>JAODTK010005595.1:0-477128 GCA_026419785.1 Sclerodactyla briareus | reverse complement strand
GGAGGGAGTAGGTAGGACTGTCATATGTATACCCAACAGTGACAGGTAGGACTAAACCTTGACAACCCACATGAAATAAACAGAGACGAATCCATTATTCAAGATACAGGAGTACTTTTCTGAGAGGTTACCCACCAATTTGCTGAACACCTGATCCAAATTTGTAGTGAATAAGTTTATTGTCACAATTTAGGAAATCGAAGGCTTCTCCAAAATCCCAAAACAGATATTCCCTGTTGGCGCACTCCACAATAAAAATTAAATCTAATATAAGCTGACATTTTCACCGATAACGAACCTTTCCCGAATTTTTAGGCCTTTGTGATCAAAGTAATGACAGCTTTCCCCAGCTCCACTGTAAAATAACCCTTCTGAAACCACAATTATAGGAATTATTTATATCATCTTCAGGAAAACGGTACAACTTTGAAGGAGATTGTCAAACACAGGGAGATTTATTATGGTGCGACCATCAACAAAAGGGGGCTGCTCGCATTTTCTTCAGTCAATGATAAATTAACTTCGAAATAATTGTGAAAAAATGATTCAATAAGTTGATTCATCGTATAAATTCATGATAATAATAGACCTGACCCATGCAAAATGTACGCAGTTCGTAAGTGTTCCATTGTCTTCTGCAATGATTTATTGGTATAGAGTTACGCATTTCGAGTTTACAAAGTACAGTACTTTGTATGTTTTTCCCTTTCTCCACCCATTCAGCTCAAGATCTTACAAACTATATACCTCCTGATTTGAAATCATGAGGAGGGATCCAGTCCACCAGGCAGCCAGGGGCACAGATATGAAGGTATCCAAGTGACCAGATAGAATTGCCACCTAACAAGCCGCGCACACTCTGAAATATAAGTGATTCATTTATATTCATCAATTTTTTTTTTTTATTGCCATTGATTTCGAAGTTAGTAGCGAATTAATCCGAAAACGATTATGACTTTACGAGGCTCCCAAGAGAGGGCGGTTAGTCCCATTGGAAGTAGAAGATATTATTCTCGTAACTGCGGCTGATCATTCCAATTAATGCGGTCCTCGTGGGGAGAGATATTAAATTTCCACGTTCCTCTCACGGATTTTTTACACAAATTCAGATTTATATAACAGGATTATGTGATCCGTGCCGAAAATCGGAGCGATCACAGCGTTAGAACGTTAGGAAATTGCAATACCTTTAATGGTTGGGTACAGAAAAAAAACAGTCTACAATGCTTGTTGAAAAGATTTATTACCTGTGAGATCAAAGTATCTGCTTTCACCCTATCTACGAAGTCCAAAACCATGTGCATGAGTTGCAATATTCAGCCCAACCTTGAAATTGGTATGGAGGAATCCTCCTGCCTAGTTATATCCAGAGATTCATACGATTGAAATCCACTGAAATCCACAAAATTTATAGAGAGACAATCGGAATTACATAGCGGCTAGCGATATAGACTGAAAATATCAGTTTTGTCAAGATTCGGACCGTACACAGTTAATCAGCATTACAATCCAAACCTTTAAGTATCCAGCGCTCACAGATAAGAAACCTTTCATCGTCCTCTAATATTTGTGTTCGTAAGTGTAAATATAGTTGAATATTTTAAGAAGAATCGCAACACCTTGCTAAAGTTTGAGCGATTGCGCTTGATGAGACCATGCTCGCCGACCACAGGCTCTAGTCCAATACTCAATATGGCCTGGGAAGAGAGTGGTTTCATAGAAAGAATACATTAAAGAAAGTGATACAGCTGTTTCCTTTTACTCGAAAGTCTCGAATTACCACTAATGAGAGACGGATCTTAAAGGTCATCACATTTGTGAAGGAAATGTTTCCTCTTTAGTGAATCATATGTCTTCATTTAGTTGGAGAATAAACAAATACAGACGACATGAGATGTAGTAGAAAGAGAAAGTCAAAAAATAACCTGAGTAATCAGGTGGTATAGCAAGAGGAATTCTAACGACGTGTCGTATGTTAAGACTCCCGAAAAAGGCAACACCATGGTGCACGCGGCGCACCTTTGGCACTTGGCAAAGTTTGGCATTTGTGGGAGGATAATAATGGATATCATTGATTTAATGGTAATCTCAATGTTCACTATAGTCAATTACATCAAACGGGCAAAAATAAAAGCCTCTTACAGAAAATCATTGATGATAAAAGAGTCAGCAGGTCGGGATTACAAAAGAGTCAGCAGGTCAGGATGATGGTGGTTACAAAAACCAGTTCTGGTGTGGGGCGGGGTTCAAAGGTTGTACGGATTACCCGCACGCATTCCGCATCGGCCAGCAGTGAAACGCAAATTGTATAAACTTGTATAAAGAAAAAACCTCCTTCAAACCCCTCGATTGACAGTGTGGGATGCAAGCTTAAGCAGAATAAGCCGTGGATGGTGTTAAAAGGCCTTACCTTGGTCTCTATGGGCTTCGATTCTGACAACAGGATCTCCAATTGGCGGGAGACCATCTCGGCGATTTCAAGACCAGTTCGACCTTCTTACACATGGAGGAAACACCTGGAAAAACAAAACCCAATTCTGATATTGATCTGCGTAGGAACCTTCTCTTGGGTATCCAATAATACGGGATTGATCTCGAGCATTTGTTCTAACTGATCACTTCTACGATCTAGATGCTTAATTTTCTTAATGCTTGGTTAATGCTAATAATATTCCAAATCTCTGTGACCTAAAATCTCCACAGACCGATGAAACTCGTTTGATACGTTGAAATCCCAACAGCTATTCTTTGATGCCTCTGATATGTTCTCTATTGAAAATATATATTTTGTCTTGATAGTGGTGTTAAAACGGCTGTGAGCCCTGCGAAACTGGCAAACATCTGAGTCGGCTATAGTAGAACTATGCTGAGAACGATTCCGCGAAAAGAGACCAGTATTGGGGGGGTTTCTGTTTATCCTCAGCTGAATCTTCGTGCGACCATAATAACAGTAATAAACCCGGAAGGGTTCTAATTTGGAATCAGTGCCCGGGAAGTGACGTACTGACAATAAATGTTTACATGTTGCACAGGTCAGAGTTACTATCAAAGGTTAGTGTCAGAGAGGCTGTACTTCGGTATGATTTTGAATTTGTACCGATATTGATTGCACTACTGAATAGATTCGTCAGTTAGGAATCCTTGATAGTCGATGAATTGAACTTATAGAATGAACGGCCACAAGCCACGTCATATCCAACCGCATACTTATCCACAGGCAAGGGCGGCGATCATGGGGGGGGGGGGGGGGGGGGGGGACGGGGGGGGACGCGTCCCCCCCCCAATATTTGGGTGGGAGGGGGGGAAGCAATGCATTTGTCACCCCCAATATTGAGCCCGAATGAATTTCGCGAGACACTGTAGCCGACATATCATCGGAAACCCATGGTTAAACAAAGGAATGATGACCTAAAATGATAAGTTGAGGAATTCTGCTACTCCATTTCCGAAAATTTCGCGCGCTGCGCGCGGGTGTTTCGCGGTGTCGGTAGTGTTCAGACATGTGATTGTGCGTCTGCAAACATATGATGTTCCGTAACGTATCAATTAAAATTATCAATGAAAGACGGGTTCTCCTTCAATCCCTATCTTTACATAGACTGCTGCACCCAACTTGGTGTGTGGCTCCCTCAGGGACGTTGTCAAACAAATCCTATCTTGGGTGAAGGGGGTTGAGGACGAGGGGGTAGGTCTACC
This sequence comes from Sclerodactyla briareus, assembly GCA_026419785.1. Classification (NCBI taxonomy): domain Eukaryota; kingdom Metazoa; phylum Echinodermata; class Holothuroidea; order Dendrochirotida; family Sclerodactylidae; genus Sclerodactyla; species Sclerodactyla briareus. The sequence goes on along the minus strand of JAODTK010005595.1, from coordinate 473,432 downwards.
ACCCTGCGGGATCTGTGATTTTATTAGTTATGGTGCGACTACTGTTGAAAGTGAGTGCACTAGATGTGCACATACTATCACTATGAGGGCTTACGGTGCGGCATCGAAATAGCAACAAGGGAACACCAAAATTGCGTGTCAGAAAGACATGATTCAAAAATTAAAAGTGAAGAGGACGGACTGTCCAAAGGTGAGTCAAATTTGCCTTGTGACTGAATGTTTGATGAATGCCGTTAGGCGTAGTAACGTAAAGTGTAAACTTTGTGTCTTTGAAGGGAAGATGTTGGGGCGTTTATCGGTCTAAGTTACCACATGGGGGACGTGATCTGTTTTGGCGAAATATGGGCTATCTGCCAAATTTAAAATAGAGTTTCAGCAATCACTTTATGGGGGCGACCCTATTTTGAAAAGTTGTGTTGCCGCACGGTGCAAATACTAACAAAATAGGGCGCAGGCACACGGGGTGAACACCCCATAAAAATTGCCATCGAAGCGATTCGGCCAGGGAAAGCCACAATTTCGTGCAAAGACATGAAGTAAAGGTTTTGGTGACGAGTTATATCAACGATTGCCTGCCTTTAGATGGGATGTTCCAAAAGTGTATAAATTTTCGGCGCGCTCCGCGCGCGGTTTGCGGTAGGTATTACTTCTGTGTGTTACAACATATTTGCCACACGTCTGGCTCCCAAGTAGAAATGTCCTCCCCGGCGCCTATGTTCTGCAAAGAAGATTAAACAGGGGGCCGTAATTTTTGATTAAAAAACTCCGCCTGCCCTATCGTAGTGATATGTCAGAGAGGAGTCCTGCATGTCGATCGTTGGTCAAATGGGGGGGGGATCCAGCTAACGCTCCCTTCTTCGCGTGAACGTAGTGGTGGTGGCATTGCCCATTCCTATTGCTCTTTACATGACTGAAACCTCACTTGCATCTTATTTCAAATGTCACAACAAGCACCCAACCGCGAAACCTTGAATTGATCCCTAAGGCGACCTAAGTTGGGAGAACCTTTCCTCAAATAAACATTTGTTATTCATTTATGTAATGCTGTGCTGATTGCCCTAAGACTGGGAAGTGCCGTTTCCTGCATCTAGGGGGTCTGTCAAAAAATTTTCTTTTCCTACGCTAACGCGCTAACCTTTGGTGGGGCGCTCCGCTTAGAGTATTCCATATCGTCCGTCCCCCCCAACCGCCGACACATCGGCCGACGCCCTTGTCCCCACAGGCTCAAGCTCAGAACGATCCTGTCTGGGCTTTTGTCCGCTGACCCTTCCCCGGCAATCTATAACATAGCCGTCTTACTACTGATTGACTCTGCTGTGTAGAATATGCGATAACAATGTGTTACGAGCGCAGGCATGCACGAGCGAGTCATGTAACGACTTTTGAATCAGCCCTATTATTATATGTAGTCCAGAAGACAAAATGTCCCCCTTCCCCATGCTGTGAAGTCTTGCACTCCTTGCGTTGGGAGACTCATACACCCACATACTACCTTCCACCTCCGGTTGCTTGGCTCTAACTAGAATTTGTCTCCGCATCTTTCTGTAATCCAAATTATGTGTCCAAACACAAACTGTGTGTTGCTGGATACGATGTTACACGTATCCGCAATTGCTTGTTCTTCAGGTATAATATCAACGTGACGATTTTTTCTCGAATATTTCCCAAGCATTAGGCTGCCATTGCCCCTCCAGTTATTATAATTGCTCCCTAGGGCTCGACCCGTAGGTCGCGTCAAGTTCAGAGGATGCGTTATTTCTAGGTCGTTTTGCTTTTGCACGGGCTGCAGAGGGATACCAGAAAGTGCTTTCTGGACAATGTTTTCCCAGGAATGAGTTAGTGAGCGAGCAGGTTCCTGACAAGTAAGAAGGTATTCAATATTCCGGTACGTCATTCGTACGTTTCATCGCACGCCGTGACGGCATTGTAAATAGGCTGTCTGGATTTCGATAACACGTGCCTATTACTTGGGTATATCTTTTTTGGACTACAATTAAACCTGAAGCAGGTTTTTCTATCTAGTGAATCAGAGTAGAACCGCCACCTTGGAATATTTCCAATTGTTCAGGTCAGGTTTCTTTCTAGTAATATGACGTTCCGTTTGTGCTTTGTTTCTTCAAATGAATGTTATATAAAGGACCAACTGTCAGGCTGAATACATAGAGGGTCCCTACAAACACACAAACGTTTTCACAAACATGTTTAACAAGTGGTCGCTGATTGTTTCGAAACGTGTTTTGTTGTTGAGTAACACGAAGGTTAGGAGAATGTTTCCATAACGTTCACAAAGTTTTGATGAAACGGTTTTGAAAACATTTCCCCAAATTTCTGAAAGTGTGGCTAAAAATGATTGGTGGCAAAGATTTGCGCCAAAACGGATTAAGTTATGTTCCATGTTGTCAAGTAATATTATACTTACGGATTGTTTCCTAGGTGTTTCTGCTGTTACTCCTAAATTTAGAAGTAAAATTGAAATGTTTCTAGGATATTTTCCCAAAACATTTCTCTGGGGGTATGAAACGTTTCCGTAGCATTCGTGTTACTCAACATTAAACGTTTTCAGAAAACATTTAAGAACCTGTTTTCCGAAAACGTTTCCGGTCTGCTGGGGTAATATTGTGGAGAATGGAAAACTGTATCTATAGGTCCAAACCCCATTCAATACGATGTTCCTATGTGGAGTTATCGGCCTCCGAAGTCCGGGACATTAAGCAGAGAAATTGGGGAGAATCCCATTTGCGCAATAACGCATGACGTCACACATGGACAACACAGGAAATTATGTTATGTATTTGATTGTTTCATTTTGTTGAGTAAGTCAATATTTAGCAGAAGTTCTGTTGCTTTCTTTCACCAAAGTAACCATCAACGCCTACCAACCCACTTACAGCAATCCTCTCCCATAGACTGAATGCTTATTGAAGTGAAATAAGGTTGAATTTCAATAGAAAACGAAGAATGTTTGCAGGGTGTACAAGTATAACATAATTTATTATTGCATGATGGGAGGGATGCATTTCATTAGGGAAAATGAATACGAAGGCCTTTGTTGCGGAATCAAAACCGCGGGATGACGTCATAATAGGAGGTTAGAAAATCCCGAGGCGTAGCCGTGGTAAATGGCCTCCTATTATGACGTCACACCGGTTTTAATTTCGGAAAACAAAGGCCCGAGTACCGTTTTATTATTCCTATTCATAAATAATAAATATTCTCGAGAAAAATGCGAAAATTACTGGGAAAAGGACCTTTCTATTTGATCCTATTGAATTCTCCCAAAACTGCTCTATTAACGAACGATGTCAGAACTCAGAATGTAAACACAGCTGTATGGTATGTTGCCAAACAATATTTCACCAAACACTAGACAACGTTACACGCTATACCGTCACATGCACGACTGGCCAGACCATGCAGCACAGTTTTGATTTTCGCACTACGCGATACTGGTATAATGGGTACCGTTAGCCTATTCGAACTGTACAGTCAAGTAGGCATAAAAATACTCGCCTTGTTCGTGTCAGTCTCGTCGAGTTTTGCAAGCAAGGATTTTGATACCGATTCCATGTTGTGGCTGGGATTAATACGGGGAATTCGAGTTATTTGGAGAGTACAATTTCACAGGACCATCGACATGTTACTATTCGTGGAACAAAAGTAGTACAATGTATGTTTGCTGTATTCGCCCAGACAATTGTTGAGCTTTGTAATGTCGGGGACCAGGGCGCGTAGGAGCGTTTGAATTTGAAAAGTGGGGGGGGGGGGGGCCACATCGATTGCAACTGACCCATTTTAACGGAGCGCCCCCATCAGTTGGCGGAGCGTGCAAGAAAATTTCAGCATTTTAATACCATCCAGAGCGATGGATGGGAAACGGCATTGCAAGCTGCAATAGCACCCATCTACTGTGTGATTTGAGTGAAAGACAGACAAGAAAGTTGTCATTGTGTATACTAAGATGATACCGAGTATCACACATGGTATTTTTGTTATTACCTTTTCCTATGCTGGCTGTGTTTGCATGGGATCAAGGGGTCTACCGAACGGTCTCTGGTGGTATCGAATGGAAAAGCCATAGGCGTACGGGACCACTCAAATTGGGGAGTAGCAAATTTGTTCCGAATTTTGGTCATTGGAAACTACCGGCTTGCGGCGAAGCGGCAGCGAAGGAAAATGCATGGTTCCGGGCATTGTATCGAAAAGACTGCCAAAAATTCAGTCATTTTCTTCACTTTGCTTTTTCCCTTCCCAAATTTTTAATCTCAGAAGAATGGAGGGGGGGGGGAGGGGGGGGGAGTCTGCCCCCAAGGCTGCTGAAATGAATCGGTGTGAACGAAATGATTCGAAGCATTACATCGCATAATTAGCTACAACGCCCTGGAAGAAAAAAAAAACGGCCCCATTGCGCGCGACAACACTTAAAAAATGATGCACTTTTGGCTTTTTCGATTTTAAAATTCGAGAACTCGGTATGAAGCATGGGTAATCCTTCCACTTCGGCCCTAGTCGGGTCCAGATCTTCACCTGGGGTCCGCACCTGGCATTAGTGTACTTGAGACAATTTCCAACGCCGATTACTTGTTTGGTTATACCAAAAATTGAAATCATGTTTTTAGAGTGATACGAAATCGGGCTGTCCTATTATTTTTTTATTACGGTCCGGAAAAGTGTGCGGGGGGGGGACAAACGATATGATATCGCCCCACCTTTTAAAAGTGGGGGGGGGACATGTCCCCCCCTTCCCCCACCTGTTGAAGCGCATGTCTGGGACGGAGATTCAAGCGCTCCTTGATATTTCACAATTTATTTTAAGCCTTTGATCATCCAGGGGAATGCTACTCTAACGGTTGTAGAGTAGCATTTCCCTGAATCATCGCGGATGAAAGCGCGTATATCAGACCAGTCGTTAGTTTCGCTCCAATTCAGTTGATTCATCCACCCCCAAGTTTGTCTTTCGACCCAGGACCCTGAATTTTGGCATCATGCAGTCTGCATGTGCCATAGTTCATATCTAGTGTCGTGAAAAGAACGGCAAAAAAATTTGTGCTTAAAAGGAAGGTGTTCCAACTTGTATAAGCCTAATATATCTTGATCATTTCCGTTAAATATCCAGCTACTCCCAGTATGTCTTGGATTAAGTAACGATTCAAGCAAAAAAAAAAAGGCGTACAGACACGATAAACCTTTTTTAGGCCCTACATAATTGTATGCAACGTGCACACAAGTCATACCCTTGTATAAAGTTCTGTTGATCGCCAATTCAAATTCTCTCACGACTTACTTGTGTCGTCTCCAGCCGGTGGTTAGTACTGGAATTATAACCGGTTTACTTCACTTTCACACACTAAACTTACATACACAGGTCACGTGGTATTGGATGAATCCTTCGCAATACACATGCTTCACAATACACAAACTTCAAATGACTATAATTCCGTAACGGGAAGTCCTATGAACTTCCCGTTTTGACTAACGCATCCTGCAGTTGTCCTTTAATTCACCTAGTTGAATTTGAAAATCCCTCCCCTGCTTGAGATCACCTCCGTGATTTCTACGTTATAGTGACTTTATCTGACATCGTAAACATTTGCTGATTAAGTACCACATTCCTATAGTAATACATGATTGCGGGTGAACGAAGGCAATTCCCTTCGCCTTCTCCTCTCACTAAGGGCTCAGATGATATCGAGGCAGGGAGCGTAAACTATTCCCAGCCTCCTCCCAGGACCGCCATCCGCATCCTCTCCGAAGGAAGATCATTGAAGTTCAGGATCCGACCTTCCTCTCGGAACCTGGAGAAGCGAAAATCCATGTCCACGTGACTGCTCACAGTCGAGTGAAGAGAGTCAATGCAAATATATAGAAACAGAAAACCCATGCCCAAATCCACTCATTACAGAGAAACCATGACGTGAAACAATGCGTAGTGATTCCTTGCCAAATTTCCAACCTCTCTGTCACAAAACGACTTTCACGGTCACCTAAAATCTAAATTTTCATTCTGAGCAGGCAAGTAGCATAAATAATTAACCTTACCGCACACCGACACGTCCGGATTGTGTTGTCACGTTGAGTTTCACGTACCAAGCCCCTTCCTTCAGTCATCAACTACATGCAATAATACCTGTGGATATAACCTCTACTTTCATGAAATGGTAGGGGGTTTCTATTCTATCTGCTTATGCTGGTTATCAGCAATCACAATCACTGTGGATTTATATGTATTATTCGAAAGCTTTGTTCACTCCAGTATTGAACACAATCTTAACGATGGTTAAGGTTTGTCATGTCCAATACCGAGCCATATCAGTGGGTACATGGAAGGTTGGATCAGTGGTAACCACACTGTGGCTTGAGGCTTAGTGATTCCTTGACTGATTCTGACTAAGCATTGTCTTCACAATGCTCACCACATTTACAATAGGGATCGGTAGTACTCATAGTGAGGAACAAACATCCAATAGGGAATCATCCTCAGGTGAGGTCTTCTTCACCTATCACTATATTCCAAAAAACTTCCAGTCTTCATCTATCCAGGTGGCCACTGAGCTAATCGAGTTAACAAGCTATAATTTTCTCAAATTATCAATTTTCACAACAGTTTTTTTGAGTACCACCATGTCGCATTACAACAACAGGGTTGTGTTACTACTTCCATAAAAAGCTGCATACTAAATTTCAACAACCTGATCGGTCAAGGCATTTGGATTTATCGTGTTAACAGGTGTGCAAGAATTTTGACCTTTTTGACCTGGGGGGCCTGGGGCCCCGAAAACAATGGGAATTTGCACTCATTATGTGGAACCAATATACCACGTCCTGTGCTCCAATCCATCCAGTTGGGATCGAGTTATCGTTTCAACGCCTAACATTTAAATTGAAAAATTTTAAAAAAAAAAATTGTAAATATAAATTGTTCCCCACAGTTTTTCAATGTTTACAATACAAAAAACACCACACTCGAAAATGACCCAGGTTTGCACCAAAAAACATGGTTTTATGAACTTCCCCTAAGAAAGGTATACTGAATTCCAACCTGATCGAGTTCAGCATTCTGGGCTTATCGTGTTTGAAAGGTTTATCATACTCTGACCTCTCGCGACCTCAGATGACCTTTGACCCGGCCCCAAAACAATAGGGACCATGTACAATATGGAGAATCCACATCCCACGTGAGCTAAATTCATCCAGGTGAAATCGAGTTACCGGCTCGTGTGTATCCCCGGTCTGCATAAAAAACAATAAGGTTCCTGTACTCCCCATAAAAAGCTGCTTCACCGCATCTTCAACGCTGCTCGGATGAGGCCTCCTGGAACTCATCGTGTTTACAAAATTCTTTAGTCTTTTGACCTCTCCTGACTAGATGATACTCTGAACCTGACCCAACAACAATAGGAATCATTTACCACTCATTAGGGGCACCCATATGTCAAGTATCAACTCAATCCATTCCTGTGGTCCTCGAGTTATCGAAGCTAAGCGTCACATACATCCCCTGTTATGGGTGGCGATTAGGATCAGGGCTTAGGTTTAGGTGTAACCCACATAAATTATTTCGAGACAGTGCGCATGGGCCAAAAACAAACAAAAAACTCGCTGCCAATTGTGAATGACGCTATTGTCCTCACGTATCCAGGTAGGAAAAACAATCCCATAGCCACGGCAGTGAAAATGCTAACGCTCTGCTCGTTGTCGTTGAGACGGAAGATTAGAAACTGAGGTTTGTACTGAGTCGTATCCAAAGAAAGTGCAACTTATGGGGAAGTCATAGATTCTTGATCCTATACTTCGCATTTGGATCTGATGTCGGCCACCTTTGCTCAGCTTTTCTTCGTACTTCCAAATCCGTGCTATCTCAGTCCTCGTATGCAGACGTAACCTTATTAAAAAGATAGTGGATCAATAGACAAGCGTTTTACCGCTATACAAATAGTACTGCCCTTGTTATTTGCAAGGACGTGCATTGGTTGAAGAAATTAAAGCGGTCGGTACATTTTCACTATTATCCTAAGGGTGTTCGCACTAAGTTACCACTCTCAAACTCTGCGTCACATGAATTCCCCGATCTGTTCTGGAGTGCACAGTGATAAGGTGAGGGATATTTCTCAAAGGCGATTCAATGGGGAGGAGGGGGTGATATGGCGACTGCCGTTCGTCAGTTTTGTGCTCCTAGGTATAAACGAGGGATATACCCCAAACACAACGTTCCTGTGGTATATTAATGCCCCAAAATCTAAGAGTCTGGCGGACGGCCGCTAGTTTGTTTAGCGATACTTGAAAATTGGGAAGAACATAACCATGAATAACGATGTGTGTGAACTCCTGCATGTAGGACACAGGCCAGGATTTACAATCAGAAATCACATTTACCGAATTGCAGCCTCAGTGATTTGGGGAAAAACCTTGTGAGGTAAAAAATAACCAAACCGAATGCTCTATTTGATTTAAAAGAATAATATTTCATTCACATCAGTTTTTTTTTTCGTTACGTAAACATATCAAGTTATTAGTGACAGAGTATAAGGATTCAGTTCCAATGATATAATATCCTAGATTTTTGGGTGTTTGCTTCCATATATGCGACCATTTGAATTAATTCCGCCTACTTCCTATAACTATTAGGTGAAGCACAAACATTATAAAACAATAAATTATGATGTATTATTATGATATATTGGTGAAGTTCATTTTATATTCATAAGTGCGTGTATTTATAACCACTGCATACCTTCGTACAGTTTGTCAGCTTTGGGCTCCAAGTCAGTTATATGTGACCATTAAGAATGTCAGTAGAGAACCTTCTATCATTCCCTTTTGCTAATGTCGACTTGCTTCCGGTGATTCCTAACTACTTCCCAAGTTAATTGGCAAATCCGGCCATATCCGTTGCGAAGGCGCGTTTCTTTTTCCCCATTCCGCATACCATCCAGTGACCTTGCCGGTGGCTGGTGATACATCGGCCTCTTCAAGCGCAGCGCCCAGCCACAAGTCCACCGGCCAACGGCATACTTTTCCGAGTAAATCTCATCTGGCAACACAAGAAACGTGAAGAGGTATTTTAGTCAATTGTTAAACGAGAAATGGCCACATTGCACAAATAATGTCTGTAATCCGCTGGTGCAGTCCACTTCATGCGAAATGGGTAAACAATTGCACAAAATACCGTAGTAACTTTCCGCCTCGACTTTATTGGGGCGATGACAAGTCTTCAAATTTGTATGAAGTCAAGCAATCAAAACGCTTTTTCTCCTATGATCACCAAGTCACACATCACCACACCTCGATCTAGCAAAGTTTCCTATAAAATAACTGTTCCAACGGGTATAGGCCTTACCCTTCTTCAGTCCTAAACAGATTCTATGCAATCATGTGGGCGTGCGTATGTGTGGAATGTATATATGTATGTGTATATGTGGTGGTGTGTTGTGTGCGTTAAACTTTTTGTAATCGCTTTCAGCACGATATGAACGAACCAAGCATGAATCAATTTCATTATGTATTTTGGTCGCCATATGCTGAGATGACCCGGCAGACCCCAAAAATGTTTTGTTTTACCAACACTGCGGAGGAAGTCGCCCGGCTTTCAATGGAATTTTTTCAATGCACGTTTGATTTTTCCGGGTGCCAAGGCATCCCCTGGTTGCCCGAAACGTGCGCCGTATGCTTCCGGGTCTCTCCTTACAAATTTCGGGTTGTTTGGAGTTCTGCTATCCTTCTCCTTACGGTCTATCACAGAATTCGTGCGAAGTCATGTGGGATCAGCGTCCCGTAAGCTGAAAGGCGCACCCCGATCTGATCCATAGTTTACCGAATGGCAGTATCTTCCATCCCGTAGAATACTTTCTTGGGGGGCCCCTCACGTTTCCTACGTTCTGTCAAAACAAAACAGCTGCTGTTTGTCAGTTAGACCGTAGTAAAAGAAAAAAAAAACGCACCTTGGCGCACCGATGCCTGTGAACCGTTAAATGCGTGAGGCGCCCTCTCGTGACGTCACCAGATCCCTGCCATATAACTGACCTAGCCATGAGAGGTGCGACAAATCGTGACAAAACGTGGGCCAGGCAACGGTGCAAACGTAGTACAACTGGTGTTAAGTGACGTTGCACGTGATACGTCCTGGAAGAGGACCGTGAGATGTCAGGGACATTACGGACCGCCTGTGGGTTACGTTACGGCAATTTACGAACTGTTACGTGATGTCGCATTCACGCTGTTATTCACGCTGTTATTAAGCCAGATTAGGTCTGCCATTCGCACCGTGATTGTCGAAGCATTTTTTTTTACAATTAAATAGTTGGCATGGTAATCCACATCCATTCCGTCCTATAACGTTTGCCCGTGCCGTCACCCGGCGTTGTATGTACACTCCGACTTACCCACGATGATTTGGAAAGGGATTGCTGTGGCTGCTGGGAACATAGTGCAAACGCACCATTAAAACCGGAGCTAGAAATATATACCTACCTGTCTGCATAGAATATTAACGTCTAGATATTAGGTGTAATCTCATGAAGACTCACTTATTTACAAAAGTTGGTACCAAGCCGAAAATATGGCAAGGAATCATGCATTCTTGTTCCCCCATAGAAGGCTATGCTCACAAGTTCAATTCTTTCGTCAATTGATAATGGATCGTTCATGGATAGTGATAATGAGTGTTCATTACCAGTTACACTCCACCAGTCACATCGAAGTGTTCCAATTGAATCATTTACATATCTTTGTTACTGAAATACAACCTGAATTGGTATAACTATGCGATGAGGCTCTTGTGTATCATTTGGAAGAGGGCAAAGGTCGTTACAGTTTCTGGGTTTTTTTAGAATCAGATGGCCGACAGAAATAAATAGAAAAAAAAACGTTCAATGAATGATTCCACTGACGAACTCCTTTGGGGAGCGCTGAGTTGGTTCTTCGCAACATAACCAATTTGGAATAGACAAATAGAGTCCCCCCGACTCATTATTAGCATGATGAATAGGGGTTTTATTTACCCACCTGCCATTTATTTGCACTCGTGGAGAACATTCGTGAAATGTACATTGTTAAATGGAAACCCACACGCAGCTGCTGCCAGATCAATGGGCCTGCATGCCTCAGTAGTAATGAAGGTTGGTATTGGGGTCCCACTCAAATGTGCAAAACTGGAACCGGTGGCATAACTGATTGTTGTGGGAGGCGACCCGAGACCCTGAAATTCGATGCCTCGAATTCGTGGACAGGATCCATAGGCAAAAACCGCTGTTCTGTGGCGTGGTGGCAATAATTGAATGTCACAATAAGTTATGTTCCAGACTTACTATGCCTGGGATTCATGTACTACGACTCAAGTGTTAATGACTTAAGTAAGGGGAATACGTGACTTATGTGTCTACTCCTTTGGTAATGGTCGAATTGAGTAAGTCTCGCATCTGACGCTATGTACCTGGAATTTAGGTATTGTGGCTCGAGTGCGATGCATATATTAAGTGTCTTCCATTCATGTTAAGATTGACTTGAGTAAGTCGATGCATGATGTCATCTTACTGAATGTAAAGTACTGACATTACCCTCACGGATAAAGTGAGTACGATGCATATCGTGTTGTCTTCAGTCATGGGTAAAGCGTAAGTCTTGGCATTGGGGTTACTCCGCCCGGGCTCCCACCTTGTCAAGACCCCCCCCCCCCATGGTCTTCGATTCTCTGACAGCTTTCTGAAATGGAGTACTAGCAGCACAGACATACGGATGCGTTAATTTTTCCTCAGTTCAACGCCATTTTCTCATGCATTTACCTACTTAGTTTTCTTCCATTCTATGGGTGATGTGTCTGCTATTTTTGTTTATGCGGATTGGAGTCGCATCGTTGTTCACTTTGAGGGTATGTATGCTATTAGGCTATTGCTACATTGCTGCTAGTAGCTAGGCCTATACTTTTCTCTCTTCTGTATGTACTCTGTTCTAGCTGGTGATCCCCATGTGTGTGTCAGGGTGAGATGCGTACCCTTTGTGTCCTCTGTGGTATGGGCCCGTTTCTCTCGTCAAAGTTTGCGGGCCATGTGATGTCTTCAATTCGTTGGTGTTAGTATTCATCGTGATCGTCGTTGTCAGTAAGTTTAGGAACAGAATGAGGTTTGTTGTATCGATAATTGGGAGTTTGGTTGTGTGAATCTACTAGGTTTCGCTCGGGTATTTCACTAATTCATTTACGACAGTAAAATCAAGGAAATCGTCCCTGACGGGGCGGGAGGGGCTCCGCTGCTTTTTGATTCCTGACTATATTCGGGAATCTTCAAATGCAGTCATGACAGTAGGAGTTGTGTGTATGTAATGCCTGTACCCACCCACGACGACTACCTAGCGCGTCGCGAGTGCCCGCCCCGACCTCCTCTCGGTTCGCACTTGAACTCGAAACTTAGCAGTAAAGCTTTCCGCGAACGTCCTCTTAATGAAGAGCTGTGTTCCGCCACGCCCCGCTGCGCCCGGGGTTGCCAACCCCTCGTGGCGCGCGTGCTTCAGGCTGCGCCGCAGGCGCGCCTCGGGGCTGCCGGTTCCCCTTCGCGCAAACAAGTACTTTGCTGGTATCCCCTTAGCGCTTCGAACGTTTGCGTATGCCTGTACTGCCTCTGTGTAAGCTGGCTGCTTGCGAGTGCCTGTACGCACGACGACCACTAGCGCTACGCGAGATGCTCCCCGCCCCGACCTCCTCTCGGTTCGCACATTATCAACGAAATTTTTGCAGTAGGCTTCCGCGATCGTCTCTTTGAATATAGCTTGCCGCCAGCCCTCGCTGCGCCCTGGGTTGCCAACCCCCCCCTCGGGCGCACGTTCTGCTGGCGCGCCATAGGCGCGCTCGGGGCTGCCGGTTCCGCTTAGCCGAAAAACAAGGCTTTGCTAGTACCCTTATCGCTTTCGAACGGGCGTATTTCCTGATGTAAATGTGTGTATTTGGATGTAATGTGTGATGTGTGTATGTGACGCCTAAGCTTTGTGGACCGATAACTCGACTCCACCTGGATGGAGCTCATACTTGTTATGTGTGTCCCCTGATGAAGTCATGAATCCTCTTGTTTGTGGGGGCGTCAAGGTCATCTGAGGTCACCAAGGTCAAAGTCTGAAAACCTTGTGACCGATAAGCCGCAGAACAGTTGGTCTGATCTGGTTCAAATTTGGTGTGTACTTTCATATGGGGATACAGGAACGTATTGTTATTGGTAGGGTCGGGGGTTTTTTTTGGTCAAAAAATATAAAATTTGTGAAAGTCAATAATTTGGCCATTTTGGCTTGGTGACAGATAACCCAACGCCCCACACCTGGTGATGAACTCATACTTGGTATGCTGTGTTCGCCATTATGAGTACCTGAACCCTCTATTGTTTTGATCAGGTCAGAGATCATCTGAGGTCACCAGAGGTCAAAGTCCTGAAACCTTGTGAACACAAAGTTCAGAATGTTTGGTCCGGAGCAGGTTCGATTTCGTGTTTAGATTTCTTAGGGGGGTACAGGTACCCGATTGTTTTGGTATCAGTCGGGTGAATTTTGGTCAAAATAGAAAATTTGTGAAAGTCAATACCTTGGCCAATTTTGGCTTGTGCACACGATAACTTTACCCCCCTTGGATGGATGAAGCTCATTCTTGGTAGTTGTGTTCCCCATGATGAGTACATGACCGCCTCATTGTTTTGGGGTCAGGTCAAGGTCCCACCAGAGGTCAAGTCTGAAAACCTTGTGACCAGATAGAGTCCAGAATGGTTGGTCGATCAGGTTCCACATTTCGTGTGTAGATTTCTTATGGGATACAGTACCCTAATTGTTTTGGTATCAAGTCGGTTGAATTTTTGGGTCAAAAAAAAAAAACATAGAAATTTGTGAAAATTCAATATTTTGCCAATTTTGGGCTGTGCACGACGATAACTTGACCCACCGGATGGAGAAAGCTCATACTTGTATGTGTGTTCCCATGTGAGTACGAGTTAACCCTATGGGTTTTTGGGGTCAGGTCAAGATCACCAGATGTCAAAGTCGGAAACCTTGGCACGATTAAGTCAATGGTTGGGTCGGAGCAGGTTCAATGCGTGTGTAGCTTTCTTTTCATGAGTACAGTACCCTATGGTTTTGTATCGTCGAGGGAGAATTTTGGTCAAAAAATATAAAATTTGTGAAAATGCGACTAATTTGGCCAATTTTGGCTTGTGAACACGATAACTCGACCCCACCAAGATGGATGAAGCTCATACTTGGTATGTGTTCCCCATGATGAGTACATGAACCCTATTGTTTTGGGGTCAGGTCAGAGGTCATCTGAGGTCACCATAGCAAAGAGTCAGAAATTCTTTGAAATTAGTGTTGTTAGCTTCTTATCAGATTATTTTCAGACTTTGGTTTCCCACAATGGAGCTGGTACAATCTCCCAGTTGTCCTTGAGTCTGCACAGGTTGTCAGAAAGATTCAAGGAATCACTAAGCCTTGTTGGCTTTCTGGTTATTATAGACTTCATTTCGAATTGGATGTCGAATATTATATTTTTGAAAAATAGTGTCCACACCGACGCCGAGAACTGAGATATTTTGTTTAAATTGTTTCACTGTAGTATTCCATAATTTTCAAAAAAGCCTATACCGTACATATTATGTAACACTGTATTGTATTGAGAAAGAAGTTGAACCTCGTTTAGTGTTAAATTCATCTAGTAGTGTTGGTAAACCCCAGTAGCATTCATATTGGATAATTTACATTTCATCTGAAATTTTCTCGCGCCTTTGGATGTCTATGGACTCGTTAACATAGATTAGAAACAAGCGCAAGTCGACAAACGTCTTGATAGCTCGGATCGCAAAATTTCCTGGGCGAATACACTGCATGTTCTTCACCATCCACATTTTATTGTTTTTTGTCCACACTTTCAATCCACCTTTACTGACTCTGTCATAACCCTGGAATGGCTGAACATGTCTACCACGTTGGCCTATAATTTTTAATATCAGTGCCCAGCACACCAATTACCCAACTGAATACTTCCTAGTCATGTATATTAGCTATAAGTATGCAACAAAACCCAACTGTGGAAACAACTCTTTCTGGCTCCCCACACAATCTAGGCGATACTCACCAACCAACATCTAGGGCGACTGGTGACGACAGACAAATCATTTTCCCCTGACAATCGTGTTTTATTGTCAACTAGGCTGCAAATCTGGACCTTCGACAGATAAGGTCAACACTGCCTCTGGGAGGATGGAGTAATGTAAACAAACCACTCTCACAGGCAGAGAGCTGAATGGAAGTTGGAATTGGGGTAATTAATTGGAAAAAATTTTTTTTGATTAAATCTAATCCGTACCTAAATGTGGCTCAGCGAACCTAAGCCAGTATCTAGCTCCAAAAATCCACCACCAGTGTCACCCTGATCGGACGTACGGTTTAGAATTAGAATGAACGTGACGAACAGACGGGACGAACTAACTAGAAACGGACGAACAACGAACGAACCCAACGAACGGACGGAAGACATGAATGACTTGTGAGCTGTCTCCCGCCACTAAGAAAAAAAAGGCCTCGACGAGTACAACGTACCCAACAGCCTTGGGGGTCGTCAATATTAACGTCCATCCAGTATGATGAGACGACGTTTGCATAGACACGTTTTTCTTATTGGAGAGATAATTGGATATAAGGTCAAGAGCGTTTGCGCGTATAACATAGGTGTGAAGCTTTTGTTGAAGCAAGATTCCGCATGCGCACGCCCGCTTAACTGCATTGATTCTCCTGGCCCCCAGCAAGGATGAAGTGGATGTATGCGAACGTGATCTTTCAATTCCACTAGCTAATCCACCTAATTGGAAGGGGATCCAGATTAATATTTGCAAAGGACGCGGGATTATCCGAAAGATAAAATAATCCGACAAATGAAAAACGAGGCTTATATCATGACAAATCTTTAACCCACATGGATATACATCACAAGTGTGGAGCGAGAGTGGGGACCTTCGTAACTAGCTTTCATTGCCGATTACAATTCGAACATTCGCTCCGATACCTCTTCTGCAGCTGGAAAAGGTTTCAAATTGAGCCTTTTTTTAGCTCATCCCAACTCCCCCTCTCTCATACTTGAGGACTGTACGTGTTGTCGTCATCAGCAAGTAAACTATTCCTGGGTTTTCCACTTGGTTCTTCAGCAACAATCAATTGCCGCATTTCTCTGGTCGACGCCTCTGGAGTGCTTTTGGGTGGTTTTTTTATCTAGTTGAAAATTTTTGCTGTGTTTTTCAATCAGATGAGTGACATTTCAGACCACTCCCGTTGAGGAATCTGGCCACGAGTTGAGTCTTGTTTTCAGAATCCTCCACAACATCCGTGCAATTATTCACTTGAAGGAATCGAACCCGAGCGCGGACAAGTTCAGCCTTCTCTCACGGTCTCGTGTAGCGTAGAGTAACTGCGTAGATTGAGGCAATGCTTCTCTCCAGAAATCCGAATATCGTTGTTTGTGACCTGTAAGGAATAAGAGTCCTTGTAGTATGAACATTTAAAACCTTGACTAGATATAATAGGAATATAACTCATTTTGAGCAAAGCACATTAGGTATCAACATCATCTATCTATCTTGGTGGCGCGTCGTGTTTACAAATTGAATGTCCTCAATATCACCATTTACACATTTCCTTCCTTTTTAAAATAATATATGACGTCTTTCAGTCCGCTATAAAAAGCTACATTTTTTGTACCTCCTGATAGAATTCTGCACTTATCGGGGTTTCGGAAAGAAAAAAAAAAAATTATCAGACATGGACACACATTCAACCTGTCAAGCAATCCACCCGTGTGCCTTTCATTTCCTATATTTCCACTGTTTAGGAGACGCGGGCTTCAAGACCCTTATTTCTCAGACCTACGAACACACATAGCGCAATTCCAGTTTTCCAGTTTTGAGTACAACACCAAGTAGTATCGGGAAGTGGATTCAATAATTATGTTTGCAATTGTTTCGATAGGAAATCTATACGAAATCTCTGAAATGGTTTCTCCTGATTGGCAAACGTTTTTTTTTTAACGCTGAGGAACAGATGAAGGAAAGGGTGCATCTCGGTTATCATAACGGGCAACGCTTCCTGTAGTTTTGAAATGGGGTCGAGATATTCATCGGTGCAATTCCAGCAATATCTTGATGTGCCTTTTCGATTCTACGTTTAATCCTCCCAAGCAGTGGTGCGAAAAGCTGCTAGAAGGTGATCGATTTTCAGCTTCAATTACGTTTAGTTTTCTTCAAGAAATATTGTTGTCAGGGCTGTTTTCAACAGCTTTTTCAACTCACCTGGAGTATTCGTGCAGGTGTGGATCCTTATTTCTCTACAGATAAGCTGTCGATTGAAAACGTTCGAAGGAGGGGCTTGCCAGATAATTAAGTTTCTGCTTCTTCTGCGAGATGTGCGTATGAGGGAAGATTAGAGCGTCCTGGGGTTGACTTCAGTTTACTAAGGCCGAAATTCGGGGTGATTTTATACATGTTTTCATTGAAATCCATGTTTTCGATGGCCTTTCCTTCGACTACTACTTACTTTGAATTTGTCCCAATGTTTTTGCCACTACCATCTTCTCAAGCTCCGTGGCACGTTGCAGGTTGGATCCTCGAAGTACGCATTCACTTCCAGGATGATCAATGAGTGTGAAACAGCCTCCCTAAATATGTGTTTGATCAAGAAGTGTTAAAGCCTTCAATCAGTCTGATTTTTTTTTCAGGAATTGTGGGCGCGTTGTGTTTTTTCTTTCTTCTTTTTGAGTTATAGTGGTTTCAAGGTCATACATTCTTCCTTCCCTGTACCCTTTCTCACTAGAATAAACTAGGTACCCTATCCCACGTGGCACGGGAAATGTGTGGATTGGCTACACTAACCAGCAGCTGGGACGCCTCCAGTGATTTGCATCCCCCGGCCTCGGATGGGTTATACGTTTTAATTGTATATTTCATGGGTTTTAATGTTCGTATAAATGTCACATTAGGTTTTAGCAGTTTCCCTCAGTCTAATGTAGGCTATTAACGACATCATTGGTTGTGGACAATTGCCTGTGGTAGTTGTCAGATCCTGGAGTTTGATCATCACATCGGTCAACCGCAATCTGTCTATCTTTGAGCCGTGTTAAACATCCCCAGTACAACCTCAACCATCGGTCTCTAAATGGAAATCCGTCGGAAATAAGCGACAAGAGGAACGGACAAGAATTTCACCCCACAAGGAGCAACTCCCCCCCCCCCCCCCTCCTCATGGGTGCCGCTTCAAAATATATCCCATATCGATAGAACCGGCTTCGGTAACAGGGCTTCTTTGCCGCTCAGACATGACGGTCAGATTGATTATAGACCATCCTCTGACTCAGCTGCCAGTGTTTCTGAATGGGGAGGTGGTGTCTCATTCCATCGAGTGTACTACACAGCTACTGGTTGTTTTACAGACCCCCGCCGTCCTCGATCAGCTGGGGTTCAGTGTCTGACTTTCCGGGGAGTTTACTGATGTCATGGAGTCCGGGGAACTTCAATTGTTCATATTGATAACGCAGATGCCATTGGCGATATAACACATTAAGCAAGTCTGGGTTTGAAGAACCTTTAACTGTTTCCCCACACATAAATCTGAATATGTTCTTGAATGTGCTGATCACGAATACGATCATTCCGCTTTCATCACGCCATCACACAAGGCACTCTCATACCTGATAATTGTACATTTGATGTTGTTCTTGGTGTACCATAATTATCCCCACAAAGGTGAAACGTACCTCGTTCTTCTCTGGATATTGTCAATTGAGATCTATGCGCTTCTTGATGAAAATCATCCAGCCTCCACCCGTTCGAAATGGTGCGCGTTCTCATGATGAACAAATTGTGACGGTTTTTCTTTTTTAATTCGTTCACATCAAACCTAAACAAGCGTTTCGTTTTAGATCAGGATCTTCCTGTATACTTCTAATTTCCCATGAGTAGAAATAGGAAGCGTAAATTGGAAAGGAAATGAAACGATCCTGGGGCCCTCCCCCTTACAAAGACAAAAAACGAGTTCCGAATTCATACGCATTCCGTGATGAATGCAATAAGATCAAAACACTATAACCATACAGATAAGGTTTTGGCATGTGCTGGCAACCGGAAAAAATGTTCAACCTTGTTCCAAATTCGGTGGTCGGTAAGACCCCTCATTTGTATTCAACTCTGATATTGACATCGCTAACGAGGCCCACACGTGTTTTCATGGATGAAAATTTCACAAAAACGCCCTACAATCGCCGCTCATAACGGCCATCTCATCGGCATGCTCCCTAACCTGGACCTACTCTTAGCTTGCTTTGAAAATTATCGAGAGGAAATCCATAAAGTGGTAAAAAAAAATCCGAGCAAAACTGCGCGGCCTTCCTACCCGATTCCAACACCCCTTCTGAAGACTAGCTCTGATCTCTTTAGTCCCATTTTTCTTACAAGGATTGTTAATAATCCATTAGCACAGGGATCTCCTGACATCTGGAAAATGCTCTTGTGACCCCAATCCTGAAAAGGAGGGGTTGGACATTTTGCCCAGCTACTAATTCCGCCCCGTCAGGTAATTCAGTCATTTATGCTGTAAGGTTTGTGGAGAAGTTCGTCTCACATCCCAGTACAATCATCACTGTAACTGCTGAAAAAATAAAAATACAAACCCACTAGCTCTGCTCAATAGCCAAAGCAAATAATGACGTGTGTCGCTCGAAACCTCAGTGCTGCCTTTTTGGATTTCCTCGATCACAACACACTGTTTACCTCCTTAGGAAATAGGTATTGGACTCTGAGTAGTGTCTGGGTGGTTTCACCCAACCTTCCAATCTGTGGTAGTAGAGATGATGTCGATCCGAACAGCTCCTACTTCCGTCGGTGTTCCTCAAGGTAGTTGCGCCGGCCCAAAATCTTTCACAGCCTACCTCGCCCTTATGTTTGATATTGTGTCGTCTCCAACACGAGCTCTGGATCCGTGAAAAATGTGTACATCTTGTCTTGCTGGCTTCCTCCACTTCCGCCGCCTTCGATACTGTGGATCATTCTCTTCTGTTTTCCAAATTGGGGAATTAAAATTAGTTTTTGTTTTTTTTGGTGCGACAGTATTAAATGGCTTAATCTTACCTTACCCCTCGTAATTTGCTTCCAGCCATTGCAAATGTCGCAGTTTATTCTAAGGAACATTCTATAAAAAGTGTGGTGTTCATCATGTGGCATTCCATGGCAGTTGGAGCGAGGACAATACACCAACCCTGTGTCTTCAATATGTTACTTAGTGGCCTAAAGAGCCGTTGTCACACTTCCCCGATTTCTAGGCCGATTCACGAGTCGGCCGACTAGAACGGAAATCGTTGAACGGAAATCGGCCAATGTGACCACTTATCTTTTTTCAATCGCCCGATCCGATCAGAGTCTGACATGTCAGACTCTAATCGGCCGATCCGAACCGAATCGTGTCGGCGCGGCCAGATCTGACCTCTTGGCCGGTAGTTTCATGTTCTCGTTATTCACGATGTCTAAGTAATTTGGGATTAAATATCGGTAATTAACTGAGGCGTGCGCTGATAATGACAATAACGAATAACAAATTAGGAAATTCAATGTGCACGGAGAGGCACTTATTACACGTCTAAAGCCGTGGTCCAACACTGACCGATTCTTGGGCCCGATTCATGAGTCGGCCTACTAAACGGAAATCTTGAGAATCGGCATGTGACCATCTTTCTTTTGTCCAATCCGCCCGATTCCGATCGTCCTAACATGTCAGACTCTCATCGGCCGACCGAATCGTGATCGGGCCATTCTGACCTCTTGCCGCGCCGGGATGCTGGGAGTTTCGTGTTCTCGAGTATCACGATGTCGGTTAAGTAATTTGGATTAACTCTCGTATTACGATGCGTCTGATAAGTGAAATCAATAACGAATAACAAAATTAGATGGAATTCAACAATGTTCACGAAGATGCCTTATTCAACGTCTAAATCCGTGGTCACACTGACCGATGCTTGGGCCCGATTCTGAGTCGGCCGACTAGAAACGAAATCGTTGGAGAAATATCCGCAATGTGACCACTCTTCTTTTTCCATCGCCCGATCCGATCAGAGTCTAACATGTCAGACTCTCATCGGCCGACCGAATCGTGATCGGGCCATTCTGACCTCTTGCCGCGCCGGGATGCTGGGAGTTTCGTGTTCTCGAGTATCACGATGTCGGTTAAGTAATTTGGATTAACTCTCGTATTACGATGCGTCTGATAAGTGAAATCAATAACGAATAACAAAATTAGATGGAATTCAACAATGTTCACGAAGATGCCTTATTCAACGTCTAAATCCGTGGTCACACTGACCGATGCTTGGGCCCGATTCTGAGTCGGCCGACTAGAAACGAAATCGTTGGAGAAATATCCGCAATGTGACCACTCTTCTTTTTCCATCGCCCGATCCGATTAGAGTCGGACATGTCAGACTCTAATTGGCATACCGAAACGTGATCGGCCAGTCTGAACTCTTGGCCGCGCCGGGAGCTGGAGTTTCGTGTTCTCGTTATTCACATGTCGTAAGTAAGTGGATCAATATCATTTTAAAGATGCGTGCTTATTCTGATCCATTACGAATAACAAATTAGATAATCATTGCGCCCTGAAATGCACTTATCACACGTCTAAGTCGAAGAATACTTTTCAAAATGATATATTTATGTGACTGAATTGGACAAGCTCCGTACTCATACTAGCCCTAAGTACTTGCCCATACATTAGTGTTATATTTTCAGTGTTGTGTGTACAGTGGGACGTAACATTAGTCCTCTGTTACAGTTTGAGTGTGACATTCTCGTCTGTAGTGTTTACTCTGCCCTATCAGTGGTACAGTACCCCAAATAAATAAGTCTGAGCCTTTGTTCCGCCATTGCTGCCGTTTACCTATGTCATAGGGCTGACCAATGAAGTGTGTTTCTCAACGTATTAGCGTACCGAAGTGATCAAAGACTAGCAACGTATAGCAACGACTCTGCATTTATTATGCGAAACGGTTGCCTCGTGCGAGAACTCGCAGATCCTGTCCCATACGTCGACGGCTGGGAGTTCGATTTCGGCACTATCCGTTTTCCTTCGCGGATGAACCCAAATCATTGGAGAACTACTACCAATCTGATCATAGTACAATCCTGACGTGCTTGGGTTGGAGGGAAAGTTCCACAAACATGAATGATGATTCAGTTGTCTTGCTAACTGTTAGGCCAAGTAACTTAGGCTAATGAGATGTAGGCTACTTTTAATTGTGTTGTTTTATAGGCCTACTTATAGTACCCTGAACGTTCAACCTGTGATTATAGCTATATCAAAATGCCACAGAGTGAAACAGACCCATAGGCGTACTGGCAGCTGTGGATAACACTGTGGAGTGAGCCGGCGGGCGAATGCGGGTGTGGGTTTGCGACCTCTAAGATATTGACGTCGCCAGACTGTTCAGTTGGGGGATCAGTGGCTTTACAGGAGTCACTGCCAATCACTGCCAACCTGTTGCAGATCCAGGGCCATGATTTATAGAGATATGTGCTCAAAATGCATCTCACCAGTCCTTGCCAATGAAAACATCCCTCTATTTTCCATTTATTTACATTCTATCCATTGCACTCATTTTTTTCCCACCCCCCCCCCCCTTTATCTGCATGTATAATGTAGTCAGTAAACAACTCACAACTTTTGGGGACTGAATCATCCAGTGGGGGGGGGGGGGGGGGGGGGGTTGTCTCATGGATCACCTTTTTTGGTTGAAGGCTAGGGGAGGGGGTCGATACTCGGTACTTGCCTCAATTTTCAACTAGAGCGCTCGCACGTTAAGAGTGTAGGCCATGTGGCGAGATGCCATGGGCAGTCTTCCATGACAAAGTAAGCTGAGATGGCCCACGATAACGGGAGTGTGGTGGGGAATTGGAAATTCTTTGCGAAAATTATGACCTTCCCTACTACTACCCTGTCATAGGACATAAACATTTGACAACAGGAAACCTCCACTATGATATCTACTTGTGATAATTAATATTCTAAGCATCTACATCTTCGTAGCCTTCGGTTCCCATATTGTGTCAAAACCTTGAATGACAAATACAATTGCAGTAAAATAATATAGTATCGCTACACAGTTTTACCTTCCAGAAATGGCACCTATTTTCAGCATCGGATCGCACTGGCTTGGTATCCTGTAGGCCTGAAGATCGAAGCCCCGCATATACGGTATTCATATTCCGTTTTCCGAAGTCCTGTCACAGAGCAAATGGGACCACCTACTCACTAAACTTTCCGCAAAATGGGAAACTAAAAATTCAAGCAAAATTCTGGTGGAACACTGACCAGTTTGAATATGGAAAAAACCGGAAGTTGTGCCGAATACCTGAATTGAAACCCAGCTGCCTAATTTTTTTTGGCGCATCATTTCGCTTTCTCTCATAAGCAATATTGCGGGCGAAGCCTAAGATTGGGGGGGGTGATGGGCTGGTCCCATACGCTTATATGTGTCACGGGAACACGCCCCCCGCCCCCCCCCGCCCCAACCCCCCCCCCCCCCCCCCCGACAAGCTGTGGACCCCAGTGCCCCCAGTGTGAATCGTCCCACCTATCGCTCTGATCACCAATATCGCTTTTTCAGCAAGTCAGCACCGCAAGCCGTTCACCCTCTCGAGTTGTTATCTATTTTACCTTCCCGAAAGAGAGAACGAGCAAACTTTGTTTCCAGGGTGCTATCTGCCATAACGTCATTAATTTTGAAGGAAGTTCAAACTTCCTATGAGTAGCCGAATACCCATGATTACAGCATGCAGTGTCCGATTAGCTGACGTTGATGTGAAATATCGAATATCCGAGTGAATTTGGTGTATCCTTCTTGGATCACATTATAAACCAAGATAATTCGTCGTTTCAACACCGTGCATTAGGCCTAATATATTGCCTTATTTCTTCGGAATAAACAGAGAAGACCCAGTGCTACTGGCCGCACTACACGGGAAGGGAGGAGGAGGGTGAGGGGGAAGGGAACCGCCGTATCAGTCTTTCCTTTCAGGTCCTCCCCCCCCCCTAGTTTTGAGAGTGGACTAGAGAGAGGATAAATAAAACCTAAGTGTTCGAGACACAGTTAAAATAATTGTATTGGCCAGTTAGATCTCGGTTTATTGTATATTTCCTTAATAATACTGCCATCTCCCCGGGACCCCACGAGGCTCTGCCCCCATAAGGCGGGCCCCCGACATATCGTCGTCTCTTTTTTAATTCCTTGACGAGTCAGAGGAACTAGCATTCATGACAGTGGTGTTGTTTGGTTGTGTGTGTGTGTGTTGTGTGTGTGTGTGTGTGTGGTGGTTTGTGTGACCCTAGCCTTGTTAACACAATAACTCGACCCCCCCCGCGAATGGATCAAGTCATACTTTTATTATGGGTCCCCCCATATGAGTACAACATGATCCCTATTGTTTTGGTGCCAGGCATCAAAGGTCATCCTCGGTCGAGAGAGGTCAAAGTTTGAAAATCTTCTCACACGATAAGTCCAGACAATGCCTGGTCCGCTCGGGTTGACATTCGGTATGCAGCTTTCTTAATCAGGAGTACGGAACCCTATTGTTTTTTATGTGAATCAGGGGTCAATTTGGGGGGAATTTGTGAAAAAATGATAATTTGGCAAATTTCAGCTCTTCAACACGTTAACTCAAACCCACTTTGATGATAAATTCATACTGGTATATGGGTTCCCCATATGAGTACATGATCCCTATTGTTTTGGGGTCAGGTCAAGGTCATCTGAGGTTAAGATAGGAAAATTTTAAAAATCTTGTTAACAACATAAGTCCAGGATGCCTGGTCCGATCGGGTTAAACTTGGGTAATGCAGCTTTCTTATGAGATTACAGGAACCCTATTGTTTAAATGGTGTAATTCGGGAGTCAGATTTTGTGGGAAATTGTGAAAAAATGATGATTTGGCCAATTTCAGCTCGACCCACTTTGATGGATAAGTTCATACTTGGTATATGGGTTCCCCATAATGAGTATATGAGCCCTATGTTTTGGGGTATGTCCGAGGTCATCTGAGTTCACCAATAGGTAGGACCATCTTGGCACATTCAGTGTGTAGCTTTCTAATCTAGAATGTGAGGGCCGTTTGACAGCAAAAGTGTGTAGTTTATTTCACAGAGAGTTAATCGTGACATTTGTGCTTAAAGTTCACTGAATTTAGAAGACGAGAGAGAGGCTGAACTCGTCCTGGTAACTATTTATAATTGCACGTTGAAAAACCTGATTGATTGATTTAGGTCAGGATCCAGGACTCTAAACTTCCGACAAGTGGCGCCCCTGTAGTGAGGCACTGGCACTGTTTGTCAGAAGTGCTGCACCTTGTAATGTGCTATTCAAGAATCTTCTTCAAACCAGAAAAGGTTATACCCGCCAGAGTGTTTAGCTATCATAGTGGCCTCTCCTTGAGTCAGACCCCTATGCAAAATTGTGCCACATTTGATACACTTTGTAAGTGTATCTACGTCAACGAGTTTTGACAAGAATCCATAAATTCTGGAAAAAAATGTAAATGCAGACAATTTTCAGGCAGGTCATATTTCATTCGTTACACCTGACAAAAATTAAACCCGATGAAACTGTACTTACGGTCTGTACAAGCTGCATTATTTGCATGTATGCAAATACATGTATTTGTATGCATGTATTTGTATCTTAAAGATGGTGGTAAATAATGAAGCAAAATGACCAGTTAGTTAATTTTTCTGTAATTCCAAATAGAATCACTCTAGGGAAAGCAATTAGAGTAGTCTCAATCAGAATATCCACATTCTCACATCAGCCACGTGAGACCACGGAGCCTGTGTAGCCCTAACTTGTAGCCATTCCCGAAATAACAAGTGACATGCTGCAGAAATGCTTTCTAGACTCTAGTCATGGCAATTTCAAATTTATATAGTTCCGAACTCCGAGTCAACCTTTCGACAGTTTCGAAATATTAATAAAGTCTAATCCCTGTTATACATTCTAAACTAATGCAAATTCGAAGATATCTAATGGCGTAAATCGGCATGGGTCGGAAGTGAGCACGCATGCCACGGGGTCCGCGTAAGGCTGTGGGAGGCGCCGCGCGGGAGAAGTTTGCAAGTTAACATTGAGTCCTTTCACCTAATATTAACAAAAAGTGGCTCAATGACCACAGTGTTCTCAAAACAGTAAACATACGCTACATTTGCGAACGCTATATTACAGCAACAGTTGAGTCTCGAGTCATACTTGCTATGTGTGTTCCCTATGATGAGTACATGATTCCTATTGTTTTGTGGTCAGGTCAAAGGTCATCTGAGGTCACCAGAGGTCGAATTCTGGAATCCTTGTAAACACGATAAGTCCAAACAGTTGGTCCGATCAAAGGGAATTTGTGTGTAGCCTTCCTTATGGGGAGGGAGTACAGGAACCCTATTGTTTTTGGTATAGGTAGGGGTGACTTTTGTTCAAAAAGTGGGAAATTTGTGAAAAGTTAATATTTGGGTTAGCAAATTTGGGCTATAAACACGATAACTCGACACCACATGGATGGACGAAGCTCATACTTGGTATGAGTACAGGAACCCTATTGTTTGGGGTCAGGTCAGAGGGACTCTGAGTTCAAACCTGAAAACCTTGAAATTGGTGTGTAGCTCTTTCTTATCAAGAGAATAGGAACCCTATGGTTGGGGAGGGGGGGGGAGCTCTCCCATTTGTTCTTGTGTCTGGCTGTAGGGTGTCAGGAGAGTCAAGGAATCACTAAGCCTTCTGGCTTTCTGATTATCTTTGCCCCCATCCGAGAATTTCGCCTCCCTCCTGATCGCTCCATACGTTGCCGAGGCTGAACTGAGAGGTTTCTCGAAGAAGTGTGTGTGGGCGAGGGGGGGGGGGGGGGTATGATATCATTGCGGTCACGGCATTAGAGCACAAAAACTCCTACAAAGCTCCCACATGCCAACTATCGCAGGAATGGGCCGTTTGTATATAATGATAATTCCATGTTCTTGAAATATGAACTGTGAGGAATGTTTGCTGAGAAAAATATTTTTTTCCAACTACCGAGAAGGGTGACCACTGTTCGCGAACTTTTCCGCTATGAAATTTGTGACCCCCAGGGAAAGTTTGTGACCCCTCAGTTCCCTTGCTCGATAAATCCTGGCTACGCCACTGGTGCACACCAAATATGTGGGCCCGCCTAATGATATATCATGTCATAATGTTGGTTAATTATGACCGCACAATGTATAACAAACTTCGTATTTGGACTGAGTAGAGCTGTATGTATAAGGGTTCTGTTTTACGGGACCACAACAATCGCGCCGTGTTTATTAAATTATCCTGTGGAACAGCCCGGTAGTTTATACACGTGACTCCGTAATGATAGGCGTAACGTATGGGGCGCGACCTACTTTGTAAAATCGCATCAAAAAGGACGTCTCGAATATTTCTTGGAACCAACTCAAGACAAGGATGATAATCACGAATTACAGAAAGGAGAAGGGGGCAAAGACCAGAAGGCCCGGATGGTGGAAGCACTACGGCCTCCCAGAAAACGTTTTGACAAGTGATTTCGCAAATTTACCAAGGAAGCGGATCGTGATCTGCTAATAAGCTCCGTCACCCCACCCCAAGCATGGCCTTCCAGCGCGGTCCCTGCCTGGTTTCAGTGTGCTATTTTGCACGAGATTGCATCAACGACAACCTGAAGTGCCAAAATTTCCCGGAGTTACTAAGATCATGCAGGAGAAACGCAAAATAATTTCCGAAGCGGACTAGATGTTTGATGTGCATACTGCAACCAGTTGCACCAACGCCCGTCTGCGAATGCCAAAAATTCAGAGGAATGGCTTCAGACTAGGTGAAACCACAAATAGTATTTGGAAAGGATAGGCCCAGGTGTGTCGGTGTGCTATATGACAGCGCCTGGAAGGGACATTGTTCCACAAGATGCTGTATGAAATAATGTGAAATTGGGCTTGACAAAGCAAGAGTGAAAAAGTAACTTTTTCGCAACTTTTTGAGATTGGGGCTATATCATGCCCACCATTTTAATGACGAAAACTGTGGCGATGCCACTGCACTGATCTTGAAATAGGTCAGGAAGTGCCATTCTCTGCCATCTGGGAGGCCTGATTTGCTGAAAATTTCTTGTATGCCCCGCGCCAACTAATCGGTGGCGATCCGCTTGGATGGTTACATGGCGCACCCCTAGGGAATGAGGGAGTGGTTACTCCCTCCCAGCGCCCCCACTGGAAATCCCGGCGGCGTGAACCGCAGGATTCCCTTTACTCAGGGGCGTCGGACCGTTTTGAAAAGTGGGGGGGGGGGACACGTCGGATGCAAATGACCATCTAAGCGAGCGCCACCATCGGTTGGCGCGAAGCGTACAAAGAAAATTCCAGATCTTCATACCCTCCCAATCGACGGAAACGGCACTTGCCAGGCTCATATTACCCATCTACATGTGTGATTTGAGTAAAAGACAGAACAAAACAGTTGTCATTGTGCATACTAAGATGATTTACCGAATATCACATATTTTTGATTACCTTTTCTATTCTGGCTTGGTTAGCGTGGGATCCAGGGTTCTACTGAACGGTCTCTGGCAGTCTGGTGGGATCGAAGGAAAAAGCCATAGGCGTACGGACACTCCAACTTGGGATCAGAAAATTTGTACCCTAATACAGTCATTGGACAACACAACGACGCGCGCGACGCGCGCGAAAAAAAGGATGTTTTCCGGGCATTATTATCGAAAAAGTCTGCATTTTTTTTTTTCACTTATATGTTTTCCTTGCCAAATTTTCCACGATTTTCGCCCTAATTTCTCACTCAGCAAAATTGGGGGGGGGGGGTCAGTCTGCCCCAAGGCTGCTGAATTTAATCGGGTGACAAAATGGTTCGAAGCATTACTCGCATCTTAGCCTACAACGCCAGGAAGAAAACGCCATTGCGCCGAAACTTGAAATTATGCCTTTGGGCTATTCGATTTAAAATTCGAGAACTCGGTATGACCCTGGGTAATCCTTCCCCTCTCGTCGGCCCTAGTCGGATCCAGATCTTCACCTTAGGTCCGCACCTGGAATTAGTGGACTTTAAGACAATTTCCAACGCGATTATTGTTTGGTTAGACAACTATTGAATCAGTTTAGAGTAACACATCGGCATGTGCCTATTATTTTTCTTAGGTCCGGAAAAGTGGGGGGGGGGGGGACAAACGAATGATTCCCTCTATGATAAGTGGGGGGGGGAGGGAGACGTGGGGGACATGTCCCCCCCTTTTCATGTCCCCCCCCCGGGACATGTCCCCCCCCCCCGTCCCCCACCTGTTTACGCCCATGCCTTTCTAATTCAATTTATTTCAATGTAAACCATGTGCTTTGACAAACACGTACCAAACTATTATGGGGATCCGAAACTATCCGTAAGTAATAGAAATGTGGGGCAGCAAACAGCAATATTGCAGTAAAATCGTGGCCCAATAGTGGTACAAGCCCCAATTTGGCATGATGGTTCCTAAGAGATAACTTAATAATCTATCCGACTAAGCCACTGACAATCCCGATGGCGGCGATTTTTCGAGATGGCGCCTACAGACCTCTTCCCGATATCATGGTCACAAGTCGTGTTGCCAACGGTTATAGGAACATCAGATGTGATCTATAGTGATTTCAAAGAAGAGGCCTAATCATTCTGTACGTCTGCCACTGAAAAAATCCAAGATCGCGGCCATTTTTCAAATGGCTGCGTGGTTAGCTCTCGCACCAATTTTTTTCCATTTGCAGGAATATACTTCCCTTGCCATCTGATGATACGAGACCAAATGTGATAATGGTGATTTCCAATACTACGCCTAATCATTTTGGTCCGACTATCCACCCAAAATGCAAGATGGCGGCCATTTTGTAAAAATGGCTGCCACATGGGCCCTCTTGTCCATATACCGAGGCCGACTTGAGAGATGATGTGGTCGAAACATAAGGTTTCCGGGCACGATGGAGTTCATACACCCATACATTCATTTTTTCATTTATAATTGTGTGGGATGTGCCAGAGTGGCACTTTCTATAACCAATATGAATAGAGTTCACAGTTATCCAGATCGCCCAGACGCCTAAACTTAGTTTAATCCCAAACAAGAAGGTTGCCACCTTACAATGTATTTAGCACAGACGATACTACTCCCAACTAATATTCAGTTTTCGTAGAGGGCTCAGTAGCATTTCCAATTACAACATTTACCGTCAAGTTGGCAATGCCAGTCACGTGCAGACAAACGGCAACGTAAGTCCATAATAGTAGGAAACAGCCGAATCTCAGGAACTGGACAAGTTTACAACTCGCATACGGTAAGTACGAAATGATATATGGTCCTTGCACATTCTTTGTCCCAATCTATGACACCTTGTTGATTTGGTTACATTTAACATCTGCGAGGAGCAAGCGACAGAACTGTATTGGCCCAGCTTTGGAGGGAAAGGATGACTGATCTAGTGTTATTGCTCTAACTGTTAGGCTGCCGTAAAAGTCAGCTTGCCTGTCCAGACCCGTCTGCCCCCATGACAGGGGGGGTTTTGAATTCTCGTTATTCATTCTCCTGTGTCACCATATCAACAAATCACACGTGTCACGAAGCACAATTCCACAGACCATTCAAAGGACCGAGAACACCATTCGCTGTGGTATGTTGGTTTGTTCACCTTCGCCAACAAAACTCTTGAAATGGTTCCATGAGAAATGGGATCAGCATATCATATGATAGAGTTCTTTCTGAATCTCAGCCCAACTAGGGGAATCGGGATTGGCACAGTATGTAGAAGAAGCGTCGTCCTTGCCCCTCAGTACTGAGGAAGAACATATTAACACTGCAAGCGGTGGACAACATTGAACCCGACAGCCAACTACTGCCCCGATCAACGTAAGCCGTTACAAATAATTGCAACGAAGGCAAACAAAGTTCCAGAACTCCCTGACCATTTTACCACGTTCGATCAGCCTACATTACCAAGAATCCCAATCCGCCTTCAGCGGGAAACCATTCATACCCCCGGCACTAACATCCAGTCGCACTGAAGCAGTAATACACCGGTTGGAAGAAGTGTCCCTCACGAGTGAGTTGGTGACGAGGTGGATATCACGTGGGCAACTCACCATGCACTCAGAAGAGGGGTCGGCAATCTGAAGTGGTCATCACTTCAAAAATGCTGCTTGACCCGTGATCAGGCACACTCTGTGGCAACCATCAAACACGCCATGCAGGCCATTCGAGACACAGTGGAATTTCTGAACCCCTAAGGCCCAGACCCCAGTCATAAGCTGCTGCCACACTGTTTGCCGTAGCGAAGCCAATTCCAGTGGCAGTGGGCCTGATTATGGAGAAGACAAGTGTGTCATTATGTTCGGTGGACTTCACTAGAATGGCAGTCACTGAGGTCTCTAGGACAACTGCTAGCAGACCGCGGGCTGGAAGCAGTGCATCACTGAGCAGCGTGGCGTTTTTCCTGGTACAACCGGTCATTCCTCTGTCCTGTGCCACGTGTTACTAGGACACGACTGGGCCTCAGATACCAGCAAGCACTCTGTATGCCCTGATGAAGGGGCACAATCAAGGACTATTGTTCTGAGACTGAGAAGTCTAGCAGCTCCGCATTGTCCTTAAAAGTCTTGGTGGTGATCAGTCCGAAGACGTGAGAGTCCACAGGTCCTTTCTGGAAGTGTATTGGATATGGACTCACCACCTACCTCCTATCAGGGCCTTCCAGTGATTGAGACTTCATTGCTGTACCGGAATCTCTGTCAAACTGATTCCATACTTCTTTGCAAATACAACGTGAATTACGCAAGTCTCCCATCACCCTACAGGACATGTGTCCCTTGACAGGCGCATCTAGCTTAGCCGGGAATTCAACACGAAGGACTTTGTTGTTCCCAAATCTGAAAGAGAGTTCTCTGCCATCAGCGATCGACCATGCTCACGAACAAAACGATACATCATAAAAGGTCTGGAGGGGCAATTGGAACTCACTGGAGGACGCCAGGAGCTCTCATGAAGATGGATGTGGGCAGGGCCAAATGAAGTCGTCTAGTAGGCTAGCTATGAGCCATGTCGTGCATTAAGGATGCAGCTACCTGATAGAAGCACATGAACAGACTTTCCAGCGTCAAGGCATGTTCTTCGAGAAAGTAAGGCACTGCAACTGTGTTGAAGAGATGGGGAATCCCTTCTAAAGGAGTCACCTGATCTATGCTTGTTCAGACACCGAAAAACCTTGCAGATCCGGCCCTTTGCTGAGCTGGTTGGTACCCATCATGAGAGAGGGCAAACAGCAGTTCCTCAGCCGTTTCTTCATCAAAACCTTGAGCATGAAGATACAAGCTCCTCCTAACCAACCACTCAAGAAGAACAAGGTTGCTCTCATCAAACATGAGAAGGGCTTGTGTATACAGTTCCAAGGAAAGGTGGGCTGAAAGAAGCCGGCTACTGTTGTTCAAGGCTTTCATCGTCTGCCTGGCAGAGAGTTCGACTTGCCATCCTTTTTCAAGCATGAGAATCGATCACTCCAGCCTCTCTCAGGGACAATGGCAAGCTGTACACATGCCAGAACTCCCACTAACAGAAATTCCTCCAGCACAGGAATCTGCCTGATAATGAGTCAGAGGGAGATGCCATTATCATTGAGGACTGCACGGAGCTCAACGTCATTCGATCACTAATGCCTAAAGAAGACATTCTCCCGAACGTGGAATCAATATGGCAAAAATACAAGCGAGTGGAACATAGTATTGATGTCTACCCGGAGTCCAGTGCCAAGTCCGAAACCAGGTCGAGAAGAGGAGAGGGGATCAGGCGGAGAGTGACATCAACAACAGGGACCTCAAAACCTGGAGGAGCTTTCTTCGTGACGACAATAATGCAAGACTGATTTGTTTCACTTCCTTGCAGATGAACTCTTGGAAGTTCACACGACGAGCACAGTCGTTGCGACAGAAGGGGAAGATGCAACCTCAACAAGACACCATGCAGTCATGAGGAAGCGATACCAGGAATGTTTTGTTGCATCAAGAGATGCAAGCCTGGAAGGCATCACGTCCATCATCATTCAAAGCCAAAAACGACAAAGAACCGTAGTGTTATTAGAAGTTATAGCACTGCTCCCCGTGAAGGGCTGGTGCTGGGAGCGAGAACATCGCTCTGGGCAAGGCGCGCCAGTTCCGAGGACCCAAGTTTCACGAAGGTTGGTCCTTGCAATGGGCCTGACAAGTCCGCGGATCCTGTTCTTCCACCGCGTTACCCACCGGCTGCGACAGGTCTCGGCTTTAGTGGTAAAGGAAAGAAATCTACATGGCTGACGTGGGATGTTCTTTTTAGTGGAAGTTAACCACACATTTGCGACCTCAGCCATGCCCAACAGAGATTTCGGAAGATGATGTTAGGAGTCTGGAAGAATTTGTTTTAGCGGATGTACGATAGTTGACTCCAGTGCTGCCACCAGTGTGGACCGATGCACGGTGGATATGTTGGCCGGAGGAAGCAGAGACCTTTATAAGTCATTCCGCCAAACCAGAGATTTATGCCCTAGAAGACATGCCAACCGTGCGGCCTCCAGGGCCGGCATCGTTTGGAGTCAAGCAAACCGTTTCCTATAGCCAGAACTATAAGTCCTGCGACGTAGTGGCTGGAAATACTCCAGGGGGAGACCGTAAGCTGGCATGTATGCTGGACAGCCTTCCCTCCCATTGCTGCAAGTTGCCAAGAGCTTACGAAGTGTGCAGCAGAGAAGATTACACGGAGTGTCCAGTGCTTCCAGTCTGGACCTACCCTGCACTGCACTGTGTATTGTGTTTGTGATCAGTAGTTGAACAAATCTGTTGTCTAAGCCCCTATCTCTTAGGTTTTCTGCTGTACATTAATAACTTGGTGGCGAACAGCATTAACTGTTTTCCAGTTTGAAAACCACATTTTTTTTTTTGTATGGCAGTGCTTGGATTGAAACGTGCTGAAGTTGGTATTGAAATTGTTTACCTATTATGGAGTGGAATTTAGAATTTTTCTTTTCCCCGTTGGTATGATACTGAAAACAGGTAGAAATGTAAAGCAGTACTAATATAATACTTCTGTGACTGAGACTAATGAATTCACCAAGCTCCAAAAACTACAATTTGATACAAAAACCAGGGAAATCGCCCATCCGCTGCTCTTTTTGTGAGAAATTTGATTTCCACGCCACAGCACCAAAACCATTCCTCCATCTTTGAAAAATGTGCTGCCATTTTTGGAATTTCAAGTGGCTGGTCGATTGGATTTTCAATTACAAACCATCCAGTCTTTTTTGTATGGGCAAAGCGCTTTATTGAAACTGCTCAAGAAGGTGGTATTATAAGTTGTCCTAACATGTGCGTGTGAATTTTGGTTTCTCTTCCTCCGTTGTTTTTTTTATAAAAACTGTCCGAAATGTTAGAAATTGTTTTTAATATATACTTCTGGGACTGAGACTAAAGGATTCCCCAGACCGCCAATCATATCATTTGATACAGAAAATCAGTGACTCGCCCATACCGTCCGCTCTTTTATAAGACACAACCCTCTTTTTTCGTGTTTCCACAGCACACACATGGCCGCCATCTTGGAAAATGGCCCCATTTTGGAAATTCAGGTGGCTAGTCGGGTGGAATTTTGAAGTATGCCCTTTCTGTGAGTCAACCATGCCAATTTTGTTGTGCTTGTATCACCAAATGTCATACGATTTTTTGTTATCTGCTCCACTATAAATCGGGCCGCTGAATCGGGCAATGTGACCACTCTTGCTAGAGAGCGCGCTCGGCCGATCGACTCGGGCGACTCAAAATAATCGGCCGAACTGAGAATAATCGGGGCATGTGACCACTGCTTAAGTCGGAAAAATACTTTGAAAATGGTATATTTATGTTACTGAATTGGACGGAGCTTCGTACTCATAACTTTTTTACTAAATAAAATTGTCTATACATTAGTGTTATATTAACAATGTGGTGTTGTACAGCGGGATGTAACATTAGGCCTTTGTGACAGTTTGAGTGTGACCTTGTCGTTGTCAGCCATTGTATCAGTGTACATACCTCAGTTGGTAATTTCCAGCCATCCATTTGAATCTCTACTAGCGGTACTGTGTTAGGCCTATGTGCGTAAGCTGACACTATGCAGTGTGTTCCCAGCGTTATAGAGAACCGAAGTGACTACGTGACGTCATCACAGACTAGCAACTATAGCAATGGCTCCGAACTATTATCGCGAATCTGGTGCCCGTGCAAGAATTCCCAGTCCTATCCCGTACGTCGATACGGCTGTGATTTCGATTTCTGCACTGGCGTTTTTCTTCGCGAATGAACCCACATCATTGGAGAGGGACGAAAACCACTACAATCACTGACGTACTCCCCAGGGGTCTTGAAGGTGAAGAATTATCAAGTCGATGTGTGTATAATTATGATTTATTGATCTTGTTGTTTTATAAATTAATAGCCTAAACGTTCACCGGCGATTATACTATAGGCATTACTATTATCAAAATGCAACCGAGTGTAATAGCGCCCAGAGGAATACTGTGGATGAACAGCTGTGGGGTGGAGCCGGCAGGCGATGGCGGGTGGTGGGTTTGCGAACCTTTTCGATCAGTGACGTCGCCGGACTTTTCAGTTGGGGGATCAGCGGCTTTACAGGAGGCACTGCCAATGTGTCACAGATCCAGGAATCCAGGATTTCATTGGGGAATATGGCTCAAAATGCACCTCACCAGTAGGACCCTAGCCCAATGACATCCCCCCCTATTCTCCATTTATTTACATTCTATTTATTGCACTCATTTTTCCATTTCCTCTCCTCATCTGTAGGCTGAGTTCCCAACTTTTGGGGACAGGAGACACCCACGCAGCCATGCCACCACTTGTAATGCCACTGAACCATCAGTGGGTGGATGGTCATGGGGATCACACAATACTGTTGTGGTTTAAAGCATGGGGGGGTCGATACGTGGCTCAACTTTCAACTATATAGAGCGCGCGCAGTTGAGAGCGTGTGGCAAGTGGCATGGGCCCTAGCTCTTCCATGACAATGTAACGTGATATAGCCTACTCATACGGGAGGTTGATGGGGGATTGGACATTCTATGCGAAGATGACCTTTCCACTAGCCACTCTTCCCTCTCGGAACTTTTGAACTGTCCATTGTGACTGCATGGGGGTCGGTCTCCTCTCATTTTCAAGTATATAGGCCCACCTCACAAAATAATTCACAGGGATGGGCATTACTCCCAGATTTGAGAAGCTGGTGCCAATTACCCTGGTCAGTAGGGCATGATGTGACAATGGGAAACCTCCACTATGATATATACTATAGTAAAGTACTATTCTGAACAACTAAATTCTACGCAGACTCCGGTTCCCATATTGTGTCAAAACCTTGAATGACAAATATGACATTTGTAAATCAGCTACGTTGAGCGTCATTGTCGGTAGTGGAATATTCCATCGAGTCGCGAGGCTGTGAAGTAGCTTTCATGAGCAGTTTGGGGAATTAGAAGTATATACCAACTGATCAGAAAGTCGCATTTGGCCCACGTGATACACGTTATGCATGATTAGTGAAATGGACTATTCCATTAGGTCGAGGGCAGTGATCTCGACCAATCAGAAAGTCACATTTGGTCTACGTGATACACGTTATGCATGATTAGTGAAATGGACTATTCCATTAGGTCGAGGGCAGTGATCTCGACCAATCAGAAAGTCGCATTTGGCCCACGTGATACACGTTCTGCATATATTAGTGACAGGTCAGCCCCATTTCGGAACTTCCATCGCTCTTGGGACACTTTAAAAAAGTGTGGGATGAAATTACTTTCAGCCCCCCTCCACTTTTTCTTTTTCAATCGCCGCCACTGGGGTTCAGAATTATCATGGAGTCAAAACCTATGGCGCGAAGCGCCCAAGCAAGGAGTGAATTAACCAATCAGGGAGAGGGTGTTGGTCTCCCTCTTCCATCCATGTTTTTTTGTTGCAATTTTTACATCACAATTGAGCGATCTAGTGAACACTTAAGCTGGAATTTCTGGAATAATATAGATTCACTAACACCTAGTTTTACTTCCAAAGATGACAACTTAATGTTAACATCGGATCGCACTGTTGGTAGCCTGAAGAATCGAAGCCCCAGGCAGTACGGTATTCATAATTTCCCTTCTCCGAAGTTCTGTCACGGGGCAAATGGGTCCACTGCACAGGACTATAATATTATTGTCTAGTATGCTTTCTGTCGAAACAGGCTCAATATAATTGTGGGTGGAGCCTGTTTCCCTCATGGGGCGGATAATGCAAAATATTTGCGCTTGCATGGCGTTCTAGGAGAATAAAAGTCGCAGGCGGGGAGCACAGAGCCCTCGACAGCCTCTTGCAGAGATTTTCGCGCGGGGGCTACCGGCACCTGGCATTCAGACTCAAGGGCGGATCTAGCCCCACACTGAAGGGGGGGCAGCCGATCAGGGGGGCGCCAGAATTATTTTTTGCCAATTTTTCTGTGACTATCTGAGCGAAGCGCCACCAGCGGTTGGAGCGGAGCGTTCCCGAGAATTTTGAAAAATTGAGATTCTCAGATCACTGGAAAAGGCGTTTCTCCGCTGCGAAAGGGCATTGGATAACCGTCTTATTTATTATATTCAAAACACAATCATACAATACTTATTATTATGTGAATTATAATACTTTTTTTTTGGGGGGGGTTATTAAATTTTTGGGGGGAGGCAAAGCCCCACATCCCCCCCCCCCCCCAACCCCCCCCCCCCCCTCGTAGATCCGCGCGCCTGTAACCATATTCTTCGGACTGGAAACCGGATGAGTAAAAAATGAAACATATATGTATCCCAAGCCAGAACCGGGACTACTTCGGATAAAAACCACACATTCAAACTATGCTAACGATGTGACCGTTGATGATCAAGTGGTTAATAGGGGCCCTCTATGAGGTAAACCAGGTATATAAACCGGCCATGGAATACCCCAGTTAGAATGAAAACATGCAAAATGATAGAGACAGGAATCGCGGTTTCGTATTGGGAATAGTTCCTTATAGACCATGAACTTATATCGTAGATGCGATAACTAGAATATCAATTTAGGCT
The DNA here is from genome assembly GCA_026419785.1 of Sclerodactyla briareus. Lineage (NCBI taxonomy): Eukaryota > Metazoa > Echinodermata > Holothuroidea > Dendrochirotida > Sclerodactylidae > Sclerodactyla > Sclerodactyla briareus. The sequence continues at coordinate 435,260 of JAODTK010005595.1, read as the reverse complement.
GATCTAGCTTTTTGATCTCGATCGGCTTGTCTGCGGTATACGATACGGAAGCTATCTGAACATAGGTGACGGACAGTGTTCGGGGCGGATCTAGAATTTCGGTTAGAGGGCTCAAAATATTTTGAACCAAGGAGGGTTCAGGGAATCACCTGTGCACTGTCTAAGCGGAGCGGCCACACCTTTTGGCGCGCAGCGTACAACATGGCGCCGAAACCGGGGGGACGAGGGGAGGGGGGGACCAATGTCCCCACCAATATTGAAACTGCTCCATTTACTTGTGCTTTCCCACACTATATTTTTTCAATAGCCATGTCCCCCCCCCCAATATCGAACGACGGCGCCAATGGCTTACAAGAAAATTTGTGGCTTCACAAACCTCCAGACTGCAGGAAACGGTACTTCCTGGGTGTCTAAGTTTCATGTACCCAGGATGTTCTGGGAGGTGTCTAACAAAATTTTGCTCTCTTGAGTCCTGAACGTGGCTTAGAAGCAAAAAACAGAAACAAAAAATTCCAACAATTCATGTCATGCTCTATGATCGCTATCGTAATGATGACAATTTTCATCTACATACCATCCACTCACCATGCATGCCCAAGTAATGCTTGCACCATTTCATTTTGTCCATTCTCCTCTCAAACAAAAATTGAGTTTCAAACGAGGTTCCTCGGGCAGTGGTATCACCGTACTTTTCATTCTGGGGGCACAAGGGGGGCACAACATTTGATCGGGGCGGGGGCACCACATTATCATCTAGAAAATTTGGGTTATCACTAGCGCCCAGATGCCGGAAATGACCCTTCCACCAGTGCGTTCCAAGCTGCTGCCATGTTCCTAGCTTCAATACGTCTCACGCAGCATTTTTTACACAAACAAAATTAAATCTTCAAAAAAATCCTCTCTATATTTTTTTTAGGGGGGCGCGCGTCGGGTGCGCCCCTTGGATCCTCCGCCCTGTGTTTGTGTTAGTGCAGTGGACAATTTTTTTCATGTCGTACATCGCCGTACGATGGCGCGGGGTCATTTATAAACAGCTCAAGTCTATGGGGCCAGGTAGTCAGGTAGAGTGTGCTCCAGTAGTTTGTCAGGGCATATACCGCTGACCAGAAGTAGCTTAGATCATTCGGCTAAGCTTAAAAAACAAAAAAGAAAAACTCTGCTTAGTGATTACTTGCCTTTTTTCCCCCTGACCTTTTTCCCCTTACTCAGCTATTCAAACCCTGCATATGTTGGTTTCCCACTCAAACCACAACTTGGACACAAACGATCACCTGCAATATTTTACTCAGCGCATGAGATGAGAGACTTGTTGCTTTTGACCAAGGTCAAAAATTCATCTGAGGGCAATGAAATGAAATCCTGAAAAAATAAACCTGGTAAGTAAGTATAGCTTGAAGAGTGAAGGTAATCCACGAAGTCATAACAAGCGAGGTCCAATGTTTTCCATTCAGTGTGGAAGTCCCCCAGCGACGTACACTAAGTCGCAGACGCAGGCAGGGCTAAATGATGAAGATCACTTTAGCAACATTCATTACTCATAAGTGACTGGGTGGTCAAGCAGATAGATTGACTGAATGTGGCAGTTCTTTGCAATCGTACGAACCAACACATTACAAATGTGAAAAAAAAAAAATTTTAGGGGTATGGGGAAAGAGAGTGCAATAACCAGGCCCTATATATTATCATTGCATCCATCCACTACCCTGGACAAGGCGAGTCATTGTCGTACATTCAGTGTCCATAGCATGTGGTGTCCTACATGTTGGTCAATGTACCAATGTCCGTTAATACTCAATATGTCTGAGGGGTAAGTCATTGCCAGTCAATCGTTTTTCAATTTGTACAGCAAGTCGTCCTGTGGTCTTTCAAGTGACTGGGGGTGTATCAATTTTCATTATTTTTCCGGCACAAGTGACTGAGGGGGTGGGCATCATTTGTTGAGTGCAATGACGCATCACTTGTTGGGGTCAAGGGGTGGGTTCATGCAATTGACAAGTGCATAACTGTTCAGAATACTTAATAGCCCATTTTAAACCAGTCCCTCAATGTCTTATGCTATTTTAGGGGTCAAATTTTCACAAGGCTTTCAATCACATATTCTCTCCTACATTGGTGGGGTTGAGGAATGTCTCTTCTATATGACCACCCCATGCCTGTCGCACCCCTCCCATAACAAATGTATCTGGCTGCACGATAATTATACAAATAGATATAGAACAGACAAGATCTTTGGTAATTTTCTGTATATGTAGCCATGTTGAGACATTTTTGTATTATGTGGGCTCAGTTTTTGTTTCAGTATGACTTCTGGCCAATTTTGTTTAACTTGTTATTATCCTGGCAATCACTTTTCCCGAACAGTCACATCATGTGACAGTCCAACACCAGATAGAGAGTGCACGGGGAAGAAGAGAGGTAACTTTATAGACTTAAACCCTGCCCATTTCTGCCTGGGGTACAGGGTATGCCCTCACTTTTTGGCTCAATGGGTATGGGTCATTCCGCTCACTTTTTTGCTCAATCGCAAAAAATGCCACAAATGTTGTGCCCTTCCGTCCTTTCCAGAAGTTTTCCTTGACCTTTCTTTCTTCTTCCTCCCAACTCATGCTTCTACACACACCACAGTGTAATCCGCTCCCCCCATTAGGGCTTGTGCTATGAATCACCGGTAATAATACCCAATGGTCACTCCTGCCTGTCAAGTAATTCACAACCTGGAAGTGTCTTTTTTTTCGCATTCCCAGTAGGGGAGTTGTAAACAAATCAGATAATCAGTAGACTGAGTGCACCAGAGATAATTGGATTACCCCCTCTCAATCTTGAGCTTGCCAGTGCCAGGTAACATTTCCACACTGAATGTCTGCCAGTCCTAAAGTTTATTATGTGTTTTGTATACTTCTCACTTCTTTGCAATCTCACACACACAGCTTGAGAGATTAAATACTTTTGAGGATTGGGAATGTTACCAGTCAAACGGAAGGCTTATTATAGTATACACACCACCATGCAGACAGTGGTTGAAGAGGATAATGCTGGGCTACATAGGTGATCTACATGAATTCACATGACATTTCCTGGTTTGCATTTCTGCTGTATAACTATTAAATGGGAAATTTGAAGATCATAACACCGTTTTTTCAATTAATGTAAGTCAACAAACCTTGCATTCTTCCGCCTCCTCGAGTAAATATAATATACTCCTTATGGAGAAATTGCCAGGTTTTTTTTTTTTTTTTTTTTGTCTACCCCTCCCATCGATATCCATATCTCGTATAGAAGTATACGCAAGAAGAAACGTAATCTGCTTGCAATTAGGATTTGTCAATGAAATGCAGCTGATTCAGGCTGCAAATAGGCTACATTTTTCAATTTCCATAGCTGCTATGAAACCTGGGAGGGGGGGGGGGTGGTGCATTTAAGAAAAGGCGTATCTGCCTTGACATTCCCACGCCAACACCATAGCACACTTGACCAACTACTGATCAGATGTACATACATACATACATAGCATAGGCTGGTCACTGGTTCTCGTCCAATATTCAGGAATATCAGGAATAATAATTGAAGAATTTGGTACTGGTTTCACTGGGGGAATACTTTAATTGGGGAAGGGAGAGGGGAGGGTTGAATGGAAGCAACCCATATTTCAATGAATAGGGCAACACAACACTTGGTGTGTCGAAAATGTCACACTAAATGGAGAGGTCTACGCAAGACGAGGCGTTTTTAGCTTTGCAATTAGGAATTTGTCAATCAATGCAGTGATGCACGCTTCACCGGGCTACCATTTTTAACTTTTCATACGCTGGCCTATGAAACCTGGGGGAGGTGGGAGGTGCGTGCAAAACCAAATTTGCCACCCCCACCCGTAGCAACACCACTACTGATCCGGAGGTACATATAGCTGGTCCTTGGGGCTAATAATAAAATGACAATCCAAGATTTGTCCTGTCTTGTCTAGGCGAAATATTTGGTGCTAGTCCAATATTCAGACATATCATGACTAATACTTGAAGAATTTGTAACTGTCTTCACTGGGGAATACTGTATTTGGGGAAGTGAGAGGGGAGGGGGGAAATGTAAGCAACCCATTATTTCAATGAAGAGGGCAACACAACACTTGAGTGGTCGCAAAAGTGTAACACTAAAAGAGAGAAGGTATACGCAAGAAGAGGCGTTTCTTGCTGCTTTGCATTAGGAATTTGTCAATAAATGCAGTGATGCCGGCTTCAACAGGCTACATTTTTAAAAATTTTCAATAAGCTGCCTATGAAACCGTGGGGGAGGGGGGGGGCAAGACAAAATTGCCACCCCACCGTAGCAAACCACCTGAATCAGGAGGGTACATAGAGGCTGGTCCCTGGGGCTAATAATAAAAGGACAATCCAAGAATTTGTCAACTGTCTTGTCTGGGAATATTTGGTGCTATCCAATACTCAAAACATCTCAGGAATAACAATAAAATGACAATTCAAAATTTTTACTTCTTCACTGGGGAAATAGTTGTTTTGGTTGGCTATATGCTTGTTCTCACTCTGTACAATGAATCGTTGCAGAGATTAAAGGATTGTACTATGTGACCTTGACCTTGACCTGATACAAAAAACAAAAGGGTTATTCTTCATCATGTTTACAATCCACCACACTTAATGACTTAATGATACTTGCGCATTCATTAGATATCATGCTGAGGAGCAGATGTCAAATGCCAAATTTATCCACATTCCAGTGTTTTAGCTGTCTTGACCTTCCACATTCATTGAGATAGCTTGTGATAAGAGTATCGTAGTATGGTAGTGTCATTGAACTTTTCGTTGTCTTAACAAGACGCCTTTCCCGCCAACACATAAAAAGCATGCAAAATCACCTCACCAGCTCAAAAGGTCAATGAGGTCAAAAAGGTCATAGGTCAAATGAAGGTCCCACAGTTGGTCCGCGATGTATTTCACCCAGACACGAACGAAACTTTCCTCCATTATGACAGTCCTCCAAAATGTTCGTTGCCGAGATATATGACGATTTTAGCTGTCTTGACCTTCCACATTCATTGAGATAGCTTGTGATAAGAGTATCGTAGTATGGTAGTGTCATTGACTTTGTTGTTGTCTTAACGAGACGCTTCCCGCCAACAAAAAAATCAGGCAAAGTCATAGTCAAGAGGTCAAAGGAGGTCAAGAAGGTCAAAGGTCGAAGAGGTCAAAGTCGGTCACCAGATGTATTCAACAGACGAACAAAACTTTCCATTCCGACATCAACTCTAACTTTTCGTTGCCAAGATAAAAGATTGTCATATGATGACGCCTACTGACTTGACCTACACCAAAAACAATATGGGGTCATCCCCGCCATGGTTACACCTACCTACCAAATAGGAAATTTCATACCTGCTTGCGATCATTAGATATCGTGCGAAACACTTTTCAAAGTTTGACCTCTCATGACCTTGAACGACCAATCGATTGGTACCAAAAAACAATAGGGGTCATCCCTTCCATGGGTGACACCTACCTACCGTGATATGAACATAAACATGCTTGCGTTTGCTAGATATCGCGTGGAAACGCAAGAGTGTCACACACACACACACACACATACACACACACACACACATACACACACACACACATACACACACACGCACTTACATACACACCGCACACTCGTGACTGCTATTCCTTATGGCTTCGCCAAGGAATCAAAAATGTATATGCTGCGGTTCTCAGCACGAAATTTCATCGGGCGCTGTACATACTGTAGGCCTACTATAAAGTGCCCTAGGAAGGTCGGACACCGCCTTGATGATACATGGAATTATGAATAATAGAGTTACACTTCCTATGATTCCAACTTCCGAAGGGACAAGGGGCGCATTTTCCTGGATGGGTGAGCGCAAATCCACACCCAAAATCGTGAAGGGGAACTGCCCCTATGTTGCCCCCCCCCCCTGTAATCCGGCCCCTGTTCAGACTGGTACGTAGGACTCAATTGAAACAATGGTAAGAACTTAGACTTTTAGTACTTTCCATTATACATGTATACGACAATCGAAACTTCAGCCCGATTCAAGTATGCCGAACCGTTGCGTAGCTACAGGGGGTGCAGTCCCCCCTGCGCCCCCCACTGAAAATTTGAGGGTTTTTTTCAGTGTGGAAAAAATAACACAAATCCTCTCACAATAACAAGTCATGGCGTACATGGGAACACGAAGATGAACTTGACCTATGCGGCAGAACTAATTTGTCCGCGCGTCCAGTTAGTAGTAGTGTTCGTCTTTGTGGGCCCAATGAACGTGAATTGCAAGGAAACTTATGAACTTTTGCAAACTTTTTGTGATTGGGAAAAGTTCAGGCCCCATCATTTTAATGACGAAAAAATGTGGCGATGCATCTGCTCCTTGGAATAGGTCAGGAAGTGCCATTTCCTGCCATCTGGGAGGGCCTAATTTGCTGAAAATTTCTTCTACGCCTCGATGGGATGGGATCCGAATAGGATCGGACACAACTATTTGTAAGTATTAAATCGGCGACCGAATCGGGCAATGTGAACACTCTTGCAAGAGAGCGCGATCGCCATGACTCGAATCGGGCGACTCAAAATAATCGGTCGACTGAGAATAATCGGTCGACAAACATCTTTCCACAATGTACCACAGTCAGATCAGAAAGTTCCTCGACAAAGCCACCACTGAAAAATTAGTGCATGCAGCTATCTATCTATCTATCTATCTATCTATCTATCTATCTATCTATCTATCTATCTATCTATTCTATCTGTCTGTCTGTCTGTCTGTCTGTCTGTCTGTCCGTCTGTCGGTCTCATAATTCTTCCGTTGGCAATTTTGGCATGCTTAATACACTTCATGGCTGATGGTCTGTTCCACTCGTGAAGTGCTGACAATATAAATACGTCTTGACTTGAACTTCTGATGGCCCACACTATGGCCAAGCATTCGCGCTCAATTGCAGAATAGTTGAGCCCCTTTTATAAAAGGTGCTTTTATGCTGACTGCGATTGAACTTTTGGCTCGCAAAGAACACTGAGAATTTGTTCCCATCAACGCACTGCAGTAATATTGCTGTCATGCCTATATCGCTCGCATCCGTTCTGAGTATGAATGACAGGTTGTAGCTGGGCAGATGCAAAATTGGAGAATTTATAAGCATACGCTTTAACATTTGAAACGCAATCTCTTGGCTACCCTCCCACTTGATTTTGTTTGGTTCCCCTTTCCGCAATTAGCGCGTAATTCGGAATATACGCACGATAATACCAGTCAGACCTAGGAATTATCACATTTGAGACTTCGTCTGCGGTCTTTTCGCAACTTGTTTTGCATCTATTTCCGTCGTTTTGGTCGACCTTTGCCCACTACATGCCCCAAGAATAAAATATCCCCGAATGCAAGGGAGCACTTCGTTGGCCCTCGCGCTCAGATTCGCCTCGCCGCAGACTCTCAAATACCTCAGTGATCGTTTTCACATGTTCGTCAAATGTCACTGGGTATACAAGTATGTAATCAATGTAGTTGTCTGAAAGTTACCGCATGGGTCACGAGTTCGAATGGCATATTGTAGTATGCTGTTTGCATTGCTCATTCATGGGTATTTGCTAATAACCTTTGCTCAGATAAAAAATTTGGGGTGAAATACCGATATTTGGCCAGTTGTGCAAATATTTTTGTCTGATCAGGTATAGGTTTCTGCATTATGAACCTTAATTAGGAACCTTAATCTGTGAGGATTTCTTCGGGAAACCTAACCCTTGAATAGATGTTTACAAGTTCCTCTGCCACTTTCTCAGCTTCAATGGTTTTCATGGGAACGGCCGCTGGCTAACTACTAGCATAATCCACCACAACGAGGATATACCTATGCCCTCGATCGGAACATGGCACAATCGACCCAACAATATTCTATCGAACGGTCGGTCAATCAGGGGGGGTCGACACTAGAGGGAGCTTGTTACCCTTCCCTTTGGAATCGTTCTTTAGTATAAGTCGCATGACGGGGGGGCTGACAGTATCGCTTAATATCTGCTTGGATTCCTGACCAGTAAGACTTAGATGTCACCTCGTCAATAGTCCGTCTCGTCCCTGATGACCACCAAGGTACAACCACTTACCTTACAACATCCCAATACTCTACGTTGGGCTCAGTTTATTCTCGATACAGAATACCGTTCTCCTCGTTTTGCTGTCCTTCTCGCAATTGTTCGTCTGTGACAATTTGGGTCATTGGTTCACTGACTTTTAATGGTCGGAACACTTTTTTGGCCTCTTGTTCAAACTGCAGCAGTCACGTGTTGACTTTCCTCACGATTGGACTTTGGCCCTCCACACAGTGGTTGCCAATCTGCACAAGGCGTCAATTTCACGCCGTTACATTTCCGAGTATCCAGTTCCATACAAGGGGGTTCTTCATGAAATTGCGTGACATATCAACAAATATATGCTTGTCTACTCGAATCATCGCTACAGGACCTCTGCAAATAGTCCCATCAATGAGAACACATGTCTTCTCCTCCAAAGTACCTGGCCTTTGAACCAAAACCATATCCCTCAAACGGTTACTTCCTTGTGGGCCATACCCACAAATCCCCTCAGAAAACAGGCATCCTATAATCACGATCTGTGAATGTGGCCCTTGGCATATGACATGCGCTGGTTAGCCTTAGCTCTGACTGTCCTTCCTTCAAGAGAAAACACTTCAATGTAAAATGCGAAAAAAAACATAAAAAAGGGCATGCAGCCCATGCATATTGTCGTTGCTGGCTTTCTTAAGGAAGATTTATTAGGCTAGGCTTCCATAGGTCTATGCGTATGTGAAAAATTGCCATTGTAACTTGAACTGAGCCTGGGCTAGTGTTTGAATCTGTTCATTTAGTAGTTTGCAAAGATAGATTTGGTTCTACCACAGAAACCAAAACTTAACAAATGAAGGCAGACCGACGCTGAAGAGGCGAAATAAGCACATGTACCAATGCGGTAGCGGGATGCGTATGACCGCGAATGAATTTTATTGATATCTTCCCCAAGAATCCCATCACGACAATCTTTATGGCTGCTTGCCTTTCGTCCTGGTCTTTTTCGGCGTATACTTATACATTGTTTTCTCTCTTCTGACCAAATGTTTTGTTTTCGTAAATATGTTTTTCCAATCCATCCCGAACACGCATACGCATCTATGGAATCCCAGCATTACCCTCTTGTCCGTTTGTCTTTTCCTCTCTCAACAACGCACAATTTTTAGCAGCAGTGGGCTATCAGACTGCTTAGATTTTCAATGAGTGTTTTCTCCAGGAAGTTCCCTGCTGCTTCTGTGGCAGGACGTTTAGTATCATGGTTGGGACGTAAGAGGCTAAGCGGCTAAATGTCCAAATGTTTGTTTGCTGATATTTTGCGATTGTTCTGTTGGAATCTTGAAAACAAATTGAGCGCTTTCAGGCGCACTGGTGGATAGTAGTATGGCGGTGGCAGAATGTGAGCATTCTGTCCCAAGAAGTCCTGGCAACGACATTCCGAGGTCCGACAGAATGTCCAAATTTCCACCGAATTAAAATTTGTGGATAATAAAAGCCCATTTGAAGCTTGGTACATGCAGCAAAAAACGCCCGGGAACAAGTTTTCCTTCCGCCCATCTGAGGGCTCTTATAACCAAAATTTTTCTTGTTACGAATCCCGCCAACCAATGGGAGCGCTACGCTTAGTCTTCTTGTTGCCCTCCGAAACTTTCCGTGCCCCCACCTTCCCCCAGGACGAAAAGTCAGGTGCCCGCTACTGGGTGGGAGGGAGTGAAAAAGTGCCCACAAAGCGACCTCCCCCCTTTCCCCTCATTCCCCCCTTTCAATATTTCTATTTGAGAATATTACTTTGATATTATATTAATAATAATAATACTAATGACCGGTGCTTATATCGCTAAATCACAGGCATCTAAGCGCTTTAACAAAGATAGAAAACAGCAAGCTAGTGAAAGTAACTTACATACATAGGTTTTAAGTTTACGAAATATCTGTAAAGATGAGGAATCCCTAATGTGCTTTGGAATATTATTCCACACCTGAGGGGCACTAACAGAGAAAGCTTGATCCCCAATTCTCTCAGACTTTCTGCACTAAAGAGATTGATCACTTTGCCGATCTTAGGCACGACCAGGCTGATAGAGTGTCAACCGATCATTAAGATAGCTTGGAGCCAGTTGGTTGAGACTTATATACTAAACAAGTATTCGGAACTGTAGTCGCTGCTGACATGGTCGCCAGGCAACTCTTTAAGATTTGCGTAAAAGGGTAAGATATCGGAAACTCTTGGCATAATACCGGGCAGCTTTGTTATGGATATTCTGTGGCGGCCGAATTTGATTCTGGGTCACCCATCAGAAGAGCAATCTGAAGTAGTCGATTTTAGACACGACTAAACTTGAATTCGGCGTTACAAGCTGCAGTATAGAGCTAGCGCTACGCTCTTCCGATGTTGCGAAGGGTGGTAAGAGCACCCCTTGACACGCTCGATACTGGTGAACCATGGACAGCTTTGTCACGGCCACCAATACGACCCAAGGTTTTTAAACCAACGACGCTAGATCTGGGTGATAACACAACTACCATCTAAAACAATGGGTAGGCGAACATAAATCTACGGAGATTATTCTGAGACATGATGTTGATTATGTCTGTTTTTGATTAATTCAGTTTCAGATAATTCTTAGACATCCATCAATTTACAGTGATACAATCTTGCAAATTTTCAATTGCACACGTGTGGCGGCTGGTCTGGGTTAGAAGATCGTAAGATATATGGATATATATATTATATTATAGTTCTATTATATTATATTATATATTTATTATATTTTGCTATTATATTATATGAATTATATTATAATTTATATTAAATATATTAATTTATTTATATTATTTCTTTAAATTATACTATTAATATGAATGCTTCTTGTCTGCTCATGCCACCCTCTATACTTAGTAACAGGAAGTTTAACCGGAAGAATTGCTGAGTAAAACCCAAGTCTATCATAGATTTGGGAGAGTGGAGTGTGGCTGTTCACTGAAAGGCTGAATAATCATTAAACTTTAGAAAGGACTTATAGTGAGCAGTCAAGTGCATTTGTGTGTCCTTGACTGACATGTGATAACAACTGACCACAGTAACTGGCTACTGGGACACTTCAGGGCCCCAGTGAAAGATTTACGTGGTTCATTGACGTAATTCCTCTGCATTGTCCACTTTCCATGTGGTGAACATTGAAAGTTGGGTCCAGTGGCATCCACCAGACGAACCAACTTCCCTTTACGCGAATCCTCCCAAATTTTCCAGGTGCCGACAAGTCAATGTCGCCATTAAATTCACAGCTTCTTTTGAAGCCGCGTCATTCACTCTTCTACAGAGGACCTAACTGGAGATAACGGGGATAGTAGGTTTTTTAGTAGGTCAGAAACTGCAATCAACTTATTGGTTTTGTTGAAATACAGAAGGTCACGAATCATTAGGTCCAGATGAGGGTCAAGGTCAAAGGGAGTCAAGTAGGTCACCAGAGGGAGTTTGCACAGATAACAAATACGCCACTACGCCAACCCCCTAAAATGTTTCGTTGCGATTATATGAAGATTTGAATTTATAATCAGTGTTCCAGAGCTGATTTACCCTTTTTTGCACGGAGAACCTTGATGGAAATAGCGTAGGATAGCATTGTATATACTCCGTGCAATTGACTTATTGGTTGTTGTGCAACAAGGGGAGTCTGGTCGTCACGGACAAAACGACCCTGAAGGTCACAAGGTCTTATGTCCAATGAGGTCAGAGTGAAATGGGTTCAAATGGTCAAATGAGGACAAAGTTGGTCACGAGATTTAGTTTACCTAGACGAACAAAACTTTCAATTGAAACATTGCTCTGAAATGTTCCGTTGCCAAATATAGAAGGATTACCCTATGATGACCTTCATGACCTTGACCTGACCCAAACATAGGGTTAATCCTCACCATATGTGCAATCTACATACTAATATGACTCAATAGATAATTACCATCGTTATAGATCGTGCTAACAGGTTTTTTACCTTTGCCTTTGCCTGCTATGACCTTGGATGACTTCGAACTGACCTAAAAACAATAGGGTCCATACCTCCACATGAGCAATCCCGGCCTCATTTGAACTGATACCTGTTTGGTTTCGTAGATATCGTGCTGACCAGGGGTATCATCAATTGCACACACACACCACGCACACAGACACACACACCACACAACTCATACGCACAGTTTGGCCTTCTGCAATGAATGACAAATGCCCCTATTGTGCAATAACTAACAATTCGACGCTTACATTACGAATATGAGGAATAATAGTTGCTCTCCTCGCCGGGTAGCAGCGCCTGCATCAGAATCCCCCTTTAGTTTGCGCATTTGGAGATTGTCTCTAATTGTCACGTTCAAATGAACTTTGTTATTCTGAGTAGGATCGCTCTTGTGCTTCCATTAGCTATGTGCATCCAAGTGCTGTTGGATAATGCGTGGCGTATCATTCAACGTAGCAGGCCTGGGCTCGCGCACAAAATGGCAAGTTCGCTGGCACGCTCTGCATAATGCAGTCAATAACCATGAAATCAAATAGACCATCAAATGTTCTTTTGACCTTGGCCAGCTCAACCCACCTTGTTAGATACCTTGATAACCTTGCAATGAATTGGGAAGCATTCTCTCTCAAAACTACATGGCTCCGCTGAAGTAAGCTTGTCTCTGAACCCTCTTTCCGTCAAACACTTTTCTGGATAGCGTCTTTTTAGCTGTCATAATCAGTGGCCTCTGAAACGGAGGCCGTACTGTATACACGAGTGCTTTACCAGTCAATAACGGGGACAGATAGATTGCCCAGCACCCTCTATCCCAATTAATGCGCTTCATACATCGTAGCGCTCCAAACAAAAGCGATCTAGGTAAGCATCAATATTATTCCAGATCCTCATTCATTACTTGCAATATGGGTGGTTTGACCCTATACTGCGCATTCGTTACATTAGCAGTTTGCCCATGCCTAGCTAATTCTGAATCTATCTGCATTTTGACTAATGTCAAAAGCGGCCAACTCCCTCTTTGGCTTAGCCTAGTTCTTTCCCCCACTTTTAGTAGCTTTTCAATTCCTAAAGCTCAGCAGCCATCGTTACCGCTGAGAAAGTGGTGAAAATGAAGAACAAAGTAGCAACTAACAGTCCGGGTACAATAACCCTCCCTCACCAACCGCAAAACCGTGGCCCGATTACCGATGCTGTGGCATCCGCCATGGACGATGAGTGAGAACAAGGGTCGTCCCTGAAAAATAGAACGAAGATATATACATGAAAACGTTCTATTTGTGCTAAGTATCCCCACGCACCCTGAACAAAACAGTGAAGTTACCAGGCAACAGCGGTGGATCTTAACGAAATCTACAATTTCTTGGATACCAAGTATAATCAATTCACAATGTTGGAAGGATCTGAATGTCTCCCGAAATCTACAGGGCTATCCCGGACAAGCCCCCATCATGTCATTGGTTTTATGGAAAATAAATGACTGGTTCCTGGTAAGATAGCTAAATGATGCTAGGACAAAAAATTCCAGAGTACAATGACGAATTCCAACATGAATCGTTCAATTAGAAAAGAATATATTTTTAGGTTCTTCGTCTCACTCGTTTTTCCTGTTGAATAAGGTAAATTGAATATTAATACTTTTCAATCACACAATTGAAAATATTAATAATTGCTCGTCACATGACAGCTATACTAATAGCTTAAAAAACATTTTAACGTTATTAAGGGACTCAATCATCACAACTAATCGGGGCTCAGCCACGCCAAAAAAATGTGCAAAACGAGTTCGTCTCTCTACGACAAATAGAGAAAACCGTGAGGCAACAGAGCAATCACATCGTGGAGCGAAAAAAATCCTGCATCAGGTAAGTCACGATGCCATCGAAGCCCTCAGTCGGCCCAGCGAAGAAGAACACTCCTCACGATGTTGCCATAGAATCGAAACAAAGATGGCCAACTAGGAAGACCCAGATGGAGAGCCCATAATGGCGTGCCTCGACCGTGGAAGCGGAGACTACAGTCACAAACAACTTCTCTGGAGAAGGCAACCCTCAGTCCAGTTCCACAGACAAACGCTCCCCTTCTTCCGAGTACGCAATTTAGGACGGATAATAACGACCCAATGCTCGGCACACAGACACTCTACTTAACGCCGACGTGCCGTTGCCTCTCCAGTTAATAGGGAGCTTTAGATTCTACGACAGCGACGGCAACGACAACGTTTGAGAGCAATGTTAAACTACTGCGCATGCGACAACCTCACCAACTGCCGTACTACGCCGATCCACAACGGGAGTTCACGCACTTTTCACGTTGTCCCTACGATGTGAACTTGAACTCAGCGCGTGGCATTATTCAACAGGATAAACAATGGAATTCGTTTTACGGTGAATACTCGAACGCGCAATCGTAAAAACGCGCGCATTCATATCACGCAACTGGCCCAATGACACGTCGTAGGAACCTAAAAGACCGCCCTTACACGGACGGCGACGTGTCTACACGTGAACACAGTAGCATACTTGCCGTTGCCGTCGTGAAATCCAAAGCTACGTTCGCACTTGTGCGGCGACGGCTACGGCGACGGCAACGGCGACGGCAACGGCGACGGCAACGGCGACGGCAACGGCGACGGCAACGGCAATCCGGTATCACTGTTCACATATGACGGCTAAAATTATTTGCCGCATCCGGCAAAACATTTACGCACACAGAAAAACTATACGGGCAGTGTCGAGCCTACACCTGTAAAACCAGGGACCGCGGGGCGAGAAATTTTGAGTGGGGGCTAATCATTGTGGCGGCCCACCATCTAAGCGAGCGCCCCATCAGTTGGCTCGTAAGCGCCCGAAAATTTTTCGTATGACAGACCCCCAGATCGCAGTTTAAGCTACCTTTCCTGGCGTTTTTCATCATGCAGTATATACATCCAAAAAATTGGATTCATGTACCCCCACATTTTTTTTTTATTTCGCGACAAACCAATTACTTCTTACCCAAGATAAATCAAGTAACACCGAATCTAATAGATAAACTTTAAAAATGTCATTATTAAGGCCCCCCGACACAAAAATAAGATTCCCACATACGTATAGTAGGCCCAACATATACCATGAGATATCTGCGGAAAATATTGAAAAAAACCGTACAATGTATATGGTCATACAGTCCGCGTAATACATTCGAGCTAGTTGTAGTACGGCCGCGCCGGCCAGTCGGTATCGAAATTAACGGGCGTTGCCATTCCGGTGTGATTAATCCTGAACATGTCGACTTGCCGAGACCAACCTACTACTATCTACCAGGGGCGGCGATCTGTGTTGAATATTGGGTGGGGGTTGTACATATGAGGTCAGCACCATCTAAGCGGGAGCGCTACCATGGGTTGGCGCGTAGCGTTAAAGGAATTTTTCAGTTTTACAGACCCCCCCCCCCCCCCCCAGAGTGCAGAAACGGCACTTCTGGTCATATGGCAGTAATCACATCCTCTATAAAATCGTCAATAAATTCCGCGATTGTTTTTTTATTCAAAGAAACTTCTTAGGAACTGATCATTTTTATTTTCCGAACAATTCGGGCCACCGACGGGTTGTTGACCCGCGGAAGGTACAAGGATTTTTTGGGTTTTAACAGACACCCCGATGAAAGGAACGCATTTTCCTGGACCGTATGCCAGTAAGCAACTCCCTAAAATTAGCAATAAATTTTCAGAATTCATATTTCTAGAAACGTTCTTGAAGGAACTGAATCGATGTGTAAATCGTACATTCGGCCAGTGCCCGCCACCATCCATTGGACCGCGTAGGGTACTGGGGAAATTTTCGTTTTACAGACACCCCTGATTGCAGAAAACGGCACTTCCCTCGCTTCCGTGTATGGCAGTGAGCAACGTCCCTAAAATTGGCAATATTTTCAGAAATTTGATTTCAATAAACTTTTCTTGAAGGAATTTATTGATGTTTATTCCTCACAATTTTTGGTCTCGTATAGGTACAAGAAATTTGTGAGCCTTATGAATCCCCCAGAGTGCCGTAAACGGTACTTCCTATGTCTTCTGGCAGTAAGCACATCCCTAAAATTGCCAATAATTTCTGCATGTATATCTCAAGAAAAACTATTGATAAATGATCTACGTTTTTATTCATTACATTCGCAGCCACCTCATTGACTCGTACCGTCACGAAATAGTCTTACAGACCCCCCCCCCCCAGCTCGCAGGGGTGTTTAGCACAGTTGGTAGAGCGTCCGCTTTCCACCGTAGGCGGGGTCGAATCCCGGCGGTCATAACCAAAGACTTTAAATGGGACCTTTTGCCTTCTCGCTGGCCGCTCAGCATGAGGGATAGTACAGGGCACCAATGTGGGGTAGGAATCTCTGTGAATTAGTTGCCGTCGGCGTGTAAGTACCCCCTCCTTCACATTAAGTTCGGCAAAAGCGGCATTGCCTTGTTCGTGTACCTGTCAGGTTTCGCCGCTGAAATTCGTGCCGATATACCCAGGTCAGCACCCTTGCCTGGCCTCGTATAGGTAGGATCCTTTGTCCGGCAAGTGAATGAGTACAAAAAAAAAAAAAAAGGGGAGGAGGCGGGCACTCCCGCGACTTATGGCAGTATTCATCACTGAAATTGACAGTAATTTCCGAAAACTGATCTTTGTTAATCCTTAACATTTCTTCATCGTGGTTCTTCCATCCCTACATAGCCATGTCTAGATATTATTCCATCGAGGACCCGTCCACCTGGGTTGTGGCTGCCAGCAGATTGCAAATTTGCTTGAACATCACTGTCATGGAAAATGTGTGGCATTTGTCGGGCATTCGATGAAGGGAATTGAGCCAGTCATCAGACAATTTGGTAATTTTTTTCAGATTAGGTTCGCTCAAGTTTTCTGTCCAAATTCTCATGCTCCCCCAGAATTGTTTCGCCCCGCTCCGCGCCTGTCTATTTTCCATACGTCAATCACGTAAACTTCCCTACTAATGTGCACGATCCCCTTCCTGTTGTTTTTTCTTACATATCGCTTCCATCTCCTATTAAAAACTGCACGTCAGGCTGTCAAAGCCATCGGAACAATAAAGGATCAGAGTAGACTAACTGTGTGCAGTGTTAGAAATGGCCGTTGGATCTCCGGCATTGTTGTATGGGGAGGGGGGGGGGGCAACTGAATCAAGTCCTTAAACCAAATTCTCCTCGTGGCCTACCTATTGTTCACCACCCTTGAAGACCACTTATGGACAGAATCATAGTTTGCCTAATCTGACAAAGTTTTTACCCGTGGGCCCACTGTATTAACCATGTAACGGAAAAAATACGATACAGCGCCGCTGCAGCGCGTTTTTTTTTTTGCATTTCACCTTCTCAACATGAGTTAACATTTTTGTTTTGGCCGTACTGTACTATGATTATATGATGTTTTTTTCCGCCAGTCGGCGCAAAATATTGTGGTTGGGGTATTTTGGATATTATGTCCCCCCCATCAAAAATATGGGGGGGGGGACATGTTGACGCCCCGTGATCGCCGCCCATACTACTACCTACTTCTCAAGGTGCACGTACTATCTTAACGCAAGCGGTGTCATACGCGCGCTACTTTGCCGCCGTGCACAACAAACGGTTGGGTACCCGTTCCTGTACCCTATAGGCCTACGGTACTCGACTCCGACAGCCCACCATGCTACTACCATTGTGGGCTGCCGGAGTCGAGTAGGTCTAACCGTACGATAGGGCATGTACTGCTTTCGGGGTTATCGTAGAAGAATCCTACGTATTGATTGTTCGTCATTGCAGAGCTGTGTGTAGCCGACAAGTCCAGAAATTGCTCATTGTCATATTTTTTTTGTATACCTGCCATTAGTAAGCTAACATTATTTTTACCCAGTCACAAGGCGACCCAAATTTAGGCGGCCCAAAATGCCGAAGGCAGAAAGTGCCGGGCTGGCTAAAGCCCCCGCAGCCCCCCCCCCCCCCGTCTCCGCGGTCCCTGGAACGTGGATGAATTCGCGTATCCTTGGCGAGTATCGTCGCCCTTTCACTCGGTTAAAATGAAGGATATGAAACTGAATGGGAGAGAAAACGAAAAGGGGAAAGCCTAGAAAGAGAAGGAAGGGGAAGAAGAAGAGAGTGAAAACCCAGAGAAAGTGAAGGAAGAGCACCATGATCCGGAGAGAAAAATACAATTCGCATGTTGCATAACTCTATGGTCACCATGGGTGCAGCGAGGAGCTTGTCATGGAGAGGAGTTGAAACCTTTGGTTAGACAACCTAAGGCTAACGCCACGCATGGAATACTGCGATCGATCAAGAATATTCTGGGCCGAGAATGCATGCTATTAGCTAGCGCAAAAAATATATTACACTTCCCGGTAGAGACGAAGGCACTCTGGTCGGAACCGTCGGCGACAGTAGTCAACCATTACATTAAGAACATTCCTCTTTCCCGGATTTAGAAAATGTTTTTCTAAGAACCACAATATAGAGATAGTTTCAAGCCTATCAAACGACCAACACATGCCAAGGTTTGCAATCTGGGGACCTTTGGGGCAATTTTTCCCTTTTCCCTTTTTTCGTCAGATAGCGCTCACTTAGGAAGCAAATCATCACCACTTTTTCTCAATCTACTGACCAATACCGCCTTCCCCCCTCTCTCCTCTCTTTCTCTAATTGCTACGCAACCCTGTGATATCTGCGACTGTAGCCATGCTTGTCTGAGAATATTTTGCAAGCTCCCTCCCAACATCTGAACATATAGGGTAATGGTTTTTTGCGAAAGAGACCCAACTGAACTTAATTCTTACCATGCTTGTTCTTATCATTCATATATGAACATTTAGTGAACTTAGAAAATAAACATAGATGATTGCCCAACCAGAAGATCATGCTGTATCTCATTCACATAGGCATAAATGAGTGGATTCATGGGGCAGTTTATGCGTACTCGATCAAGGTTCCTCTCATTTGCATGTCTTGCTCGATCGTAAGTATTTGCTTTTAGCCCAGTGGGAAATTGTTTGTATCTCAGTGCGCATCTTCTTATGACTGAAGATAACCTGTAGAAAAAAAAATTTTGTTTCAAATACTGAGTTATCTGCAAGGCAAACTTAAATTAGGAAAGATTTTCTTCTTTCCGAAGCCGCATTTTCATATATTTCGCCTAGTTGTTACTACTATGGGCTCGAAAACTGGGAGAAAAAAATCCCGAAAGGGGGGGGTGGGGGGGGGGGGGGGAGGGTCAAGAATCAAACGAACAAGGTTTCGGAGATCTGCCCTACATCCGCAAACCGTGAAACATCGATTTGGCAGGATCATTCATGAATTTCGGTGAGGGGTGGGTCCACTGAATAAGTTTGAAAGTTTCGTTCTTCGTCCTTTTTGATTCCTTGCCCGAAGGCAACAGGAATTTATGCCGTCATGCACCGTGTGCGTTGTTGTCCTTCTGTGGTGTGTGTTGGGGTATGTGATGTGTGTGTGTGTGTGAACCCCCTTGTCAGCACGATATCTGACATAACGCAAACTGGTCTCAAGTTCAATTAGGTATGTGGGTTGCACCTATCTGGGGAGGATGGACCCCTATTGTTTTTTGGGTGCCCGTTCCAGTTCATTCAAGATCACGAAAGGGCGAAGTTCAAAAAGCTGTGTCAACACGATATCTAACGACCGCGATTACTATCAAGTTCAAATTGGTTATGTGGGTAGCATGTATGTGTGGATGAACCCTATTGTTTTTGGTGGTCAGGGTCAGGGTCCTTCAAGGTCACAACAGAATCGTCAATATCTTGGAACGAAACATTTTTGGAGGACTGTCGTATTGAAAAGTTTTCGTTTCGTCCTGGGGTGAAATAATCTGGTGACCGACTTTGAACATCATTTGAAACCTTTTTTGACCTCATTTGAACCTTTTGACTGGTTGATTTTGGATGTTTGTTTGTGTTGGCCAGATGCGTCTTATTAAGAAAACAAAAAGTCAATGCACACTACCATACTACGATACTCTAATCAACAAAGCTATTATAATGAATGTGGAAGGTCAAACAGCTAAACCCTGAAATGTTGATAAATCTGGCATTTGACATCTGTCTCGTCAGAATGATCTCTAATGAATGGCAATATCTACTAAGTTATCAAATTATTGTGTGGATTTTATCACATATGAAGATAACCTATTGTTTTTTGGTATCAAGTCAGTCATTCCAGTACACCATAGGACAATCCTTAAATCTTTGCAACGATTTCATTGTACAGAGTGGGAACAAGCATATCGCCAACCCAACAAATATTTCCCCCATGAAGACAGTACAAATTCTTGAATTGTCATTTTATTATTATTCTGATATTTTTGAGTATTGGACTACGCACCAGGGACCCAGCCTATCTTACCTCCTGCTCAGTAGTGGTGTTGTTACGGGTGGGGTGGCAATTTTGGTCTTGCACCACCCCCTCCCCCCCCCCCCTCAGGTTTTTCAATCGGCAGCTTATGAAAATTTAAAAATGTAGCCCTGTTTGACGCCTGCCTCACTGCATTTATTGACAGCTTCCTAATTGCAGGCAGAAACGCCTCTTCTTTGCTTATACTTCCTTCATTTAGTGTTAGATTTTTGACCACCAGTTTGTTTTGCCCCTTCATAAAAATCTGGGGGGGTTGTTTCCACTCCCCCCTCCCCCCCCCCCCCATCGCCCCCCAATACAAATATTTCCCCCAGTGAAGTGGACACCATCCTTATGAGTATAAAATTTCGCTAAGTGATCCTCATCATTTAGCCTTGCTGCACGTCTGGCCGACTCAGTGTTACGGTCGCTGGTACTTACCACACTGAATGGAAAACGTTGGACCTCACTGGTATGACTCGTGACTTACCTTCACTCTTCAAGATACACTTACTTACCAGGTTTATTTTTCAGTATTTTACTTCAATATCCCTCAGATGACTTTTTGACCATTACCATTGGCGGTTAGTAAATATTGCCGGTTATTGGGTCGTTTTGTGTCAAGTTGTGGTTTTAGTTTGACAGCACCACATCTTGCAGGGTTTGATATACCTGAATCATCATGGTGATGCCACACCTTGTAAGGGTAACCATGTCGGGAAAAGGCAAGGAATCACTACGGAGAGATGTGCGTGCTTGTTATTTCCTGACGAAGTCAGATGAATATATGTAGTCATGACCGTGTATGTATGTGTGGTTTGTTTGTTTGTGTATGTGTGACGCCTAGCATTGTTAACACGATAACTTCAACCCCACTTGTATAACAAGTCACCTTGGTATAATTGGTTCCCCATAATGAGTCCATTTAATCCCCATTGTTTTGCGGTCACTTCAAAGGTAGCTGACGTCGAGATAGGTCAAGTCTTGTTAACATGATAAGTCCAGAATGCCTGACCTGATCTGTGCTTTTTTGGGAATTAATAAGCAGCTTTCTTATGGAAAAACAGAACACTATCGTACTTTGGGTGTACTGAAGCTACGTTTAGGAGGCTATTGGGTATTTTAAATTGGATATTTTGGCCTAACTGTACCGTTGTTTAACAAGACCTCACTACCATGCTGTAGTTCTACTTTAGTATTTGGTTTCCCATTATGACTTCTACCGTCCTAAACATTGATTCCTTTGTAATCTTGACAATGCTTAAGCGTTGATCAAGTCATGACAGTCAAGGAATCACTAAGCCTCCTGGCTTTTCCTGGTTCACAATTGTTAGTATCACGCGGTCACACTATAAATATCTTTATCTATATTATATATCTCATCAAATCTGCGCAACATTTAAAAAAAAAATATTAAAATTTTCAGGTCATGGAACTCTTAGACAAGGCTTTTTGTTGTAGTCTTTAATTAAATGAAAGGATGTGCAAATCATTACCAAATGTCACGCGAGTCCACCCCCGGGATTGCCCAACGTTTTGCGCGCATACGCCATCGCAATCAGTCACTGCGTATATACAACAACTTTTAGCGGACCGCTCATGTGCGTTTTCTGTTTGAATGACCCGTCAAAACGTAATTCGATGGCAATGCGTTCTAATAACACTTTGTGACACGTTGGAAATATAGTTGATGACACGAATATGTACCTAATTCCACTTTAGAATGGGTCTCAATTGGGGATAATATTTTGGAAATAGTTGAATTACGTTTTTGCAGAGAAAAAAAACTGCCCGGACTGACCCTGGAACAATTTGTTCTGCCTGACAACGTATAAATAAATATTCCAAATAATTTCCAAATTCGGCTCTAAACCAGGCCTAGGCTACTTGTTTGCATGTCGATGAGGAGAAGAAATCCTAACATGATTGCCTATTTGTCGAGGTTTGTCAGTTCCTCCCTCCTTAAAAATAATTCCGAGTGTCACGTGATAAGCTGTTTGTAAACCAGATAGGTGGCGCGGACGTCCAAGAAAATTTTTGCTTTTTCACAACCTCCAGACGCCCGGAAACGCAACTTGAGGGTTTTTTCAGCGGGTTTACTCAGTCTTCAAGAATGAATCTCTTATAACGATTTGTGGATTGTTAAAGAGAATGGTTGCAGCATCTTTGAAAGCTCTATATACATTTGAGTCATTAAAATGACCAAGACCCCAGTAATGTGTAAGACAAACATAACTGTTTATGTAATGAGGCAGACCTCACCGACAGTCAGTCACGGGCAAGTACATCCCATTAAGTGATAGGACGATCAAGTTTACAGCACTGGGCGTTTTGATGGCTTCCGATTTCAAAAATCGTTCCAAACACATTTCGTGCTCGTCTCCGGCCCGATATAAATGTTACACCAGTTAGAATGATAGTTCCGTTACACGCCGTACACTGCCGTATAAGACGGTAGTAATATGTCCATAACTAGAAAATGTCGGGCGGCTAAAACCGCCAGAACGTATCTATCCCCGCTCTCTTATCAAGAAATTTGGTGAATGACACTGGACCTATTCGTAGAAAGAATTTATTAGACTTTGAAGCGACAACGTGTAGGTATTGGGTCCTTCCATGAATTGAAACAGACGGGGCCAACCGATGAATGGATATTTTCGGCCCAATCAGTTTTTTTTCATCCATTGCTCATCCAATTTCTACTCAAGAAGGACTTTCTTGTGTCTTCTTCATTCATTCTACTGATCATACAGTACCATTTGTGAATTGAAACATATTATATGCAACATCCACAGTTCTCATAAATTGTATAATAACATGTTTTCATATGTAAAGGGGACCCCAAAGTATTAAATTAAATCACCCCACACAAGCTTTTAATTTGTTTATGAATTGATCTGATTCTTTTGTCAATTTCTGACCGGGATATTAAACAAAGTTCTTCATTAATGTTAGTTTTCAGGTTGTTAGGGCCATGAGAAGCATATTAGGCCTAAATGCACTTGTTAATTGTTGAGGCCACCCCCTCCAGCCCCGAACAAGTGTGTTCCTTGGAATACTCCCATTTATTCAAGAGTCGACCTTCAACCACTGACCACCGACAGAAGTCAAATTCAGTTCAGAGTTGTCACACACATGCGGTCACAATTATATCACTGGTGGACCATCCAGCCTCGCAGATATTCATTCTTCCGATTAATAGCCAAAAAACCGTTTTTGACCCCTAAGTGACCCGAGACCTTTAATGAATATGACAGTTTTCATGAGCTTGTTACTCTCCATGTGATCATCCACTCTAGGAGCAGTTGCTTCTGATGTCCCCCCCCCCCCCACCCACACACCCATTGATATAGGCCAAAAGTCATAAAATCAGTTTTTGACCCCTAAGTTACCTTTATGACCTTCATGACATGGCGGTTTTTTATTAAATGGTTACACTTCCATTGATGCAATTCACTCACCTCAGGAAGCATATTGCCTGTGTCCAATGAACAGTCCAATGGTATTTGCGAAAAAGGAATAAAATTGAACTTTTGACCCCTTGTAAATACTAAAGTATGCGTCTGATCGAACGTGGGTGATTGTTTCCCTTCCATAAAGCACACAAAGCCTGTCACATTCCACAAATAACCAGTTTTCTATTTTTTTTTTTGCCCGTACCTCCTTAAGAAGCACATTTATTCAAGTTCGACCTTTAACCACATGACCACCCGACAGAGTCAAATTCAGGTCAGAGGTCACAACACAAGGCAGGTCAACCATTATATCACAATGGTGACCATCCAGCCTTCGCCGATAGTCAATTCTCCGATTCTAGCCCAAAAACAGTTTTTGACCAAGAGTGACCTTGAATGGACCTTTATGATAGACAGTTGTCATGAGAATTGTTACTCTCCATGTGATCATCCACTCCTATGACATTTTGGCATTCTGATGAACACACCCAGTGCTATTGCGAAAAGGACTAAAATCAGTGTTGACCCCTAAGTGACCTTTAATGACCTTCAATGGCAGGGCCGGGTTTATGAAAATTGTTACACCCATGTGACATGCAAGCCACGCCTAGAAGCTATTGGCATTCCAATAACATGTCCAATGTTAGTGCGAAAATATTAACCTCATCATTTTGACTGATCAGGATACCTAATATTGCAAATTAGTCCCACAAATTTACCCTCATGATCTTGAGTCATTGATTAACTTTATCAGGACTGGTAGTAGGGCCTATTCACAAAGTTTTCGTCAAAATCCCAAAGGTTGAGAAAAATATTGCATATTCTGATTATGCTAACGAATAGTAAATTAAACACACATATGCCCTCCATTATTTCAACGCAATGAATAAAATTTTATCGGGAACTGTTAGAAGGTCCTACTCACCAAGTTTTTCGTGATAATCCATCAAAGTTTTCAATTTGCCTATTGCTAATTGGGCAACTATTATGCAATTAGTCATGCAAGATGACCTCCAGTGACTCGCCAGAAAAAAAAAAAACATAGGAAAATTCTCGGCCACTGATAGTTGGCCCCTATGCACCAACGTCTCATCTATGTGGTAATCCAATGAATTTGAATCTCTCCTCATACTTTATGCGAATTATAGGCTACTGGCCAAAGAAATGCAAACTTGACCGCGGATGACCTTGAATTTGTCGCATGGTTTTTTTTTGTTTTGTTTTTGGCTCAACAACTACCCCCAACCACGATGTTCGTGTAAATCGCACAACTTGAAAATTTTTGCGGAAAAACCTGCAAAATTAGAGGGCAGCAGACATTAAGTGAAGCCCACTTTCGACCTCATACGAGATTTTGCTCCTACGGACCCGGTGTACGCAAGTTTTTGTCAATCGATCAGTGTTAAAGATGAGAGCGCTAACGCCTAAGTTTTCCGGCGGCGCGGCGGAGACGGCGGCGGCGGAGCCGGGGACAGCGGCGGCGGCGGATACGGCGTGACACGTCAAACCAAAATATCCCCCGACACTTCTCATGTGGCCGGGGATATAATTATAACGGAGCGAAAGAGCCATTATGAACTGTTATAACAAGACCAAGCCGCGAACATAACTACATGCACGCGTGGGCGGACGGCCCGCGAACTTAGCGGTGACTCCATTTCTTTGTCTCGGTTGTTTCAAAGTTATCAGGTGGGCAAGTGCAGCGGAACCATGTCACCCGCCATCCGGCCACGCGCTCAGGGAAAATCGCAGCAGATAGGGTTTTAGGACTGTGTCAGGTAATGACAGTTTATGGCTGTTGGGTAAACGGAATCAGTGACTGGCTCAGCCTCTTCAGTTGGTCGCCTCACAGTTTCACTATTTGGCATGACGTTTTTCTGTGCTTTTCTGTTAGAGAAGTCTCTCACAACGTCACTGAAGTCACGTTCTCGTAAGACGTAATACACTATGGCTAAGGCAGAGCCGGGTACCCCCCATGGTCGTTCTGGAGCCTATTTTTTTTTCTTTTTTATATACTTTAGCTCGGGAGAGCAGCTCTACACGTCATCATGTTCCTCTCCGTCCGCCTCCATCCGTCGTTCGTCGTTTCGTTCGTTAGTTCGTCCGTGTCCCCTGTTTCGGTCACGTTTTCATGTATAACCTTCTAAACCGTACGTCCGATCAGGGTGAAAACTGGCACGTGCCCGTCGGCCCATGCTTCATATCCGGCACTGGCTCCATGGCCCTGCAACTGGCAAGCGGCTATACGGCACAGTACCTAGTCCGGCAATCCAACGTAACGGCCCTATGCTGAGCAGACGTTTGGGGGTGTGAAATAGCAGTACGCGCGGTTTTGCATTGTTTTTCAGCGCGCTACCTGGAAATGTCCCCGAAAGAGTAACACAGACCGCATTGATTGCACAATTTTACGCACGAAAATGTAATCCGGTGTCAATCCGTGTCCAGGGGAAATTCTGCCCTCCAATTTGGTCCCCGTAGAGTAAGCACATACCGTAGATGGTCAAACCTTTACACACATAAGTGATCGCAATCACAAAATCCAAGTTCTTGATCACAACATGGACCCTTTCCAAAGAGGACTACTCCGCAATATTCTAAACATCAGATGACCATACCAATTGGCTACCAACGATGATCTCTCTATGAGTGACCAACCGCATCCCTGGTCATCCAGTAAGCACATAGACTAGTGAGATTTCTCGGTCACTCGCGAGACTCCAAGAAGAAGCTCCAGCGCAGATCGATCGAGAGACGCAGCGAGTCATACTACTTAAGCCAGTTGGGAGACCCGTGACTACGTGACCCGTGATTTCCATACGCTATATTCCGAGGTGCATTGGGGGATATTGGCTTAATGAAGTGGCCCGTGTTTGTCCACAGAAATAACATTCCAACATCCTGATGGCTCTCCACATTTAATCGGACCTGCTTTGTCCTGAAAGGTCCACTCAGGTGGAAACACCTGGTGACACGGGATGCACAACTTACTTCATACGTAGCCGTTCTACGCCGTTAAGCTTGCCATCCACTAGTCCGCATCGCAGTTGCAGCGCAGGCACCGTCCGCGAATGTCGCCATCCACTCATCCGCAGCACCCTGCGCAGCCAATCCGCCAGAGAGCCCATAACGCGGGAAAACTTCAACCAGCACTGGAGATGAGCATTTTTCACCCAATTAACCAGTTTCCTCGCATGCGCCAGGGGCGGTTCAACCTGGTCGATCGGTCAGGACCGTTCCTGTGTTACATATTCAGTTCTTACACTTTTAGATGGGAAATAAGTCACCTCACAGCGGAATCCTGCACCGCCGTGTATCTTGAACGGCAAACGTATTTACAGGAATGATGGCTTCTTGTTTATGGTATCCTTTTGCCGGCACCGAGGAATATTTCCTATTCCGGCTCAGCAAAGAGTGCAGATCTGGATACTGCACCTTATATCATTTCACGAGGTACACGAAACGAGACAATGCCCCAGTACCTCACTGCGGGGGTGGGTAATCCCACACCCTCCCTCAATTGCAAATTGCCTAGCCCCTCGTTTTTCCCTCTCCACTCCCTTGTGTTCGACTACAGACGGCAACAGGTACCATTTTTTAAGTCCCTCTGATATATGCCCGAACGCGGCCTTTGCACCCCCGACTCCTGCTATCCCGGGTCGAGCGGCCGACGCTCTACCATTCTGAATAAGTATATGACATATAACGATATTTTCTATACTTAGGCATATAATGCTGCTCAATTCCCGCGAAATATTATTATACCATCCTTAGTAACCAGGGATGGTGCAGCTAGGTTTCCTGGGTCACACAGCCCTCCTACTTCTCTCCATTGAACATTCTATTAGGAAAGCAGTAGCATCCTTGTCGGGAGCAAAGTGAATCGCGGGGGGGGGGAAAAGCACGAAGAAAGACAAAGGGGAAGAAAATGAAAAAAATTGAAAAGAACAAACTTAAAAGTGGGAATGTCGATTGTGATTTATATGGTAGAGCGAGACAGGCTCGTAGCCATCTTGCACACCAGTCATGGGCCAGTGCTTCCATACTGGCTGAGCTACTGGGGCTAGGTGCACTGCTGCGTTCCTCGTCTGGGAACTAAGATTCCCTCCCCCCCCCCCTTGCCTTGAGAGAATCATGCCGCTGTCCCTGCCATTTAAATACTACGCGGCCCCTATAGTACTAATTGCTCATTTCGGCGTTCCATGGAACCATCCGCATGGCTTGCGCAGTTCGCAGAAACGCTCCCTGATCGATTCTCGGCGCAGCACTCTGCCCCGATGGCGCTGCGCCTGCGGACCCCGTGGATGGCACCTTTTTTATTCCTCCGTTTTCGATTTTCTGCGGACTGCACAGTGCCTGCGCTGCGCCTGCGCTGCGGACTAGTGGACCTAGCGTTAAAAGCTCCCTACTGCTAAGATTGTTACAGCTGTTGGACATTTTAGGGGATAAATACGAGGGTGCCGAGGTCGTTTGTTGCATTTAAGACGCACCGGATAACGTCATCGTAGAGGCTTCTACGATGAGTCCTCAGAGGTATGAAAAGAACTCGGAGAAATGAGTTTTACTCGTTTTGTTGTTGTTCAATAACATTCTCCTACATCGTGTTAGTGACTCACATGCGCATCCTCAAATTTCATATAGTCAAGTAACATAACGACTCAGAAGCGAGAGTGCTATGCCATACTACACAACATACAGCGTAATCCACTGCATTCGTTTCTACACTGTTTATGCTTGCGCTATTAACTTAGAACTGAACTATGTACTCGACTTTATCAAGAACTCGACCCCGACGTGCAGCAGATCACAATTAAGAAGAACACCGATCAAATGTTACACGGAAAGGGCGTTGTTAGGCAATTCCTCTCAGTTTGATATTTAAGACATAACATAACTTCTGCTGATACAGGTGGTTGTATTTTTCCCATGATTTCTACACGTTTACACCTCATCTCGAATCGTGTATAATCGCCTACGCAGGTCGGGACCCGGCGAACATGGTCGAAGTCTCCATGATACTCGTGAGAATATATTGTTCGTTTATCCGGGTATTTTTGAGTTCGCTGCGTATTATGTCGTGGGGTAGGGGCACATTGGTAGACGTAGTCATTAGCTTAAGATTCATCCGCCTAAATGTGGAGGTACATCTGCTGCTTTGTGGGAAGTAATGCGATAAGCTCTCGACTTTATCTGACAGGGGGTTGGTAAAAGTACAAACTTCGAAATTTCATGGAAATTGGTGGGTCCCACTTTTGGCTGTTTGAAATTCATGGACTATATAGGCCCTCGTTGAGTGTCATCGGAAAATCGAGTCTAAAATACTATGCTAAAAATAGACCCCCTACTAGCTCAAAATCTACATGGTCAAGGTACATCGAATTGCACATCGTTGGAATGGGTAGACTCTCTGCTTCCCAGCAGTATATGGCGATTTTCAAGGTAGAACCTCTGGAGGTGCCTGGATGGCTGAGGGAACGGACCCATTTAAGTGTGCAAGTCAATGGGGAATTTACTACGGTGGTGCCACCTAAGGACCTGAAATTTGGAAGATGAGCGCGCCCTAGCCACAGTGATTAGTCGTATTTTGTGAAACAGACTAGCTGGGGTTTGTGTGCTTGCAATTCAAGCAGCTTTATATGCGGCACGGTACAAGCACATAACAGTGTGTAGTTACTGTACGTAGCACTAGCAATTGTTTTGTTAACACTGTACAGTGTCAAGTGTGCGCGCTGGCTATGTAGACTGTCCTGTATTATTGAAATGATTTTGTGACCACACAATGTGTTACCATAGCAACTACCAAACCATGCTCATAAGCCTCACTTTTGTGTACACCTTAATGCACAGTTACTATGGCGGCTCACCAGCTAAACAATCAAATTCTAGATAATCATAAATTCTCCTCAGACACAAAATAAGCAAAGCACCCTACCCTCGATTTGAATCGATACTGGTCTCGATCAACTCATCGCCAATCAGAGTTGCAGAACCATAAAGTATTTATGAAGTTATTACAACACATGTACACGATTAAACATCGTGTCTTTTCATCTTTTCACAGTGATAAGAAGAGTCAGTTGCGGTATCGACTTGTTATCATGTATGCCTTGTACTGTGTCACAAACACGGTAGAAGGGTAGAACCATAACCAATAGAGAAATTAGAAAACCACTTGAAAATCTGTATAATTTCCTGTCATGGTATCCAATCTCTACACAGGTCATCAACAATACAGGTAGGAAATATTTAAGAGTTACTTGGTAAATAGTAATAATTAATAATAATAATAATATAATAATAATAATAATATAATAATAATAATAATCTGAATTATTATTATTATTTTATTATTATTATTATTTATTATTGATTATTATTATTATTATTATTATTAAAATAATAATAATAATAATAATATAATAATAATAATAATAATAATAATAATAATAATAATAATAATATAATAATAATAATATATACCCCTGCATTTATATTGCGCCAACTCTCTAGCGAACTAATCGAGGCGAGGTACTGCAGAAAGACAGGGGAACAAATGACACAATTACCTAACGCGAAACACTTGTCCTGAAAAAGAACGTGACTGATCACGTAGTCTTGGGTTAAGACATAGCTGGCGACGGCTTTAAATATTCGGTGCATTATTGAACCAAATATTTGTGCCTTCTCGCTATCGTATATATCACTGGTTGATGACGATAGCTACGTCTTGGTGAACTGTTCAATTACATGTCACTTGTCTTTAAGCGTTAAAGAGGCCAATCACACCACGTTTCAATTTGTTTTTATTCAAGCCGACCTCTTCGAGACCATGGGTTTCAGTTTGGAGGGCCTTCTATGAAAAACCTGTCAGAACTAACATACTAAAGCTATATATTTCTCTCAAAATACCTGTGTAATATTTAATATATATACGAATGATATTGACAGATTGGAGCGAAACATTCAATCCCGCCGTGAAAGTCTACAATCCATTATTGTTTTGTTGAATAGAATGAAATAGGAAATAGGCCTAGTGAGTTATGAGAGACGGTCGAGAATGTGAAGTTGTTAAGCTGTTTAATGTTTTGCAGCGAAAGTTCTTAGCCGAGTGGTGACGGTAGAAAAAACATTTTCTGCGTTCTTTAGAATCGTGCTGACGAGGGGTGTCGCACACACAGACACACAAACACACATACGCACGGTGCATGACTGCATGCATAGAATCCTTTTACTTTCGACAAAGAGTCAACATTACTTATGAATGGAACCGTGGTACCGGTACACCTCATTATTGCATTATGCCCGGAGGTGAAAGGACTTTTCGACTTTGATGGGTCATTGCCAACTTGGTGATGTCTGTCTCAATGTTTGAAAGATGGAGTCTCACTCAAGTCCGTAGCCTTCTTGTCTGCTACTTGGTCTGAAATTGTACAACTGCTCCGGACTTTCTTGCCACCGGAGGCGTTCTGTTATGTGTTACATTTCTCCATTCGGATTTCAGCAACCAAATTTGATGAAGGATTCAAGAGAATATACTCATTATCCTCCATATTCCGTCCATTCATTTTCTATCCCAATAATTCTAGCCCCCCCCCCCTCTCCCCCCGCCACTTGGCGCTCACAGGGGGTACTCTGCCCTTGTCTGAAAACCACTGCTGTGGAGAGTACACTGGTGTGGTTCCCACAAAGGGTTTCCTGCCTACAATCGAAGAAATTTAATTGTCAGGAAGTGTACACTAGCGTGCCCCGCAATGAATCGTAGTGTGAAGTGTCCCAAGGAGGACTTTACCCACCCTTGAGGAATTTTATTATCAGGACGGTTACCTGACGGCCTTCCATGAATTTGTTCTGTGAAGTCTGAATGCTGGCGTGTCCCAAGGGGTACTTTGTTGACACAAGGAATACACTAGAATGCCACTTCCAGGTTTTGTTGGCAAAGGGCGACATAGTGTGTCTCATTTCTATTTTTTTTATTGTGTGAAATTACCGCTAAGCACCCCCTTCAAAAAATGGGTTAGATTGTAGAACACACAGCTACACACTGGCTTATGAATGTCTCAAATAATACGACTGTCCCTGACAATTATCAGATGTGTTTCGCCAAACTAATCCATCTGCTGGGAAAATCTGTTGTTTCATATCACTGATGACCGATGCTAGTAATTTTATATGGCGGGTTGGGTGCGATATCGTCCCATCAACTTACACTCCATTCATTCTGGCTGGTTCCCATACACTCTTAGTACAACCGTAAGACCATAGCTTGAAGTTGGGAAGTTGGAGGATTACTAACAAGCCTTAGGGACAAATAGCACTATCAATGTTTTTAGCTACAGGTCAGCAACTCAACAAGTTATCATGTCCTCTGTTCGTTCGTTCGTTAGTTCTTTCGTTCGTTTCCGATCGTTCGTCCGTTCTGCTCATCAACGTTCACTTGTAACTTCGAAACCGTACATGCGATCAGGTTGTTATTTAAAACTTGGTGGGTGGATGTAAGCATGCCACAGGATAGGCTGAGTTATGTTTTGGTTTGCATAGTGTGGTTAGATTTCGATTAAAATCAATAATTACCAATTCCCTCAGGCATTTCCATTGAGCTCTTTCCGTGAGAGAGGTTTAATTACCTTACTCTAACTTCATCGGCAAGCAGGCAGCATAGTGTTTATCTTATCTGTCAGCAGGTCCAGGTAAAATTGAAGACATAGATGAACATTATAGTGATGATAATATCGTATTAAGACTGATGGGACCACTGACCTATTTTTCATGTCATTGATCATAATAGATCAGTTGAAAGGCTTAGTCAGGCCCATAAGCCCAGGCCCAATGCTGAGCCATAGCCGGGCTCCAACGTTAGACTACTTTAGGTACTAACGCATACCGGTAGACGAGGCTAAGGATTGGACTTGATAACGGTCTCAACGCGGGATACAACTCCAATAATTTCATTTTTCATAGCTGCCTAAGTTCATGAACCCTTCTATAGTATTTTCGAGACTGAACATGATGACCAACATGCACTAAACAAACAATGTCACATTTTTTTAATTGGTTAGATCACGAGCTGAACTCAGTACTTTTCACTCCCCGCAACCCTTCCGCACCCCTATTTTTTTCTCTCACCCCCTCGATCTCCCTCTTTCTCTCCTCCTTTTTCATGGAAGCACATGCCTGGAAGGCACTTAGCCACATGCACATTACAGCCCCCCCCCCTCCCCAAATGAAGCCACTTACATCGCTACACATATGCCCAGGAGGTTTGGTACTTGGAACCCGCATATTTTTGGTTTCTGCGAAGGATTATAGGTAGTTAGCTCGAGCGGAAAAAATGGAAATGTTATCTTATATGTTTATACCGACGGTCATCGTATCTGTTGGCCCATGAGGGCTATTAACGGCTTTCGAACGGCTCGTTTAGGTCGATATTTGACTAAAATCAGTAAAATGGTGATGGTATTTAAAGCTTTGTGCAGAGCTAATTCCAAACGCCCGACACTTTTGAACTGTTTATTGCCCTTGCTGATTTGTCTCTTAATATTGGTCTATTTCATAGTCAAAAACACTATCTTGGGTCCGTAGGAGTCGATAAATTAATTTACGAGCTCAATTCGTCCGTCTACGCTTGGAATAATGTTGTTTGGGTCAAATCAGGCCTCCCTCACTCAAGCGACCAGCCCTGGGTCTAGGCTAATTGTGTTCAGACAGGACATGGATACTCAAAAGCCATCTACAGTGGACTTGTGGACAGTTATTATATATATGTTGCAAAGTTAGGGAGTAATGAGAGAGACGCTGATGCGCAAGTATCTGTCAATGAATCCTACTCAGGATTATCGGAGCAGCATCTTTGCCAGGCGCTGAAAGCTGTCTAACCACTCTATAGATTTTGTCATCTCTCTCTCTTCCCATATCGGAACCATTGATACTCTTGGTACATCAAGAAAACACCGATATCGGGGTCCTTCTCTCCTTTCCACAGTCACGGAGTTACCGGACCTTTTCCCGATATCTTCGTGGGATATACCCGTGGGAAAGTTCTAGAGTAGTCCCGCGGAACCCAGTATGAATAATAGTTACTAATAGAACCCATCGAAACCCCATCAAATTTCTCTCTCCGTCCCGTTTGATTCACTGAGTTTTCAATGTAAAATCTAAACGACGAACCAAATTCTTTCAAATAATATGGGACAATCCACATGACCTGTAGATTCGTATGGGAAATCGAAACATCACACTGAGTCTCATTCATTGTGACGAGACTCAGTATAATTTTTCACAAGATCAAGGCGTCTAGAGAGTTCGCCAACCCTTCTTTTGAAAAGTATGTCAGTGGTGATACACTTTTTTGATAATGTTCCACACTTATTCTCAACCGGTCTGGTGCACTCAGTTGTGAAAAGGCTAACCGTTTAGAGCCATGACTCTGTGTCACTATGATAACTATGTCGGGAGCGCTTTTGTGGGCCCTACCGAAAGGATCTAATTTTACAGCTAAATAGACACATTACTTGACTTCCAGTGGCCTATTCGTCAAAAATTTAAATACCTCGGGAAACCAACGATGACCGCCCTAAAAAGACTCTATCCGTTCCCATGATCTAATAAACTTCAGGTTGCATGAATTATGCGAATTAGACATATTGATGACCATCTAATGCGCCGAATTCATATGGGTTAACCAGCTCACAACGAAATCCGACAAACTTTAAATTTCGCATTGAATTAGGCAATAAGGACACATTGATGACAACACAATTCGATTACACACACATCGAATCCTGATGCAGTGTTTGGAGGACTCGAGGCCGTCCTCGGCCTCGACCGGCATCGAGCCATTTTTCGGTGCCTCGGCCTCTGAGGCTTACGCTATCGGCTCCTATCTTTCCGGCCTCGGGGTTGGGCCGAGGCCGGGTCGAGGCCGGACAATATTTTTTTCCTGCATTAAAAGAAAAAAAAAAGCACTCGGCCCGCCGCACGCCATGCAAGTCCCCAGGGCAGTGTTAGAGTGCCGGCTGCCCAGCGAGCTCGCTGGCCATAGACACTTAGAGTGCTGTCCCTGCGCACAAATAGCTAATTCTGCGCTTATACCGGGCCAAGCTTTCTCCACATATGCTGGAATACTTGATGTTTTTAAAATGCAATGCACATGTCCTAGCTTCTTAGGCCAGTTAGGCACAGAAGTGCACTTATGAAGAGACACAAACTTGTGTAGGCTGGATTATACCAACAGTATATTTAAGTGAATATTGTGGTCCCCTACCGTGCAGTCCACCTGATCACATCATCCAGGTTTGTGTTCATTGCTGTTGCTGTGGGCTGGTTTGTTTGCTGGTTTTCGTCCGAAACCCCCCCCCCCTGAAAATCGAACCCCCTTTTCGGAATTGGATACCGGCCCCCCCCCCCCCCCCAATTGATATACACGCCGGAAAGGAGGTCAAGTTGGTGCATAGTGAACCTTTATTTGTTTGTAACCGCGAGCCCTTTCCAGACCGAATTTTACACAGGTTCTCTCGGGTTGGTCCTGGGTATTTCTTTCAGACCGAATTTTAAAAGGTCCTCTCGGGTTATCCTGAGTATTTACCCAAGACGAATCGAGGTAATTTCACACCGGCATTTCGCGCTCAGGATCACCCGGGTGTTTCAACGGAACTCTAATTAGGACCCGCAATTCACAGTAGAACCCGAGAGGAACCCGAAAAACTGTGGGGTGGGGGGGGGATTTGCGGTGTCGGAAGGGGATATGAGACTTCTCAGGCAGTCGTACTTGAGACAAGAGCCGCCTGATTCCCGGGAAGGCACCAACCTCGCTTTCTTATACTGAGGAGGGAAATAAAATTGTCGTGTTCCGTCCTCTAACTGTTTATTCATTATCACTGGTTTAGGCTACTTCTAAAACCAGAAAACACTGAGAGATACTTGTATTAACGTCGCAGGAAGTCAAGTCAAACTCTACTCTCAATGCATCTTTAACAGTGTTGTAGAACTCAAGTCCGGACTCGGACTCAAGTCCTGACTCCCAAAGAACTCTGGACTCGGGACACGGCCATTGGACCTCGCCTCCGCCTTCAAGCTCGGACTCAGGACTCGGCTTTTTTCAGCATGAGTCCAGAGACGATTCCTTCAATAGTTCTTCATTTTTGTCAATTCAAAGAAAATAGAACTGTAGGAATTGTTAAATTTCTCTATTGCAGCCTACCCAGTCATTGAGTTTTACAGGCTCTCAGTTCCATCATACGGCGTGCCATAGAATGGACCGAAAATTTTTGCTTCACAAGCAGTGGAGTAAGAAATATAGATGCAGACTACCACAATGTTTACACTCCCTGGATGCATGTCTGCACGCTTTCAGTTACAATACACATAGCATATTTCAGGGGTGGTGTAAGATTTGGATGGAGGAAAGCTGTTTTCTGCAGGGGAACTCCTGTGGTGAGAACTCTTTTCCTATGGTAGTGTTGTGGTACCTGTTGCGCGATATCAAGTAACTGTGATTTGAACATTTCGAATTCTTACCCACCGACGATACCATTGACTAAATGGTTGTATTGACCTGGAAGTATTACATAGATAATGTTACGTCTACTACCCTAGCCTAAGTTAACTGCAATCGTTGTTCTCTTGACCCAGATTAAGCTAGGTATGAACGTACATTCCCCCATGGAGGCATTGAGTGTGACCGGATTAATAGGCTACACCTAAACTGTGTGAGCTAAGATTTCGCACAACTGGTACACACATTTGTCTATAACGTGACACGCTGAAGTAAGACTGGCACCAGTTGTGCAAAACATCATTAACACGTGGATATGTTGTGTGGGTGTTAGTGTTAGAATTTAGGGTGAATAACTAGGGTTAGCAGAGTAATTTGGAGGTAAGAGCCAAGAGCTCATTCAGATGTGGGTTGGAAGGTACATGGGAATGGAGATAGTATTAAATAACTGGACACGTTATGAGCCCGTGCTGTATGGTGCAATCTATAGACTGTTAGTGAATGTCCCCATTGCTTTAATGAACCGGCTGTGTCAAATTGTGTGAACACGATTTGCAGGCGCGGACCTCACATTGCTACATCACTCACTCCCCACTCATTCACACACTCACTCATTGGAGCACATGCCTGGAAGGCACCCAGCAACGTCCACCCAGCCACCTCCGGCAAGCGACCAGCCTGACCCATTCCCCATCCCCTTGGGGTAGGCCTACCTACCATGAGCTATGGGGTGACCCTGCGAGCAGCCCCAGCCCACTGGACACGTGGGCAAGATCATCCGCTGGGAGTTTGTGTCATATAGTATAGGCTGGCCGAATTGTGCTGCCCACACCACGCAGTCAGTGTTATCCGAACTTGTAATTTGACAACAATATATGCTCCGTCATTATGAAAGTAGAGCCGTATAGTGCAAAACCATATAATTATATTCAATCACAAAAATGTGATAGCGTCTGGCAGTGAAATACTAGGCGAGATAGAGCTAATTGACTTGAAACTCGAACTAGAGAGGAGCACAACTTCAAATTTTGAAGGAAGAAAGCGCCTTGGGTTAGCATAGATGATAGGCCCTTTGGTACAGCACAGACAGGGCTTGGACGTTGGACCAGGGTAGGGGCAAGGTTCAGAGCTAATAATGCAGTACTCAGGGTTACCTAGCCCTATGGTGGCATGTAACCCCCCCTGAGATGTAAGTGGTTATGATCGTCAACTTTGGATATTTGGGGATGTATGTGTTGCAATCTGTTTTCTTATGCAATCACTTTTGCAATATGCTCATACACATGTTTACCAAATGAACATATTCTAAACACTATATTGTAGCGAATGAACACATTACGTTCAGCAATTCAGCACTGTGTTCAGCATTTGAACTTTTTTCTTCAAAAGTGATGCAAAAGAATTCCTAAAAACTGGTTATTGGTGCCGGGTGTTGGTGTTGAAGTCAGACCCTTCTGGTGTCGGTGTTGGGCTCCCTATATTTTCGATACCGGTGTCGGTGTTGTTGTCAGTGTCGATAGCTAACTGGGGTTGTTGTCGATTTGCGGTGTCCCGATGCAACATTAGAACTCGATTAGAACTAGATTAATGTTCCCATGAAGTTCTCATTACAAGTTCAATTAACATTGAAATTTGTCCAAAAGTACACATGACTCATGGACTTCGGACCAATGCATTTGGACTTGGCTCAGACTCGGACTCGGACTCACACTCGGCACTGGCTTGGACCCGCAGACTCCTGCTCATGGACGCTGATCTCGCCCTGAGTGGACCGCTACAAGCACTGTCGTTAATATCAGCCGTCCGTCTCAATACTATCGTTGATCGTTTAATTTTTGTTTGTTTGGATCGCAACTCGAATGTTTTGAACATTTTGGTAAAATGTTTTACCTGCAAATATATACCGTATGCCTCGAAGCATGATCGTATGATTTTTTTCTAATCTATGGAGAGGCAAAGGTTTTGTAGTACGTTACGAAGTCATTTGTTTTAAAATGAACCTCGTGTACAGCATTTGTATGGTAGATTCCTTTGGCAAGGCGAGAACATTATAAAATGCAACATTTGCATTCTACTCTCGTCCCATCCCCTTATAGTGTTGCCTTTTCGCCTCACATTACATGGGTTTTTCATGTTGTCAACAAGGTGGGTTATTCACGGACGAGGAATGAAAGGAGACTTTGTTGCATTGGAAAATGTATAGAGTATTTTGGGATTTTGATATGGTCTAAATGTCTTATAAATGTGTGTGCCGTTTCCTCCTGCGATCTAAGGAGGTTTAAGACGCCCCAATTTTCTTTACAGCTCCGCGCCCAACCAATGGTGCGTTACCTTCGAATGGTCATCATACCCGTTCGAGGCATAAAACGACCCCCCCCCAAGCCAAAACACCTGCATACGGGCCTGTATCTGCCTTTGTTCTATTTCAGTGTAAAGAATAACATTAGATACTGAAGAAAAATAGGATTTGTTGATGTAATCTTGGGTCAATTCTGATTACGGACAAAAAACCTTGTTAGGCCCGCACCATCGTATCTGTTCGTCATTCCCACAGTTTACTGCAACTGGATGATTCGCTTTTGCAATTGTTTTATACATACGCCTTAGAGAGCAACACATTACACATTAGTGTAAACGGAAAACCTTGTTCTTAGCAATAATAAATCTGAGGTGGAATGGTGCAGTACATGATCGGGCCTGAGAAAACACTTATAGTGTGCACCGTTTTGTCCCTTTCCCTACACTGGTAAACACCAACCCTCAATGGACAATTCCTGCTGGAGGGCAAAAGCCTAAGTAAAATATGTCCATCTGCAATAACGCAATGGTAATTTGATGAGAAATATAACCTTTATCGCAAATCTCACAAGAATTAAGCATTTTTACAACAGCATTCATTTTTTTTTTTTCATTCTGAGTATTGACTTCAAGAATGAAATTTGTTGCATATTGACTATAGCTGTAGCATGGGAAGACAAACAAAATTATTCATTAGTTGAACACTGGTAATTTAGAGGGGTGCGGCTCGGCCCTCGAGGCCAGTGGCCTCGACTACAACACTGTCTGACATCCAAGCATACATACATACCTACCGGCAATACCACGAGAGGGAGGCGCTAAGGGGTACCAGTCAAAGTGCTTGTTTTGCTAAGGGGACGGCAGCCCCGAGCGGCGCCTGGCGGCGCGCCGCAGCACGTGCTCCCCGTGGGCGGTTGGCACCCCTTGCGCAGCGGGGCGTGGCGGCACCGCTCTTTATAAGAGACTCGCGGAACCTACTGCTAAGTTCGATGTCAACGTGCGACCGAGAGGAGTTCGGGGCTTGGCAATCTCGCGTACGCGCCAAGGTAGGTGTCGTGCGTACAGGCACTCCCTGGCAGCCAGCTGACACAGAGTCAGTACAGGCTACATACATACAACTACTACAGGTGAGACAAACCCGATAATGGAAAGCGTATCTGATGGAAAAAATGTTTTTAAAAAACGATTATTCGAAGTGATTCCAATCCACTGAGAATTCATTGATAGAAGCGATGATATAATGAAGTTGGAATACATACTGGTAACGATGTTTAATTCACTTCCATTACTCTCATGGAGTGGCAACTTACCAGACATGTAAGTTCCCCCACAGCAGATGATTGAAACCCCGCATAAAACGAGAACGGCAGAAAATTATAAGTAGATGGAAAAAACGTTTTTAGGATTTGATTTTAGCATTTTCAACACTAGGTGCCACATGTGACCGGCAAAGGGCTATAGATACGGAGACTGCTCGTGCGAATCGTGCACTGAACCGCCTCAAAATCTCTACTAACAATGGTGATTACATAGACCGCTAATAATATACGTGTATATCACGGAGAATCAGTTGTCTGAATCATACTCGTAAACGAAAATAGGCGGAGCTATCACTAATTATCGTGAAGCGCCGTAATTGATTCAATCGAAGACGGGGCTGGAGAGGACGGTTAGTTGATTTCACTTCGCTATTGGTATTAGGTGAGATAATTATGAGCGGGTATACGGCTCTTTGTTTCGAGAAGATTTCGAGGAGAAGCATCATTCGATTTGATGTGATTTGATTTCTCTGCGGGTTCAGAAGCCATACTAAGGCTCATCTAGGAACCCTGCCCAGTGGCGGCGGAACCGGGGGGGGGGTTTGGGGGGCTCAGCCCCCCATTGAAAAATGAGGGGGCAACGCCTTGTTTAGCCCGCCAATATTTGCAGAGTGTTTTTCATAAAACATTCATGTTGTATTTAATTGCTATCGCCTGTTGTTTAAATAATATTTCAACAGTTCTAGGAATACTCCGTGAATCGTGACAATCAATCATATTAACCACTCTGGAGGCTATCTATAATAGCATATGAGTCATCTTCCAGTTGCATCTTTGCTGTCCCGTAATGGCCGTCATGTGATACTCGTGAGCAGAAGCCTGTACTGCGCGTCGCATCGGTTTGACATATTCCTGTTTTTCTTGCATTCCACCCATAGCAACATCACTGTAGCCTATGTTCACACTAATAGTCTAATATGCCACATTAAGTACCCATAGGCCCGTTGGTAATCTTGCCCCAGGCAACCCATCAAATCAAATCATCGAGGTTGCGATGCCTGTCATGCGTAGAGCCCTATTACTTACTACTAAATTGACTAAATCAGATGGCACATTAAAATGAATTTACAATTGTACACTTTCGGTGAATATATAGGCTACGCATTCTAAACACAGTGGTGCAGTATTATTTCCTTTTTTATTAATTTCGCTGGTATATGCCTTGAATGCCTTGTCACGTGATTAACGAAGGCTGAAAACTATTCCGAATTAATTCAAGACATGTTCCTACTCAGCATGTTCTTCAATGCTTCATACTGAGATGAGTTAGAAATGTAAATTAAGTAACATAATGACAAAGTATCCATTTTGGAAATGGTATGTAGTTGATGGACAGTTAGTGGTAGGCATATTGCCAGCAAAAGATCCTACCAAGTTAAAAATCAAAATTTCGGTGGATCACCCTCATCCACGACAGTGCAGGGTGGCGGCCAGCGGGGGGCAATGGGGCCATGGCCCCCCCCGTCGGGGAAGCCTGCACCCCCCCCCCCGTCGGGGAATTTTTCCCATCTCGTCGGGGAGCCCGAGTGGTACGCTAAAATTACACACCCCGACGAGGGTTCTTTGCCCCGACAGTATATATTTCCAAACTTCTGTATAGTGAAAATTCCTATATTGAAGCTGGAAATTTTGGGCGCGCTTCGGAGCGCCTAATATTTCTATAGTCAATGCCAAGTTCCTCGATCGAGTTTAAGATCAGCGTAATCATCTGCCTACGGACTCATACAATCGGGAAATGGCATATATAGATAGGATAAAACAAGCCTTATGGATATCTTCGCGAAATGTTCCCCTTTGACAAGAGATTAAGGTGACAATTCGTTGGGGAGGATGCTCGTTCTGACGTCTATTCACTGTTTTGCCTTGTCAAGTCTGTGTAGAGTGGTTGGCTTCACGACGCAGGCCCAGGTTATTCGGTGCATTTATGGGAAATTACTTGCCCCTATTCTAATAAATAAGGGCGTCTGATTGATTGGGGAAGCTATTGAAAGTAAAACATTTGCCTCCACAATGTTTTTAATTTTTCGTTTTTTTTTTTTTCTTCAGAAAAAATGTTCAAAGATGATGTAAAATCGAAAAAATTGAAAAAAGTTTGACATTAGGGGTATAGGGCTGAGCCTCGTCTGGGGACTTGGCCCCCCCCGCGGGGAACTTCGAAACCCCCCGTCGGGGAAATCTGGCCGCCACCACTGCGACAGTGTCAGGAGTTACTTTGGTCGGTCAATTTTACAAATTCAATTTTCAATTTAAATGGTTGTTTAACATATGCTTAAATATATGCACATGGGAATTAGCTATACATCACGGGAAACGACAGGGCATCTCAACCTGTCAACAGTAGCATACTTAGGAAGGGTGTTTGAAATGTAATAGGTTGGATCAAATGTGAATCCTTGTAGGAGGGACATTTATTCATTCAACTTGTATTAAACTTATATTCAATTGCAGTTTTTTCTATGAGTGTTCTTGATATTAATGCATTTCACCACATGAGGACCTGTATTTATGCCATAGATATGTGGAGAACAGGCCATCGGCAAATGCCGTTTCCGGCCATCTGAGGGCCTGGAAACCCCAAAAATTTCGGTCACGCGTCGCGCCACCATTGGTGGCGATACGCTTAGATAGTAACAGTCAACATTAGCCCCCCCCCCCCCAATACAAAATACATTTCGCCGCGCCTGCACTGGCCGTATGATCGTGGATGAAGCACGGCGATAACTCGCCTTCTCTTCTCGACTGATGCTCAGATAATAACGAGGCCGGGGTGTAAACCATTCCCAAACCTGCTCCCGGAACGACATTTTACGTCCCCATCCGAAAGGGGCTATCAGTGAATGAACTACAGGACGCGACCAACTTTAGGCGGAACCTGGAGGATTGGAAGTTCAAGTTCAACGTGACTGCTCACAGCCGCCAGGACGAGACTTATTGCAGATATCCGTAACAAATCCAGTAGTAAACCCCAGAAAATCCACGTATCACGAGCGGAACCCATGAGGGAAGACCAAGACCTCGCCCATTGCAACTGCAAGCAAGCCACCTAGGGAAAATCGTCCGGGGACCGCTTGCGAATTCGAAACCGGAATATTTGGTTGGATTGTTAAAGTCGTCACACTGATACCCTTCAGTGCAGGGGTTGTTTTCATGCTATGATGTACGTGGCAGTCCCAATTGTGGAGACCAGGGCAGGATTACATGTCTTTCGGTTTGAGTCGGTTTTAAGTTCCAACTGCGTGTGATTCGGATACGTGAGGCCTCGTACTACAGTATTATGTATCGGGCGCTCTACCATAGGCGGTGTGCCTGGTGGGTTATGTTGCCTGTGCCTATACTCAGTATAACATCAGCATGGTATCTTGGGAAGCATAGGACTGTGTTGCAGCAGTTTTGCTGAGTCGTATTCTCGGCTGACGTCCTCAGCAACTCCGTGAGCCAACCCACGGTTGGGCATACGCTTGACTTGCTAATGACTTCAGACTTGCTGATGAATTTGGTTGGGGTGGGAAACTGCGAGAGGGCGCCCGTCGATCATGTATGATGCTGTTGCCTCCATAAATATTACTCCCCCCAGCCTGAACGGAAAAATGTCGCCTACAGGAGAACACTTGACATCGACTTCTGCCAGATTACAAGAACGATATTCGGTTCGGCCTGTATCCATAACAACTTTCAACTGCATCACTCTCTTCAGCGATCGATTCTTACAAGATACGGTCAGTCAATGTCTGACCAAGCACGCCCCCCCCACTAAAACAACGATGATTTATTTGAGGCCACACAGCGCCGTGGAACATAAGTGCTGCTGAAAGATAAGAAACGAACTGCAGGCGCGAAGAACGCAGACTAACGAGAGATGGACCGTCAGAATACCGCGACGTTCGCAGGTGTACCACCAAACCCGTGAAAAGCTCAAAAACCGCTCCATTTCACAACTGATATTGCCCAACTCGACACGAAAACGTCCAGAAGCTCCCCTCCCCAGACAGCGCTGCAGTTCTCTCTGAACACGACTTCGATGAGCAGTTGGCTAACGACTTCGGTGTG
Source organism: Sclerodactyla briareus (assembly GCA_026419785.1). Taxonomy (NCBI): domain Eukaryota; kingdom Metazoa; phylum Echinodermata; class Holothuroidea; order Dendrochirotida; family Sclerodactylidae; genus Sclerodactyla; species Sclerodactyla briareus. The sequence goes on along the minus strand of JAODTK010005595.1, from coordinate 391,212 downwards.
TTTTCCCAGGAAAAGACATTGAGTACTGTCCACCAGTCTGGGGCATGACGTACTTGCGTTCACTATCCTAGACCACGTGACTGTGCAAACCAATGTATCAATTTTCGAGGCAGGTCAGAAAGTCGAGTTTGTACAGTTATCGAGTAAGGAAAAAAAAAAAAGGGGGGCCAAGCAAAGTCATGCTCCCTCGACCCAATTCCAACAGGCTTCTCTGATACCTGCCTGACCGACGGCTCCCGGTTATCACGACTAAATTGACCGTCAATTTACGTCGGGCTCGCACCCTGATTATTCAAAGTCGCGATCTATCATCCTGTGTTGAAAATTTTACCACTACCCTGGATCGCAATAGCAATCGGGCATCATATCGCAAATTCACTTACGATGATGAAACTGCTTGGTCAGGGTTTGCAATGATCGCCTCCTTGCTATGGATAAGGGAGATGAAGCTGTTTTAGTCCTCTTGGATTATTCGACAGCAATTTGACACTATTCATCTGAGGTTGTCATTGAATAGGCTTGTGGTAAGACGGATAGAATTTTAATCCTCACTCGTTTGAGTAAATGATACCTTATCTGGCGCAATAAAAAAAAATATGCACTTTGATGGACAACCACAGCTCTGTGTACGGTTGTGAAACAAGCAGGTGTATGCGGGCGCACCTCCGAATGTGAAAATCAAGGGCTTACACACGTAAGGGAAGCGCATATCGAGCAGGGTTGCAAAAAACGTCTGAAAACAAGACTAGGCATGCGGCTGAGCTACATATGGCCATCCAGGAATGCTATTCAGCTGGCTACCTCCACCTTGAGATGGTTTAAGTCATCAAAGTGATTGATTGGTTCATATTCTAGCTGTTCCAGCTCCAATGGTGTACCTAAGGCTCTGCTTGGGGCCATGCTATTCATCTGTAACTGGACCACTCGTGATGTAATTGAGGGCCCACCATCGCATGCCCGGTGCTGTATACGCCGATGACACAGATGTCAGGCGATGGACTCGATCAGTTTGTGAAAAGGGGGGGGGGGGGCGGCCACATTGAAGTGTGACATCTAAGCTAGCGCCATCATGGTTGGCGCGGAGTGTACCCAGAAATTTTTGCTTTTCATTACTCTTAGATCGTCGGAAATTGCATTTTACACGCTTGATCGTAACCATTTAAGTGTGCAAATTTAGTAGAAGAAAACCCTGTCATTCCGAAATGCAGCAAGCACTGCGTTGCGGTCAAACACCGAGGAAGTACCAAACGCTGGGGACATTTGAACAATGCCACACGGCCCTACCATCGAAATATAGGGTGTGTGTGCCCCCGCTGCGCTGCGAACCCATGCGAGAACATGCGGCACTGCGGCCACCAAGGCTGCAGACACGGGCTAACATCGCCCTTCGAGTACACATTAATAGCAGATTCTCAGCTAAAACAGTATTGGATTGTCATCAATGAAGGGAATAGGAATGTGAACAATGTTCCATCCGAAGTAGTATCTTTGGCGTTGTTGCGTTGTCTGTGCATGTAGAGTACGAGTACGGCGAGGTGCAATTTAGCCTGCGGATACTTATGATTTGCAGCGCGACGAAACCTGACAAGGGAGGCATAACTCTCTGCACCAAGCACCTGGATGAGTAGTAAATGAAAAGTAGCGACTGGGAGTGGTGGCCACGAAAGAGAATACCATGAAGGAGGATAACCGCCACTATACGGCGGCGAGGTCCAATCCCTAGCCAGTCGCATGCTGTGGCATAAGCACGGGGGAAGTTTCAGGTTCCACAAGATTAATTTAACACAAAATCATATTTTTACTGTTCAAGGGGGTGGCAGCTGTTTGAACAACCAAATAAGAGGGGCGGGGGCGGGGGGGGGGGGGGGGGGCTCACCGACCCGTCCCCCATGAAGTGTTCCTCGGTACGACACTGGTCGCACGTGGATCCTGTTTATGTCCCCAACCCATCATGGTGGGCCTCCCAGCTGAACTATTTCTTAACGGAACAGCCAGGCCAGTTCATGCTTGGACTGCAGAGCCTCTGTGGAGTGATTCAGCTTCATCATCCTAGTTTAAGACATTGATTAAAGACGAATCGGGTGCAATGGACGGGATTGAAAACAATTCATATATTATTGTAAATCAGCCAATAGTCAACAGAGGCTAATTTCCCCTTTCGTGTCTGTAATTTATGTGTCACCGAAACATAATGCAAATTACTTAACAAAGTTTAAGCACGCCTCATTACACCTCTGATCATCTTGATTCTATTATTGCTATTCCCTGAATAAATGAAATACCTTATAAAGGCCTCTCCCCTGACCCCTTCAATCCTCCTTCTCTTTGTCCTCCCCTACCGTTACTGCATGGCTATGACATTGCAATTAGTTGCGATCGCAACCGGACAAATCAAAAAGAATCAAAAAAACCCAGATGACTGGGTAAATTAAAAAGCTCGGGTTCCCATTCTTTCTGGCATCGCTATTATCCTGAATCTGTGATCAGAAAGGCAACTGAATGGGTGATCTAGATATGCACATCAATGAAACATGGCCCTTGTCATTGAAATGTAGATAAGAAAATGGTGACAATAGTAGAAAAACAAAACAAAGAGCATGCTATAAGCAATGCTAAGTATTAGCATGGCAGTAAACATACACGGTGAAAAGACCCTGGGTATAATATCAACAATTTGTCTCTTAGGTGTGCACTCTGTCGACGTCGTTTCAAATGTGTATTCCAACATACTGCTCTACAAGACGCCCAAAAACCTCTCATCGCAATTACTATGAGGCATTTTTGTCATTTTACAACGATCCGAGTACAATTATACGTGGTTTTTTGCTAGTATTCCCAGTAACAGGCGTCGGGCTTTGAAGTATAGAATTATTCAGAATAGCCTCTACAGAAATCTGCCCACAAGATAATTTTGAAAGTGAACTTTTGAGGACAGATCTGAAAATTTGTTTGACAATCGCAATTTCTCATCACTCATGAAACGTGTAAATTTGGAAGTATTACAGCTGCTGTAGAGAAGTAACCCTTCTCAGCGGATATAGTAATTTTCTTACGTCAATTAGTTCGGTGAATATCGGTTGACTTAAATCATCCTTTTCACCTGTTCAAAAGAATAATCGTTTCAGGATTCCTTGCAATACGATTGTTCGGCGTGGACCTGTGCTTGTTTTTCAACTCCATAGACTCAGTTCCATCAGGCAGCCTGGACAGGTGTTTGCATTCACACACTTTCATTAATGGGTGATAAGTGACATGAGTGTCTCGCTTAGTTTGTTTAATGAAACCCGGGCTCGGAATGACAAAATTCTCATTGAGCCAAATATCCCAAAAGAGAAGAATAACCCAGATGCCTTAGACTTCGCCCACAATGTAAAATAAATCAAGATGTACTGGACGCATTCACATTCTTAAGCCATTTCCTACTTTCGACGCGGACATTCCAGCGGTGAAGGACGGCGTCCAGCTGTTCACACGTATCAACATACTTTCCGTAATATTCCGTTGTTTACGCGCCGAGGCTCACCGCCGCACAATAGACACGTCTTTCACGCGCGTTCAAATTCATACTTCCCGGCGATGATGCGTGCGGTCTGTTGCGTGGTCAATACACATATCTGCACAAATTTTCCAAAAAATATCATTGCGAACTGATGGATCTGACAGTGAGGAAGTTAATTTGCGCTGTTATTCGATGCTTTGTGAATCATCAAAGAAAAGGGAAGGCGTGGTACATGAAACTTTAAATATCCCCCAGAATGATGAAGTCTGCGACTTTCACTCTTTAGTGACTGAATATGGCGTAAGTCAAGATGACGAAATTTCAATTCCCGCTACCTTTAGAATGAGCCCGCGACTACAGCGTATCACTCATCCGTTTATGATGAGTCCCAAGGTACACACATTCACCTATGTCCCCAGCTGAAAGGCCTTGGTAAGACTGCTCAATCTTAGCCAGTGGAAATTCCCAGCAGAGTGTAGTGCAGAATTACCGTTTGGGGAAATCCACAGTAAACGATGTATTCCCTCCAAACGTTACACCTCCCGATATTATCGACCTCTCTGTATTCCACCCTATGTTCCAACCGACAGTCGATCTTTTTTATTGACAAAAAAACGCGTCTGTATGTTCCGACCTCTCTATATTCCGACCTCTCTATGTTCCGACCTCCCTGTTTCAAATGGTCTGAACATAAAAAACGTTTTTTATTCGAAAAACGTCTCTTTAGTCCGACCTCTCTATATGCCGACCTCTCTATATTCCGACCTCTCTATGTTCCGACCTTCCTATGTTCCGACTGGTCGGAACATAAAGACGTTTTTTCACTCGAAAAAAAAATCGTCTCTATATTCCGATCTCTCTATTTTCAGACCGCCCCCGCCCCCATGTTCTGGCTGGTCGGAATATAGACTGAGACGTTTTTATTCGAAAAAAATCGTCTCTGTGTTCCGACCTCCCTGTGTTCCGACTGGTCGGAGCGTATAGTTTTTTTTTTTTAGCGATAAAAATCGTCTCTATATTCCGACTGGTCGGAAAATAAAGACGCCCCTTCCCACACCGAGGGTGAAAGAGGGGTGGAAATGGAAAGCGACATTATCTCATCTGAGTCGACTACACTCATCACAGTTCATTAACTATGACGCTCGATTATTTAAAACTTGACTATATAACCAGACAGACTTGAAACATTATGGAAGGCGGAACACAGGGAGGTCGAAATATAGAGAGGTCGGAATATTGGGAGGTCGGAATATAGGGGTTTTACCCCTTCCAAACCTGCAAGGCATTATGGACAGCTATGCCTAATTTTAATTTCATTCAACAGAGTTGTATTATTTTGCCAAAATCTCACACCATTTACTTGCATCTCGTGTTTTTTTTTTTTTCGCCCCAAAAGTAAGTTTTGTTCGTTAATTCCTTTCTGGCCTTCATTAAAGCATGCGTTCCGCAGTCACCGCCGTCAAAGGATAAAACTGATTCGTCTCAAACGGAACGGACACGTTTTGAACGCGCGTCAAACAAAACAACCGAAACGATCCGCCGCGAGACTAGCGTGCCCTACTTCCGAGTGACCTCTGGGCCGCTCCGTACGGCCGGCGTACAGAATTTCCGTTCCGCTTAGTGGCCGGCGGTGAAGTATGAATTGGGCTTTAGGCGGAATGAAAATTTCAGGAAGGCTATTCCACTCATTAATAACTCTCTGTGAGATGAAATACTAACGAATTACTAATCTACAGTTTGCCACGAACCTTGAGCAATGATCCCTATTTGGTAAAATTTGAAAACTCCAGGGAATAGTAGAAGGAAAGTCCCCCACCCCCCTCCATGAACAATTTTGAAAACCTGAATCAAATCACCTCGAATTCGTCTCAGCTCCATCGAATTAGACCGAGACGCCTTAAAATTTCCTCGTAGGGAATTCTATAAGCACTTGAATCGATCCAGTACGCTCCGCTGAGATTTTTCACAATTACCTGCTTACTTTCGAGAAGAAAGCAAGGCATTCACCTGTTCCTCACTCTCATATCTTGACCTCTACGTAAACTTCCCGAATACATACTCCTGGCTTTCAGACCCCCTACTGGAAAACTCCTATGTTTTCTTCCATTTTCAACTGTCCACAGCGCTCGCGATGAATGTGGAACGACAATCACATGGTTCAATCTGCTCTGAGCCATGGTGGATCGGAGCCATGTCTTCAGGCTCGTAGGGCGCTGAAAGAACTTCTGCCTCCGTAGAGCTCGCTGGAGAAACCAAGAGCAACCAAAGGAGAGCCTCGACTTCCCCAAACATGCGCCTGACGACTGGGTCCATGGCTTTGAAAATCTGCCTATAAGCTTCGACAGATGATCCTTGGAACTGGCTGCGGAAGAAAGACAGATTAGGTTGAAGGGAGTCGGACAGTTCTGGGTATTCATCTACCAGATCCGGTTGGTATTTGCCTGTCAGCAACATTGATGCCAGCCGCCTTTGTTCTTCTAAGTCAGTAGACGTGAAATAGTCAGCCATGTTGGTGATAGCGCTGTCGAGAACTTTGTAATAATCACTACGGTACTTCTCTTCCGTTGACTGTGTATGCTGATCAAGAACCACTCCTGTGCTGTAGAATTCCTCTTTCTCTGGGGGCGAATCGCCAGTGGTTCCAGATCCCACTCGTCAACTTTCTCTTCCACCTCGATGTAGATATCATGAACAACGGCCTCCGCCCGGAGTCCAGAAGCTCTCCTTTGACCAGATTGGCTGACTCCAGCATCCCCGAAATGCCCATTCCGGTTTCCTTGCAAGGCCTTGTTGAACTTCTCAAGACACTGAATGATGGGCAATGCTGCATGAAGCCCAAGGAGGCACTTCCCAGAAGAAAGACACTCTGCAGCCCCGACGCTCGCGATTGCAACATTCGTTCCGAACTCTGAGGCAGCTGTGTTCAAAGACTGCATTACATCTCCTTAATTGTTCAGGAACGCCACAATGGAGGCAGATCGGGTTAGCCAGCGTGTGGGACAGATTGGCTTTAGTGGACCAGGGAATTTTGACTTCCGAGAATCTTCGTGCAGATGCAGGTATAGGTTCTTGAACTTTCCTGAACCTTTATACAGCTTCCTAGCTCCTGAAGATGGTCGAGTGCATCTCGAATATACGGTGCACTCTGCACGACCTTCGAAACTACAAGGTAAGATACATGTGCCCCGCAGTGAGTGTAGGATGCGAGTGGCTGAAGTTTTTTCACCTCAGCCTGACATCCACGATACTGCCTGCCATACTGCTGGCACCATCATAAGTTTGTGCCCTTAGATTTTCAATTGGCAGATTGAACCTTCCAGGACGTCCGTAAACATGTTGCAAGTGATAGTTCCTGTTGTTGTAGGAATCTCATACACGCCTAGAAACTCCGCCCTGATTTCAAGAGTCTCTGCCTACATAGCGAATGCAAACAGACTCTTGCTCCTTCCAGCCAATCTTGGGTCCCATCGATGATTACCATAGCTGCCACTATCTCTTGCATCGTTTCCCAATTCTCCTCAAGATGTTGTGGCTCATGAGTTACAGCATTTTATTCTGGTCACCAGCACTTGTGAAAGATGTTTTCCTCTTCAGAAATGATTGTAGGTCTAAGTTTCAGATGCCCTCAGCTGCAGTAGTGCCATGAAATAACCCTCTCCTGATTCCTTGCCTCTCAACGACTCCAGTTCGCTGGCTGTGCTAGAACTGGCACAAAGACAGTATTTTGAGTAGGCTTCCCTGGCTGCCATCTGGTTCTGGAGAAGCTTTTATTTAGTTGAACGTTGATACCATCTGAATGCGTGCTAGAGTTCAACCAGTCAATGAGACTTGTGAGCATTCTGACTTTTCGTGTTTTTGACATTTCTCTATTGCCTTTTCCAGTTCTGAGGCCAGTTCGATACGATGTCCCTCTTTGCATTTCGCCATTCCTATCAGAAGGCTTTGCCTATCTGCTTGTACACATGTGAAGTAGAGGCTGCACCCGTTCATGATTAACATGCACCATTGAAATTTCTCAACCATGAAGCCTGGAACTTCAAGCTGGGCGAATTGCCTCGTTGTGTATGGCGAAACAGTCACATTTTTACGCTGATAGAGCTTATCAGGGACTTTGCCTCTCGACCTGCACAAAACACCACCGACAAAAGTTCACATTTTGCAATCGCTCTGTTTTCTTACTGATTTTCTGCTGCATATTTTGTAATTCATTCGTATATTAATTCTTGTGTGATCTGTGTTTTTGCATCTTTTCTGTTCCGTGAGATTTCTCAATTGCTAGAATTTCCTACTTATCTTTTTATTCGTTTGCGTGTTTGTGTCTGATCCTATTTGAATCGTGTGGATAGTTTTGCAGCCGATCGTTCTCTTCTACGTGCAGCATCCTGCCCTAAGCTTATTGCCGTTTGGTGTTGAGTTCCCCCTTCATATACCCCATGTTGCTGTAAGGTTAGCAGTCAATTTGTTTCCTTTGTTTTTTTGTGTGACTGTGTTAATCTGTTTTTGTTCGTCGGCGTGGACGCGTGTTAAATCGGTAAGCCTTCTTTTGTATTCCGCAAGCCGCTTGTGTTTGCGATTGGTAGTGTTTGTAAGTGCTTTTCCCTTTACTCTTTTTATTTTCTTGCATTAGTATTTTTCACTGGTAGGCCCTACTTTTTCTCATTCCCTGTACTTTTCGTCTTCTATTGATTTGCCGGATATGGGAGGGAAGGATAGGCTGATAGCCTGTCATGGTTGCATATGTGATTGAGTTTTTGAAGTCGGGTCTGAGTTTTAAGGGTGAGCTTTGAGACACATAACAAGCGGATGGGTATAATATTTATAGATGTAGAATGTCCATAGACTCGCTGAGCTTGAAGCGATTCTTGGGCCGTGAAGCAGTGGGAAGATTAGGAGGGGCGCTGCTGGCCGATACAACGGAAGTAGTAGTTGATCCTGGCCTTGACACTAGGGTAATAGTTTTAGGTGCTTGCAGTTGAGGAGCGCAGTGCAGGGGGGGCAGTTGGATGCGTGGGGGCAGGTGTGAGTACAGAGAGGGGCGACAGTCAGAGCGGTGGTTTCAGTCGAGGTGGATGGAAGTGAAGTGGACTGTGGGGGAGGGATAAGGTAAAAGGGGAAAAGGTTGGTGGTGGGGGATCGATTTGTCCGGTATGTGGAAAGGGAATTTAGTCGCATAGATTAAGCTGAAAGCGTGCGCGTGTTTGCCTTCCGGGAGCAAGGGTGGGGGATATTAGTGAGAGGGTTAATAGGATGTGGAGATGAGGAGGTGGGGTTGTCGAGAGAGGCACTAATAATCTCCGGGGTGACGTCAGGAGTCCTAAGATCCCGATTCCGTGAAGTGCTGTGCAGGGTGAAGTCCACTAGGTCGAACGTCGCGATTGCGGCATTCTGCCTAGGTTTGCGGTTCGTGTTGAGGTAGGACGATAGGCGGGTCTCAACAGGGTGGTTAGAATTAAAGTGCGCTGAGGAGGGGCGTCAGTTTGTGGATGTTTCGTGTTCTGGGGAAGGAGGGATCTGTTCGCTAAGGCTGTCTTCACCATAATGGTGCGGGGGCTTCGGTGTCAGGCAAGTTGGTAAAGGTCTGCGTGGAAGGTTGTTAAACTAAAATTTGGGGGCGAGGGTTTAATGGTGTCCGTAGGCTTATTTGCTGACAGGGGTGACACTGTTACGGCAAATAGAGGCCACTGTCTCAGCTTCGTGGCAAGCGCTGCAGATTGGACATCGTAAATATTTCTTCTCAAGAGAGAGTGATCAGTGCGTGGAATTGTCTTCCTGAAAAATGTTGTTCTCATAAGAGTGTGAAGCGTCAAAGAACAGCTTGATTATTTTTTTTCAGGAATAACGGGCGAATTAATTAGTGGTTTGGTTCATTCTCTCTTTCCTGGGTGTTGTGGTCCGGGGCGTAATGAGGATTTCTTCCTCCATGACCCTATTACAATAAACTAAACTAGAGAGCAGCCTGTAAGTTTCCGACATGGGAACTGACGAGGTACAGGACGACTCTGATGGCGCGTTGACGGACGGCCGTAGATCAGGTCACAATGTACCACTCCGGCTCCTGTTGCAGATCTAGGCTGCGGTGTTGATGTGAAGGATCCAGGAAGACTAGGCTTGCCAGTGGTACAGTAGGACGTTCAGTTCGAGTACGAAACTGTAGATGTAGATGTGTTTTGGGTGTGGAATCTAGTTAGACTACCAGCTGACGCAGTCCCGAGAGCGGTGGAGATATCGTCTTTTACGAATTCTCCCTTCCTTGGGTAATAAAGCAGAACATGGATGAGTTAAACCATTCCACGTTCAGTGGGTAGATTCCCTGGTTAATGCACAATATATGTACACTGCGCATGCGACTCGAAATATCGTAGCATGGAAAGCCACTCGGAAGTTTCGCAAAGACGCCACTGTCCTCGACCACGAAATACTCCAATAAGGTGCACATCCGTTACGAATAATCAGTGTGATGAAGCACGTAAAAACGCTCATTTTCAATTGTCCAAGAAGTAAGTGACGTACTCTCTGAATCGAGATGAGTAACCACTAATTCAAAATTAATGCTCTTTGACTACTTGAACTGATCCTTCCTACATCAAGCTAAGCAAATATTCAACTCCACATGCTTGCATGATTTACAGCTTCACGCTTAGACCCGAACCCAGGACGTAGGGTTTCATATCAGTATTATGGGAACGCACACGCTGAGTAAGGGCTTGAACCATCCAGACCAAGTTGGCCAAAATATAAATTTCATAGTTTCTACTCAGTGGCGTCGCCAAGGGGAGGGGTGGGGTGCCACCTAGGGAACCATGTGCCCCTTCCCCCCCATGGGGTATTTGTTATTTCGAGAAAAAAAGTTTGAATAGGTCTGGCGGAAAAAAATGATCACCAGCTTCGCGCGTTTCTAGTGGTGGAACGCGTCCCATTTGTCTCTCAGTCATCTCTGCAACATTTGCCCCCTAGCTTAATACTATCCCAATCTGTGAGTGAACTTATACAACACACCTCATTGACCTTGAAAACTACAATCAACCTTGTCCTTGTGTTACTAAACCCTTTAGCCCACGCGCGCGATTTGAACTGCGTTAGGCTCGGCTATCAGACTGCTTGGATTTTCAACGCATGTTTTCCTCCAGTAACTGCTACTCGGAAGTTCCCTGCCTCTCACAGGTATGACGGTCATATCATGGTTGGGACAGCATAGCCAAAGCCATCTAAATGTTCCTATTTCTTGGTGGAGATCCTGTTTTTCCACATGAGTTGGGGAAACCTGAAACCATTGCCCGCTTCGCGGCATAGTGAACACTATGGAGCACCAATTGTGGAAGTTCTGACAAAATGGTAAATTTTCACCGTTAGGAAGGTTGTGATCACAAAATGCCCAGTTTGAAGCTTGGTATATGCCGCCTAAAACGCCCGGAAATCCCGTCCATCTTGTGAGGGCATGCGCAACCAAAAATTTCGTTTAACGCTCCGCGCCAACCCAGTTTTTTTTCGGTGCTCCCGCGTTAATAGTATTCTAGTCTATTGCCCCCTGATTTTTCTGGCCCCCCCCCCGTGCGCCCTCCCACTAGGAAAAGTCTGTGACGCCATGTTTCTACGAAATGTCCTCATTTACCCCGGTTGTCACCAAAAATATCGGGGGTAATGTACTACCGGTAGTAAGCTACATACCTACTTCAACTTTGCATAACCATAATTTAATAGAACCAACTATGCTGGACTTTGACCTCGGTCTTGCCCTAACATGACCTTCTACCCGACCCAAACGACGGGCTCATTTACTCAGTCATTAGGAGACACCACATATCCAATATGAGCTTCTTTCAACCAGGTTATCGTGTTAACAAGCTGAAATGGGCCAAAAAAAATGGCACAATTTCCCCATTTTCCCAGAACTAAACCTCAGTCCATACTGAAAACAGAATGGTTCTCGTGCTCCTCATAGGAAGGCGGCATTACCACATTTCAACCTGATCGGACCAGGCTTCTGGACTCATCGTGTTGAAAAAGCCTTCAACCTATCTCAACTTCAGGTGACCTTTGACCTGGCCCCATAACAATAGAGATGATGTCCACGATATAGGGATCCTACATTTACATGCTAAAAACTGCCACAATTTTCACAATTTTCCCATTGTTTTCCCGCACTTACCGTGGCCTATATTAAAAACAATAGTATTCTTGTACTCCCTAAGAAATGCATAAATTTCTCAACCGATCGATCAGGTATTCTCGTGTTCATGATTGTCAGACTTTGACCTCTCTTGACCACAGGTGCTTGTTGACCTGACCCCACAGAGGGATTGTGTACTCATTAAGGAGAACCCACGTACAGTATGATCTTCAGTTCTTCACCCATTCAAGTGGGATCGAGTTATCGTTTAAATAAGCTAGGCGTCACACACACACGCACACGCTCATACACACATAAACACTGCCATGACTGCAAAACTTTCTTTGTCTTCTTCAATATTTTTTTGTCTATATCAAGATAGGATTGTTCAATGTGGTAACGTGGACTCTATCGTGAACAACTAGATTACGGGTAACCACGTTCAGTAGATATTCACAGACCAAGCCATGGTGAGTTGGTTTCCTCCGCGTTATTCAGTATGCCCATAGGGCAAGGTGACATATCTGAGAAATGCCCCCCCCCCCCCCTCATGTGATCGGGATCGAATTCCAGACTGAATCACGCCAAGACACCTATCAGCAGTAGCAGCTAGTAATGAGTAGATACAAACTATAGGAGAACCCTTTGGTTGAGGTAAAATTCACAGGTTTACATAACGGCTGCTATAGTCATGTCATTTGCAATGAACATCTCACCTTTTGGAGCTGGAAGAGACTCCGAAGAACGAATGGGGGGGGAAAACAAAAATGGTGCCTGCTTTTTCTTTTCTTCCCTCCTCTAGAGTGCCCATCGGATGCCACTTGGAAACCTGCATTTTGAGTAGGGTGAAAATCAAACCTTAGGTGGGGACTATTCCTGAACTGAACTAAAAATGCTTTGTTAAAGGCTGCGTTGAAAACATTTTGACTCTAGTTTATGGTAACGTCACGGAAGCATATGAAGCCAATGTTCAGCCTGTGACATATCAATGGAAGTCAGACTTTTTTTCGGAAGACTGTCCTAAAGCTGTGAACTTTGGGTGGGAGCCAGGTGAACATCTGGGTTGTACACTTGGGACACGTTCACTGCATGGGATTTTCCTTTTTGCACAAAACGAGATACTTCGCGCTGTAGTCTCAGTGTAGTTCTGTTTGGTCTATGGATAACACCAAATAATTGATGATATCATCAATTTTTTGTTGATATCATTAATTGAATAGGCTTAATTGAGTGAATCACAATTAAATTGATAAAATGAATTTGGTGATATCATCAGATTATCGATGTTATCACCAATTCAATTATTGATATCATCGAGTATCTGGTAATATCATCAAATGGCGAAAAAGAAGTAAGTCAGCTTGCCATGCGGCCGCGTTATTCAGACAAGCAAAATAACCGATTGTTTCAATTTTTCACGTGTTCCATCCAACCTTAGCAAGCTGCATGTGCACGTCACGCCATATGCTGTGCCCAAGTTCACGTTATAGGGATGACGTGGAAGGTAGGAAAGTGGTGTAAAGCTAGCATTCCATAGGTGCGGATGCCAATGCGATACCAATTTAAAATCGCACCTCTGCGAAGAATATTTTTAGGAAAGAAATAAACTATATGAGAGGCTGAGAAAGCCAGATCAGTACGGAACAGTTAGAGGAAGGATCTCCATGGAATAGTTCCGCCGTGTTCTGCAACTTCTGTGATGTTCAGCCACATCCGTATCCGAATGTATGGCATGCTAACCTAAATCTCCGTAGTACTATTATGTGGGAGGTTTGTCTCATGCTCAGTTTAGTGGAGCCTAAAATCTCTGCGTCTTAGTTGGAGGCTCTGTCTGAAATATAAAATCCCGAATGGGCCGACGGCCAACTTCATTTTTTTTTTTTTTTTTTTTTTTTTTTTTTTTTTTTTTTTTTTTTTTTTTTTTTATGCCTGGCATGATCATACCGCAGCAACTTATAGTAGGCCAGTCGATTCGGGAATTTAAGAGTGCGAAACTGCGAAGATCGTGGAGTATGTAATTGGCATGTTTCACTCTCTGAGTTATAATTACCCCTCACACTGAGGTCACGTGAACGATGCATCGCTGTGTACGAATTTTCGTACTAATGAAGATTCACTGCTGACAATATATCGTATTTAGGGCAAATAAATTTCATCTCGTTCATTGTACTAATTAAACATCCGTCCGTTGCAATTAACAAAGACACCTAAAAGGATTTCGTTTGAATACTTACCTGTTGTTTGTGTTTCTGGTGAGGACGATTGGTTCTCTGTTGTGGGAGAAACTGGCACCTCTTCTCTGCAATCAAGATCTGGTTCTACGGAATCGAGAGGGAGAGAGGGTTGTGATAACATCAATAACATGAGACTAGAAATGCGTTTTTGTCATTCAAATGCTGCATGCAATGAGTCTCCTCTTTTCTTGCTTGCGGGGTTTCAAAGCTGCGAACCTAGCTTTGACGGAGTTCCTCACCGTCTTGCTTGTGGATTTTCAAATTGCTATTTAGTTGGTGGCAGACTAACAACTTTGACTGCTATTCAAACTAACGATTCGGGGCGCCACTTCATATATCATATAAATTGATGATATAATATTGTGAGAAAGCATCAGAAAGCCTCCGATATAGCGACTACTTACCGAGACTGACATAATGGCTCTCATGGATGTGCCCCAAGTACAACGTTTCCGTAGCCTTGTCTTCTTTGAAGTCATGTGCATAGAATCCACTTGAGGTGCTTTCCTCTGCGCTGGTGACTACTTGGATGTTAACCTTAACCTTCTTCACCGGCTCACCAGCCTATTCTCCGTTATGGCGCATTCTACGTACATATTGCTGTGTCACGTGGTGTCTCATCTCTCCATTTCCCTGCAAAATAGACTTGGAGAAGAAACTGAAGTGAGCAGGTGAATATTCGAATCTGATATATTAAACTTTGTCGGTAATGAAATTTAACAGAACATATATTGTGGGCCCAACATCGCCTTGACGTCACAATTGATTCTGTCGAATGAGCCGCCACACTTGGAGCTAGTGACGCTGGTTCATGAGTCTTGTGGTGTGATATGTTTGCCCCATGACGAGATCACACCGTATAACTGAAAATGTACAGGCGGGTAAACTGCCGCCTGTACATCCCCGCAGAATTGCCTCCGGAACCCTCGTTGAGAGAAAGCACATTGATTTATGTCCATCTGACCATGTTTTTTTTTACCTACTTTTGTCTCCACCCACCACGTTTCGTGTAAATAGGACCAACTCTGGATTTTGTTTAAAACCTGCACAAAAGAGGGCAGCAGACATGCAATGATACTCACTTTCGAACTTCTCCGTGATTTTATAAGGGCGAACATGTTACCAAGTTCCAGTCAATTGGATAAAGCGTTACAGAATTTCCGCAGCGGTGGCGGTGTCAGCGGCCTCACCCCCGAAACCACAATATCCAAACACTTGAATGTGTTGCAAGGATATAATCACGCATCAACGTATTGTATAGTACCTGTTATTTAGTTGTCAGGAAACCGAATATCGAGGAACTACAAGCATCCAACCTAGATCTAACAACAAAGAACCCGGTGTTGTGATAGTCTTCTGATCGAGATACTGAGACGAATGTTCCCTATGATTATCATTGTGTGCAGATCAGCTTCCAATCAGCTTCCTTCCATTTGCCAATAGGGAGGGTGTGGCGAATACTGAGGGCGCACTTCCTTGGGCTCGACCTCAGCCCCCCTCCCCGCCCACCCCCACCCCACCCACCCCATGACAATCTCTCGGTACGCGCCTGATGGTCACTCCTAATTGTGAGCTTGGGAAATAAGTTGGATAGTAGAATTGGAATTCAGGATGTCAAGAAGAGTGATGTGTGAAGTGTGATGAAGAGTAAATAAACTCCAAAATGGACAATGTCTTGTCCATTTAGTACAAGACACCTGCATTGACTGGCAAAAACGTGATTCAAATCGTGATCCAATCGAGAGAGCACGGAAAGAGAAAACAGAGGAATAATAATAACAGAAGAGGAAATGTGTGAGTGTTTTTGTTTTGTTTTTGGGGATCTAATTGTTTTAAGATGTATTGTCCGTCATTAAATATCTTTAAACCTATATACTGCACCCAGTAGTTTAGATAAATTGAAAACCAAATGGTATATTCAACACATTTTTTCCTCGCAAATAAGATTTATATAATAATAATCATATTATGTATGTGATTCCGATATACCGAGTTGTGCTGCAACATTAACGATATTTGTCGTGACGTCATGCAAATCGCCCTCGCTTGTTCGCTTCCTTATAGCAGACGAATTCACTTTAAATGTAATGGTTTGCCTATGGGCGACAGAATCCTTTTTCATATAGGGGTAGTGGTAGTGCTGATAAGTGCACAATAGACACTGATGTATATTATACACGAACAACTTACGTTTTCTCGCATGTAATCACATATCCCTTTACGAAGGTCGTCGTGGCTGGTGGACGTTACACAATCGAGGAGTCCAACTCTCTCCAGTTGGTCCGCTAAAGCTCGGAAGAAACAATTTCCATCAGCCTATACTGCAGTTCGTAGCCGCAACCCACACTTCTTCGCATTCGATAACAAGCGGTTATAGTGGTTTCCTGTAGAATACATGAATAAATCGTGATTTTTCCATTTGCAATATTGACAAAATTCATGCTTTGATGAGAGAAGTATCGTTAATTATCATTTCGTCTCGGTAATTTGCAAACATGAGGTGGTATTGTGGTATACATACAATCAAAAAGAGAGAAATGTTATTTCACTTTCACTATCATATCACTATCTTCCTTAATTTTTACCGCCCCAGTGGGGGAGCGACCTACGCCCCCCACCCCCCCCACCCTCATAAGAAGAAAACGAAAAAAACATTAAGCACCCAAAAGGGTTCACGAATCACTCCAAAAACACCGAACAGACGCTTTAATAGGGACTCGCAGTCTGGTCGCGTTCAAATCGGTGATTGATGGTCATAATTATAGGGATTTATAGTGGCATGATGTCATGGGAATTCTTCATTCGGTGGTGCCACAATTTTAATGTAGTGTCCACAGTAATCCGATAGAAGTACGGAATTACAGAGTTAGCATTCATCGATCGAAGTTAACCTTATAAACCGACAAAAGTCATATGTTATACTGAGGCCGATCCGAGAGTTGGCGGCGGCACGGGTTGAACAAAATTAAGAAAATGCCAAAAATGACAGAATGATGAATTCTCCACATTGCACGAAAACGCACCTGGAGAACTTTTATCCCAAATTTTCTTGAGGGAGCAGGAGCTTTTGGTACAGAAAAGTAGGGGACTGGCCTCAAGTGTCGCATAGCCCTGTAGAGGGGTTCATGTTAGGGTAATGTCTTCCATCCCCTTCGTCATTCTTGGAATAACTGAGTATCCTCACTTATGCAATCTGGTGCAATGTAGCATCCTTTAGATAAGAGCCCACACTTTGTAACATCCGCGTACCGCCGTGAAAGCCCGAATGTACCAGGTACGTGTAACCCCAGGATGGGAACCCCTGGAAACGACGAATTATACCTGGGGGGCTCGCAACACCAACACCGCCGCGTCCCCCTCCTCGTTTAATACTGTCGTTGATCCTTGGGTTTTGGTGAGCCCCCTCCCGTCACCCCCCCCCCCCCCCCCCCTCGTGGGCATATTCTGGTGCCACCCTCTGCCCCCCGCTGCGGGATTAGGACATGCGACCCCTTATTCACATTCCTGCTCCGTCGACCCTGAAACCGTACCAAACTATCGAAATGTCCGGTTTGATACATTCGCGTTCGCTCCGTTGTCGAAGCCCCGCCATGCGTTCTGCTTGCGTTTCCTGTTGTTAGGTCGGAGGCTTTCTGTTTTTCGAAAAAAAGAAGACGGATCATAGCAGAATGAGTTTTTGTGAATGGCTGTTGTAAATCGAGCTCTATTGTCAATCATTTCGGCCCGCGATAGTGTCATTCGATCAATCTGGAATCTGATTATATTTCTATTCCGAAGATTGGCAGCATGCATGCAAGGTGTCTAACACCTGCGCTTACCAGTGGCGTAACGCACGGGATCAGAACCCCCCCCCCCCCCCCCCCATGACCTAGGTGGCTCAATGAATTATCACACAAAAAACTTAGTTTTTGCAGTTCATTGAGAAGTTTTGCAGTTGTTATCAGAAATAATGCATCAGCATGTGACAAGAGCCCATAAATTGTACTTATTTGCCAATAAGGAAGAGTGCGTTTGCATTTATTAAGGGCGCACCCGATCTCAACACCCCCCTCCATGACAAATCTCTGCGCACGCTACTGGAGCTTACATCCAGGGTTTTGATACTCTACCATCCCTTACCTCCTCCCAGTTCACCATTTGGCGTAGGGCGGGTGGGGGGGGGGGTATATGTTGAACATGCAGGATCTAGATTAACAAAAAAATACGAAGCGTGGTAGAGAGAGACCACTGTACATAGCTTCGCTTACATGGATAAGAATTATTAACGAATGATAGTTCTAATGTAGGTGGGGGACAAAGATCTACCTTATACAAACGTTGATTTTCCGAATAAGCTGATCTCAGTACCCCATCTCCATATCACCTTGACACTTCGAAAGCCTACATAGGGCCTACTCATAATAACCAATAGTGGATCTGTAGCATTTCATGCGTGCATCCTGAAATGCATGTTCGCGCAAGCTCAAACAGTATATTAGGCTAGCAGTCCAATTAGGCCTATTCCTAGGACAGTCATGTTGTTGGCTATTGCAGTATTGCATACCGGATAGGTCTATGCTATTAACATTGTTCTTTTAGCTATAGAAAGGCGACAACTCGTGCAGTGACAAGAGCTCTCGTGTCAGAAATTTCATCATTGAATAACGCTTTCATAGCAATAGTGCCAACACATTATCCTCATAGGCCTATACAACACGAATGTGCTCTATTGTCTAGTGGGAAACTTACTTTCTCCATTTACTCATTCGTGTCCTCATTAGTACGGTCGGTATATCATCTCGCAGTGCGGCGAGCCACCTATCGAGGCGTACTTCCTAAATGCTATGTACAGCCATTCATAGGGTGATACGGTACGGCTAACTTCCATTGTCTGTGTTACTGTGTCTTGTGCCCAAGCGGGCCAGGATCATTTCACCACGATTCGATTAGGTACCTCAGATACATAATATTGGAGTCAAACACTACACGAACAAGGGTGTAAACAGATTACAATGTCTTTTTCTAATCCAGGCTCCAAAAGTGGGGGGGGGGGCATTTGATATGATGACAGGGGGGACGTGTCCATCTGTCGCCCCCCCCCCCCCCAGGACGACGCCCATGGGTCTATGTATCCTCAGCGAGTGAACCGTTTAACGGAGCTATCTGAGTGTATTGCTGACATCAAACTGGTCGTGGAATCGTTGAAACTGAATGCATAAAAAAACGTTCTTCATATTACCTCACAGTTCCTCCGAACAGATCCTCTATCTTCTTTCAAAGATCTCGTGTTATCCATTGAAAATCATTTTATATCATTAATCAAAGAAACACATCAGTAAACTGCCAATCTGCTGGCTTTTGGCATGTAAGATTGGCATGCAAGGTTGGTCATCTTAGAGGGATCTTGACAATGCTACCACTGAACGTCTAGTCCTGCGTTTGTGTCTTCTCACCTCAATTATTATAATATTTTATCGATCATTTACCACTATCACGTATCTCTCTTCTTCGCAGAATCCAGAATTCTGCCGCCCGCCTGACATCATCATATTTTATTATAACTTGGTAAGTTACAGTCACCGGATCTAGAACACGTTTCAAATTTTCACAGTCACACGCATATCTCTCTGGTCTATGAAAGTTTTACGATTGTTTTCTATTTTTTTGAGCCACTGTTTGGCTGGCTTTTAACTAAACCGGGCCCATGTTGGTGTGCCATGCTGCAGGTCACATATCGATCGGGCCCTCTGGCGCCAGCACCGACACATCTCCCAGCTCCCCGGCTAGCAGACACCCTCCATGCATGACTCTCATTATATATCCGTTACAAGAAGGTTTGTTAACAAAACCGGGGCCCAAAGTTTCCTTACTTATATGTCAACCAAAAACAATGTAATAAAAATCCTTCTACGAAAAAGAGACACAACTGCGCAGCGGCCATTTGGTCTCTTGGCAGAAACGCAGATAGTAATCTGGCAAATTCCTATTGTTTTGGCTGCCCATTATTGGGGCTGCTAGTGATTATTGTGGCTGCTATTTCAAGAGCAGACGAGTCAGTACAAGCATCAAACCTCCGGATTTTCGATGCCCTAATAACGCGTATTTTCTGTATATTGCGAACGTGGGTACCCGAGGCTCTGACAAAAATTGACACTTTCCAAAGAAGACTACGCCGCAATGTTCTCAACATCGAATGGACAATACAATGGATAGCAAACGACGAACTATATGATGTGACCAGCAAATCCCCTGGTCATCCGTAGTAGCAACAATTACATTGAGATTTTTTCGGGCACGTCGAGACTCCACAAGAAGCTCCAGCGAAGATCGCTCTGAGAGAAGCATTGAGACATCTACTAAGCCAGTTTGGGTTGGAACAGACACTGACTAAACCGTGACATACCTTTCTCGTAAAAATCAAAACCCAATTCACGGACAACACATTAACAGTTTTGAGGAAGCATAAACCTTGCGCAAGATCGATCGTGATACGTGGCGGAACTTGATCACTGCCTGTAGGATAGACGAACTCCACCCAATGGGGGTATCAGAATTTCTTGTCGCCCTCAGATTTACTCTCACTTCTTTTTGGGGGTGGATCCATACATCATTCTCACCCTTGTCTTTTCTTGATAAGATTTTTCCTACATATTTCGTTTTCCTCATAAATGTTTTATAGTCGAGCACTGAATGTTTCCATAGAATTTAAAGGAGAACGGATACTAATGACTTTCGTACATTGTAAACACAACGTCCAGGGTAAATTCGTGCAGTTGAGGGCGGTATTTAATTTATCATTAGCGTCCGCAAATTAATCGAATGCGTATTCCCCAATGTTTTGAAAAATGCATTGTCAATGGTGTCGGCTTTTGACAAACAATCCATGATTGTAAAATGACATAATATCAACTAGGAAAGGTTTTTCCTGTTTCATGCCCTCGCTTCCAACCCTCCCAAAAATGTATTTTTACATAGACCCATAATACAAAGGTGCTCATACGGTAGCGGTAATGTGAAACAATCATTCACTTTTTTTTATCCCTGAAATGATTGTATTGAAGCCGACGTGTATTTTCTGAACCATGTGATTGTCAGCAGGGTGTTTTTACTAGTAACAGATAATGCTGTTTCATGGTTGTTTATCTTCAATATATCCAACAGCAAAACTGGGAGCATAATCCATCAAAATTTGCCAGCAAATGTTTTGGTTCGGTATGTATGAAAGTGTTTACTGAATATTGAAGTTCATTCAGAAAGTGGCACGATATTGTCTTGTTCCTGGCAATTTTTCTCTTTGTTTCTTCCGAGCCCGTTTGGTATTTCTACTGATGAAGAATTATGAGCGCGTTTGAAACATTCTAGCGCGGTCTAACCTTTGTATACGCGCATTATGAAACTCAGTTACCGACTCCGAAACCTAAACTCGCACGAAAACCGATACCCTCACGAATATGAACCCCCCACCCCCCACTTACTACTACTATAACTGCAGAACGCCCCTTGCCTTAGACGTGCATGCTGCATAGAGCTAAGCTTGTCCATGCAGCATTTGCATTGCCGCCATTACCGGTCCTGGCAAAATTTACATTTGCCCGGAGCTGTTGTGCTGCGCGGGAAGGCGTTGCTCAAACCGCTATATCAAGTGCACAATCCCTATTCTTGACCCTTCGCAGACCTAGCCTGGGCATCCATCGCTAAACGGCCCTATGCTGAGGCTGAGCGTTGGTGTGTGAAATAGGTCAGTACGCGCCGGTTTTGCTTGTCTTCAGACCGCGCTACCCTTAAAATGTTCCCCGGAAAGTACACAGACCGTAATTGTCAACAATTTAGCGCACGCAACCCGCGTTGTCATTTCTCGTGCCAGGGACTTTCTGCTTCAATTTGTCCCGGTAGAGTAGCACATAGCATAGATTAGCATCAAGGAATCGTGATACGTGGCGGATGTTGATCAGTGAGCATGTCGAATAGACGAAAGACTCAAACCATGGAGCTATTATATTAACTGGAGAGGCAACTCTTTGTAATATATTGAAGCAATTTTGAAACGTCCCCCGCACTCGACTGACCCGATCACTCTTCATTGTGCGTTCATGTTTTTGACCATCTACGGTAGGCGCTACTCTCGTCGTCGTCTACGATTTCCGGCTAGGTTGCCATTGCTCGTGTAATCATTGATTTCCAAGCTTGTTCGATCATTGGCTAGGGTCACATAGTCCCGTGGTGCTTCTTTTATGACTTGCTGAAACCAGTTAAGTTTCGGCCGTCCAACTTGTCGTCTCTTGTTTCGGTTTCATTCCTTTAGTCCGACGTGCAGATCTTCTTCAGGAGTCCTGCAAGATGCCCCAACCGTTAAGGCGTCTCCGTTTGATTTTTTTGCTCCAAGTTTGTTGCTTGTTATTTCATAGAGATCATCGTTTCTCAGTCTGTCTTTTCTGTTATTTTAGTGTACGTCTCACTAAAGACCTTTGGAGAACTTTAATTTTGTCTTCTAATTTTATGTTGTGAGTGTCCAAAGTTCGCTGTTGCATAGAAAAATTGAAGATATTCAATTGAAGATCCTCATCTGGTGGGATTCATTCTCCTTCTTTGAAGAAATTTTTGAGTTTGATTATTGGGCCCTGATAGCGAGACCTTTTTCTTCTTTTGAAATCTTCAGTGTCGACTAGAGTTCCCAGGTACTTGCATCTCTTCCATTCTGTGGATCCAGCTCCTGCTGACTTTATATTCTCGTCTTGTCTCAGTTTCGTGAGATACGCTGCATAAGCTTCTTGGTACTGTCCTCCTTTAACTTTGTTTACTCTACCGGCGTATCTATCGGGGACAAATGGAGGCAAAAATTCCATGAACACGGACTGACCTGCGGAGGAGGGATGGACATTTTCGTCGCTTACATTGTTTGATCAACTTCGGTCTTGTACTCTTCGGGGACATTTTCATGTTAGCGAGTCGGAATACAATGCAAAACTGCCGCGTAATGCCAGTTTAGTTACCACCAGCGCGCTCAGCATAGGGCCATTAGCGTTTGGTGGATTTGCGGGCCTAGGTACTACAACCTGCTACTACTAGAGTAGCAGTACGTAGATGGTCAAAAACACTTCAACGGCACATGAATGGTGATCGCGTGTCAGTGACGGGTGTCAAGGGGACATTTTCAAATTGCTCAATAGATGCACGGTTGCCGCTCCCAGTGAATATAATAGCTCCATGCGCAGAAACACACTATTTTTTAGGACGCACCACGCACCAATTCCCCAGTGATCACAATCGACGTATAGCCCCTAACGATAGGCCTATAGGATACGCGCGTCTGATAACATAAATAGCTCCACGGGTACTACATTTTCCCAAAGGTGCCGGACAGCAAATTTTTATAAAGGAGTAGGTTTTCGTGTAAGAGAGAATGGATTGTACTTTCAGAACCATATCAGATCGCCTTGCTCTATTCACTGTTTATAGAACTTATCAAATAAAGTTCCACCCTTCACATTAATACAATGATTATGCCGCAACTCGGTTAATAAAAAGATCCTGAAGAAGAAACAGAACACTTCTACCACATTCCAGAAAATCTAACAAATATAATTAAACAAAAAAGATTTAAATATGTGGTGATTTTTACGCCAAAGTCGGCTCATCCAATTCCGCTCTATCCAAACATATCAGAAAATATACCACACGAAACCAATACAATGGGTGAATTGTCAATACATCTAATTGTGCGAAACAATCTCTACAATGCTTTCTACAAACACAAAAAATTGAGCATATCAACACTTATACAAGTAATCATACCTACTAACCACAGAAATCCCATCAGAAGTCAAATTGACTATATCATAGCCCCATTAAGACGTAAAATCTATTAATACCGACGATCGAGGCCAAAGGGCCTTCATATCAAAACTGAGCACAAATAAAATCCATATAAGTAGTTTCACCCTAAATAGCTCAATTAGAAGGCAATAAAGTTATAAGGTTATAAGAACGTTGACCGTACTAGTAATTCAATTCATCTTCAATTCAACCGAAATAACGTACAACGAAAATGTAAACAAGGCTCTGAACGAAACATTTTTCTGAATCACTCAGGCAACAGGAATAACTTCCATCAATTTGCTTAGAAAAATGCCGAGAATATAAGCCCACCCTCAGAAAAGTTCTTTCCAATAATGCTGGAATAGCAAAAATATCCCCAAAACCAAAAAGATCGGACAAAATGTAGAGATGTAATCGAAAGAGGAAGTTGGTGAAATCTAAAAAAAAAAAACAAGAAAGTTAAAACAGCAGTCACCATAGGTGCAAAGCTGCAATGAATCAAAAGGATTAACGAATTACTGGAATTGAAAATAGTGAGGGTGACTCCTACCGTTTTTTTTTAAAGCAATAAGAGTAGTTGCAAAAAAACGTAAGAAGGACCCATGTACATTACAAATTGATGATAAACTCATAGGAGATACAGATGCAAATTGAGAACCAGCCAACATTTTGATGAAAAACATTTTTAACTGTACAACCCAGAACCAATACCAAACACCGTGCTCCCAGGAAAACTTAACAAACCATTCGATGAAGATGAAATTCAACATCGGTTTGTATCATTAAGAAATAACAAATCCCCAGGTTGTGATCAAACCACAGCTGAACATCTCAAACATGCCCCATGCACTCATAAATACATAGGAATAGATAAACATAGCTGAAACGGAGAGAAAAAATACAATAGAAATTAAACAAGGAATCTTAACACTAATTCAAAAACCCGAAAAAACTAAGGCCCCAGAGAAAAGCTGAGACCGTGATCACTTTCAACTCCGAGAAAAATCCTCACAATTTGAATTACAAGGAGAAACCGCCCCCTAATAGATGAATATAACTTCCCGTCACCAAAACTGCCCACACCTCAGGTAGATGTCTTCTAAATTGTGATCAAGCTGAAAGTCGGGTGAGTTTTCATAAAGTCGAGTGTAGTACATATTCAAGTTTCTTTGAGGCAAGTAGCACAGTGTTAATAAATGCATGTACAGGGGATAGTCTAGACACTCCAGCCTAGACTCGAACATGTGGTTCGATGTTAATCTGACTATGTAAAATTGGAGAATTCGCCGTTATGATGTCACTGAACTTCTGATTTACGGCGGAATGTTAATTGAACAACAAAAAAATCGACCGAGTTAAAACTCATTTTCCGGAGTTCTGTCATATTTTTCGAGTTGTATTTATGAATGGGGATAAAAACAAGGGTGCCTCGGTCTTTTGTTGCGTCTGAGACGTCATCGTACAGGCAAAACCCCTCGCCTTCGGCTTGGGGTTCAAGCCTCCACGATGACGTCACATCTGTCTTGAATGCAACAAAAGACCTCGGCACCCTCGTATTTAACTCCTACTTCATAATATACCGAGACATATGTTGTAGTTGCGTGTGTGAATTATAACGCACAAGTATATAAAACAGAACAACTTCATACAAACAAGTTTAATGATCTTGTTATCAAATAAATAACATAGTATATAATTAAAAATTTTCAAGTGTCGTGGAACCGCTAAATCGCAATAAATCAAAAACTCATCTCGTTTTTGTGTTATTAACATTGATAGTTTAGGTCCAATGACGTCACAAGGGGAACCAAACAATTCTGTCTATTGAGTTTACCATTTTTTTCATGCATGATAGAAAGTACGAGGTATGTTTTCCTCTCCGAGGTCCAATGAATGGTGCTTGCATCCTCTTTAATTCATAAGAATTCTGAGGATTTGTATTCAAAACAGGGTCACCATTCTCGCGTGACAGAGTTTTTCAAGAGGGTAAATTTCTCCATTGACTTTGCATTGAGCAGGTCTGTTCCTTCCCCTGTGATGTCATAAAGAATTGCGTAATATTGGGTCCGCCTCATGGGTTTCACTATCGTATCAACTGAAACTTAGTTTGCGGGTTGGAATTCTTCATATGCTAATCAGAAGTAATCATAATATTCAAAGTCATGTTCCGCACTTCCACTGATTTTTGACTGAATTTGTTTCATGTCTGGGAGTAAGTATAACTTACCATCAACATCAGAAAGCCGTAAATTAGAATAGTACTATATTTATGAAGATTCTTGTCTTTACAAGACTTCTCCGATTACATCCACAACAGCTTTTCATTTCTTTAGCTTGCTGAATCTGTACGATTCCGTTCGTGCATGTGTCGCTTATTAATCACTTTACCATCGTCATTCGTATTGTTCGGCAACCTCTCGACGATCTGTTCCAGAGAGGGGTAGCCAAAGTAGTTCGAACCACTGGGACCCGCTTGTACAATCCCTTCAGTGTTCGATTCCCAGCCTTTGAAGAATACTTATCGACAATGCTTATTCCAGAACTGTTGTGAAATTTGTCCGAGTTCACTAGACCCCCCGTGAAATTCGAATGTAGTAGATCATTCAAGCGTATTCACTATCTCGTTCCAACTGTTCAAACCTACCTACGAATCATACTTGATAGCACACGGCTTACATAAGCGGTGAATTTGGCGCCAGTGCTCCTCTTCCCCGCCATTTAACGTCCTTAACTGGGTCTGCTAGGTAACTGGTGAATTCCTCGAAAGTTACTCATTCGTTCGTGAATGGAGGGGCGTGTTGTCGCTGGCTCTCATTTTTGCCGCCCAATGCTGACGAATCGAGTCGAATCCACGCGTCCCGGAACCTCGAGCTTATCTCGGTACGCCGACAGTAGACGCGCGAAGGGATTACGCACAAACATGATTTTCGTGTAATTCATTACCCTTTCTCTCTCGACTGGCTTCAGGTTCGCTAGGCTCCGCAGAGAGGCGCCGGCCCTTCGATGAATATCCATGTGAGACAGTTTCTGCTTTTCGTCCAGGTTCCTTGTAGGAGCATAAGGAATCCTCTTCCAGTGGTGCATGCTACCTTGGGCACGTAGCAAAACAGAAGCTTTACCCGGTCAACTACGTAAATATGAGTCACCTCTGTTAGTTTCTGGAATTCAGACGTTTTGCCAGTTTGGCCAAATCTATCACATATTTCATGACGGGCGTTGTCTGTCGAGAGAGGCACTTTTGTTGCATTCTCTCTCAGGAACTGCAGAATTGAAACCGAATTGAACATCAATAAGATATTATCAAACGGGTGTTTACTTGCAAACGTTCCTATGGAATTGACTGATTATAGTGATAGCTAAAACCAATGCCTATACGCAATACGTCAACCAATTGAAACGGTATGGAATTCCATGGGCACGTTCTGCAGAATCTACTCAACTCCTACTTGTTTGTTCGTTTAAACCCCTCCCCCCCCCCCCCCCCCCCCCCCCCACTCCCACGAACCGAGTCAGAGCGTAAATCGATAACCTTCGATTCCTGTTGATCACAAATGAGTTTGAACCAGTGCTGTTCACACGTTTGCT
Organism: Sclerodactyla briareus; assembly: GCA_026419785.1. Taxonomy (NCBI): domain Eukaryota; kingdom Metazoa; phylum Echinodermata; class Holothuroidea; order Dendrochirotida; family Sclerodactylidae; genus Sclerodactyla; species Sclerodactyla briareus. Next base: position 363,992 of record JAODTK010005595.1, on the reverse strand, counting down.
ATACGATACGAGACGATATACTAATCGGATGGAGTGTTCACACTAGTGCGATAAAATGTCGTATGATAATTTTATCGGACATGTCGGCGTCTAACATAACGGAGAAATAGTGGGGAGTTGAGTTGAGAAAAGTGCAAGTTTTCCCTCTTCGTCGTCGCCTCAGGCGGTAAAGTAACGTGGTCGGCAGATTATTTGAATTCAAGAATTGTAATTTCAAAGCAATTCGAAGCCTGTGTCCCTCTCAGTACTTGCAGGAAGCCTGAAATCGTGTTTCCCGACCCTTTTGAAGCAAGCAACAACAGTTATAGCCTTCTTCCTAGTCGTAGAGACATCACGCGCAACTAGGGGCACTTGATTCACCCGTTGTCTGGACATCACTAACTTTAATTCCATAAATAAATTTCTTTACGATTTATTTGCCCAAAACACACTCACTTCTGGGACGCATCCAAGAGGCCCTTTAGCGAAATCCACCCGCCGCTCCCATCACCCAACCTTCTCGGAGCAGGCGACCAGGCCTGAGCCTGTCCCTCCCTCCTTAACCTCTCTGACATGACGTACCTGCACAGCTGCCCCAACCTTTGTTACGTAGCCGCCCTGACGGACGGCCTAACCCATGGGTCCCGTGGAGACAGGTCACGGTGGACGGGATCGTCCATCGGGAGGCGCTCCATATGCCGAAAGAAGCGCAGTTGACGATCACGAATCGGGCAGCTGACCTCACCATCCCCGCCTCCCCTGGTAATCTTAATAAGCCAAGGTATCCAAGGATACGGCGAGGTGAGGAAGGAAAAGCCAAGGAAGCAGTCAGTCTTCACCGGTCCAACATTGAGCAACTACGCCTCACTAGAGTATAGGAAGTCTGAGTGCACAGTGAGCTGAAAACATGGAGCTTGGTTACTCTGCTCAGAACAGCATGTGGAAAATACTGGCCCTCGGCCTCCACTTGTGTACCCTGTTACTTTCCTCACTGACCTTCAAGATATTAGTAACCCGGATTAACCAGGCGTTATATCGACATTATACCCCCTCCCCCATAGCTTATTCTCGTTTCTTTCCCGCCTCTTTCTTCACATGGAGGTTAGGTGAAGTTCTTTCCAGAACGTCAGGTTGTGGATCGACCCCCCCCCCGACCCCCCCCCCCCTGAAAAAACTTCCGTACACCTCCCACCTAAGAAAGTCTACCTCCTACCCTGCCTCTCTTAAACTGCCCCCTCTCCAGCCACTCATTACCAACCGCATATCTCCTGCCTCTGCATGTCACATGATACGTGGTGGACGTCGACGCAACATACCCTTCCCCATGCCCGCACTGGTCACGCTTCAATTGGGGGCGTATGGGAAGGGCATCACGGATTCGAACTGAAATAATGGTTTCGTAGGTCCAGTGAGGCGGCGAATTGAGCCGAGCAGCTCAAATCACAAAGGCTAAAGGTCTGTCCCGATACGTCATCCCCCAATGCATTCACTAAAACCCCTTTTTCCTCCAACGTCCACCGATCGTGCCGTTGGCGTTCCATACTATTTGCAGAATTGCGCAAATTCATCACTCTACATTGCACAATTTATCGCAATCAAGAAATTTATCGTACGATAAAATTTTAAAATATTTTCAACTTGCCGTTCGATGAATTAATCATCGTCTGTATCGCAACTAGTGTTAACACTCCCATTGAGAATAAAACTTTTTAATAACTCATGTCCGATAAAATTGTCGTATCATATCGTATCGCACTAGTGTGAACAACCCTTAGATGACCTTTTTCGGTATGAGTGAAACTGCTTCATTGAAAAAACTTGTCGCTGAACCATTGGCCCGGAACTAACAAGCACTGTGAAACCGGCTTAATTTATGGAAGCGAAGGTACAATAAATCGAGGAATTTCAAGATTCTCGGTCGACAATCCAAGATCCTGGGGGATAAACCAGTCTATCACTATAATCTCGGATTCTCGGCCGACAATTTTGGATTCTCGTCGATAATCTCGGATTCTCGATCGAGAATCCAAATTCCATGTCGATAATTAAAGATTATTCGTCGAGAATCCTGAATTTTCGATTTATTGGACATCGGGCTTCACATAACCTGCCGTGAGTAAACAAATAGCCGAGGCTGCATGACCTCTTGGTTACCACAGATGACTTTGATCTTTTGCAACATATAGCCTGGGGCTCATGTGCTCGTCGAAGAAACCAGGCATATTTATAAATGCAGAGTTGCCAGCAATTAAGTTAACAAGCCAAGCCTTCAAACCAAAATTCACAAACCTCATACCGATAACGGCAGGAATTATGCACTCCATATAAGAAAGCTCCGCGTCAATGGTAACATCGAAGACATACCGTGTTTATAATCCAGAATACTTTTTGTTAATACCCAGAACTATATGAGTCTAGAAGAAGCATAGTTGAATAATTATGCTTAGAGGCAGATCTTAGGCTCACTTGGTTTTTCTTCTCGAAAATTCCGTATTTGAAGGGAAATTAGTACACCAAATATAAATCTGGTCCACACTGAAACAATATTGACCTTGTACTTCTCAAAAGAGATTAGAACATTGCCCTCAGCAATTATGGGCATTTCTTGTGAGAGGACTTCTACGGCAGTTGACCCTACGTGAACATTGTTTTTACCCTAAAACAATAGGGCACATGCATTTATCACGGGGAACACTTGTCGAAGTTCATCCACTCAGGCATCCATCTCCGATGTCTATACGAAAGCACTTGACTATCTCTCAACAAACGCAAGTTAGTCACGGGGAAACACACATAGGAACCTACCGAATATTATGCTGATGATACTATTATATGCCGAATATTATGCCGAATACTATGCTGATGATACGCAGTTGTACCTTATAAATATATTTTTGTGCAGTAATGGAATTCGGGTTTCTGAATACTATCAATTCGGAAGAAAGAATGAATAAACGTACGAGTTCAAAAACAAGGGGGGGTCAATGTAGGTATTGGGGACGGGGTTCCAAACTCAGAGGGTAACCGATACCATCCGGTTCACCAGCCAGACATGCCAGACCTGAACATGGAAAGGAGACCAGCCGCAGTAAGCGACGTCGGCACCCCTGTCCGTGCCAAAGTAAAAAAAAAAAAAAAAAATCCCAGAGGAAAACCATCCGCGTCACCCATCTGCCAGACCTGAACGTGGAACGGAGGACAAGCCGTCAAGTAAGCGACGTCGTCACCCGTGTCCCAGCCAAAGCTAAAAAAACTCCGAGGATAAAAAACCATCCGGTCCACCCAATCTGCCAGACGCTGAACATGGAAGCGGAGAACCCAGGCCGTCAAGTAGGCGACGTCGTCACCGTGTCCTCAAGCCCAAAGCTAAAAGCCTGTAAACAGCATTGGACAACATAAGAACGATGTGCGGACTTTGTCAAAATTAACAACCAAAGTACGATAAGGTCAATTCTGATAATTTAACCAAGTGACGTCCTAGCAAAGACACCTATTTGACCATCAACAGCAACAAGAGCCAGTACTAAACGCCGTTACTACTCTGTAAACACACCACTCAAGAGCTTGACTACAATACCCTAATGGCAGACTCTAAGGACTGCCTAAATTCACCTAATTATACAAAACACGGCGAATCAGTCTGTCGGAATCGAATCACCAACAGACCCTGATCCGAGACTGAACCAACTAGCGGGATTAATCGCAAACTAACCAAATGGGGGTTACATGCGGAGGAACGGGGGTACTACACACAATCTAAAATAACCAACAGCACACCTTACAAAACAACACACCGTACAACACACATCCCACCTAGCAAAAAACCATACCATAGAAATCACACCCATGCAAACAAGCATGGGGGTAGGTACATAATTCACAATTCCTTAGGGAAAATGGAATAAAGATAACTCAACACTTAAATGAAAAATGGCTTTTGAGTATCACAGGAAACCGGTCTCGCAAGCGTCCGGCGTCTCGATACCAGGCTGTAACTCCTCCCAAACTCTTAAATTCGACGTCGCTATACAATATGACGCCCTTGCTCAGAAATAATATAAACCTTGAAGTAATATGGCATGAGGAAGCTTACTAGCTGTTGCGAAAAAAGAACGCCGCCGAATCGTTTACAAGACACGTTACTCGAACAGGAGGGTTTGTGACGGACTGTACACGCAAACCAATTTTCCTGGGTGCAGCTCCAAGGACAATGACAAGATGCCTGCGCATAATCGTGCCCTTAACTAATGCACTGCGCAACAAGGCGACGTTAATTAATCCTAACTTAGTAATTCAGCTATAAAACAATACGCACACGACGCTGATTACGTAACTCGCCTCCGCGCAGCGTTTGTCCTTGTTCTTGTAATACAAACAAAAACTACGGAACTCTGTTTGTTGAGGACCGCAAACTATTGTAACCTACCCCATGCTGTTGTTTTATGGGGTGATATTATATGGTATTAGTTTTGCTGAGGTGGATGTGTTGTTGTACTGGTGTTGTTGTGTGGTAGTGTGCTGTTGGTTATTAAGTTGTGTGTAGTAATCCCCGTTTCCTCCGCATGGTAACCCCCAGTGGTTGTTCGATTTATCGCTAGTTGATTAGTCTCGGATCAGGGTCTGTTGGTCGTGATTCGAGTCGACAGACTGATTCGCCGTGTCCTAAAGTAATAGGTGAATTTAAGCCGTCCTTAGTAGGCGCAGTATTGGTTTTAGTCAAGCTCTTTGAGTGGTGGTTTCACAGAGTAGTAACGTCCGTAGTACTTGCTCTGGTTGCTGTTGCTGGTCACATAGGTTTTCTTTGCTAGACGTCACTTTTTAACTTTGGTGTAATTTTGACAAGTCCCCATCGTTATATTGTGTGTCAATGTTGTTTACAGGCTTTTAGCTTTGGGCTGGGACAACGGGTGAAACGAGCGTCGCTACCTTGACGCTGGTCTGCGTTCCATGTTCAGGTCTGACAGATGGGTGGACCGGATGGTTTAATCCTCGAGTTTTTTTTTTTTTTACTTTGGGCAGGGACACGGGTGACTACGTCGCTTACTTGACTGCTTGTCTCCGTTCCATGTTCAGGTCTGGCCAGGTTGGCTGTGAACCGGATGGTATCGGTTCTCCCTCATGAGGTTTGGAACCCGTATACCCAATACCTACATTTTTGACTTGACGTCTACGTTTCTTCTTCCGAATTGATAGTATTCAGAAACCCCAATTCCTTACTGCACAAAATATTTAGCGAAGAGTGTGATTTTTACTGGATTCTTGTTATAAAAAAAAACGTCGAACTGTATTCAGATAATGCAATCATCACAGTGTTAATTACTCGGCGTGAAATTTGCATAATTACGAGAATGTTTCGAGGGTTGCACTAATTATAATTCAAATTAACCGTAATGGAACGATAACAAATTTAGACATGACAGGGTAATCTTAATTGAGGTAAATGAGAGCCGACCGTATATTTTAGCATATTAAGGTTATTCTAAATGTCACATTTTTGGTAAGTTCGTGATGCATCACTATACATATTTAATTCGTTAATTAAGTCAAGAGTTAAGAGCAAAGGGAAAATCTCTTGGCTTTTTTTGTTGTTTTTGGTAAGTACGTTGTACAGAAGGTGCACTATTACCCTAGGAGAAAGGGGTAGCAACTTTCAAGGTGTAGTATTTTTTCAGTAACCCGTGATAATATTATTATCATCATATAATATTATTATTATATTAACCGCTATCTAGGCTCAGTCGAGGTATCGTGTCACACATACACACATACACAAATCATTTAGCACGGAAAATTGCCCAAATATAAATTTCCGACCAATATCCGATTTTTTTTTTCTGAAGATGACCCGCGATCCACATAGACAACGACATGGTTCTCTCCCTTCTCTAACCTTATTATGAGAACGAAAACTATTATACCGTATATGAGCTTCATAGTTTCAACCTGGTCGATTTATCCAAATTTTCAAGCACAAGCGCAACAGGAATCATTTACCCCCCGACTCCCCCACGTTGTCATTATTCCTTCGCTAGGGAATTTAGAATTACGTTACCTGCAATGAAGTCAGTGCAGTTTCGCGAAAATCTCAGGCATCGTTCCCCCTGGTGACTCGTTATGTAGGCTACCCGCAACAATAAAGGCGTAAAGTTCATTATGGACAGGAACAGAACTATACGAATTGGTGGGTGACGCGGTTGGTCGTTTATTGTAATAATCAAATGGGATCGAAGGCTTCTGGTTCATTAAAGCTGCATCGATGATTGGCTTTTTCGCTCTCGGGGAAAAACACCACTGCAGGGGGCTGTGTAACTATGCCTTGTAGGGGGCGTATGTAAATGTGTGTGAGACGGCTGATTTGGAGTTGCGGTGCACTCATAACCACCCCTTAAGACGTACTGCGTCCTACGCACCACTTGAGACGTACTACGTCTGTTAGGGCGACGGACGGGCCACCCTCGGTGCGCTCGCAGGTCGAACTTAGCCGTAGCTTCCTGAAACAAGATCGTTTATTATAGAGCTGGGACGTCACGCTCGAGCTGACGAGCCAGTGGGAGCGCGCCCATGTATGTATGTATGTATGTATGTATGTCTGTATGTATGTAATGTATGTATATATATCATTTTAAATTTCTTGCCCATTTGATGCATTCATTGACAAAACGTACGAGTCTAAGTTTCGCAATATCAACCATTGAATAATCTTATTACCAGATTACGTGGACACAAGGTATACTTGTAAAACTATGTCTTCGTCTTGTATCCTTGGGAGTGTCCACAAGCGCGTTGTCCCAGGCTTGCGTTTGCTGGGATTCAACAATCCCAAAAGTAATGCTTTGGCTAAATTTGCTAGCATTAGTGCTTCTATCGGGTCCAGTAAGTGTGGAAAAAACGGGCGAGCTTTTTCGGCCACACTACCAATGGCTAATATGCGAAGCTATGGATTTGAATACTCTTTGTAACTTCACTTTCGAACAAGCATTATATTGCATTATATTGTATCCGCATGTATTGTACCATGTCAGTATTGTTCATTACTGTTGTTAAAATGCAATAAACAGGGAAACTATGTAGGTACCGGTATGTACATGAAACCGTCTAAACGATATTAATGGGTGATGTGGATTGCCATATCGGTACAGAATAGCAAGTACTTGAGCTGATTATATTCCCAGCGTGAATTATACTCAAAGAGTAAATAATTTTGCTTAATTTTCGAAATTTTCTTTGTTAAATTTGTAAGATTTCGACGAAACTGGTGGATCTGTCAACCCTTCAAATTTTGATACAGTTTCAAGTCCATCACTGAAGGGCATTTATTGTGTCTAATTTGCATTATTTATGCACAATTGGCGAATTTCGGCAGAACTTGGTGGATGTGCGTCTACTTTCGGTACTGAGCAATCCACGGGTGGGTCGGGGGTTTGTGACGGTCATTCATTGTGTCTAATTTGCATATTTCATGCAAATTTCGGAATTCCTCACATCTGGAGTAAACCTGAGGTGCGACTATGGTATTTTGGGATTCGTTGGTATCTGCTAACAAGGGGGATTTTCCGGCTTGATTGCAGCAAACTATAGATACCATCACAGGAACAACCCCGGAGAAAGAACCAGCGAAAACTCGCGGTTAGAAAAAAAACCCGCTTGTATGGTGTAGTGAGGTCAATAGTTAGGCGGGATGAGTTCGGTACGGAACATTACGGACCTGCCTGGAAGTAATGCCAATGTTAGTCCCGTACATTTGAGAAGGAATTTCGTGCACATTTATGCAGTTCAACGAGCCCATTGTTGAATAGTTCTTGTTGGTATCGATATCATCATCATATTCACATGTGGACGCGGCCTGAAAAGTGAAAATTGAGAACAGCCACACCCAATATTGAACCAGACTGTTGCAGTTCAGAGTCGTTACAATAAGCATGGTCTAATGATGATCACGACATGGAGAAAATAAGAATTAATGCTCTGATTGGACACTTGTTGTGTTAGCAAGACAGAACGACAACACACAAGACGATCACCATCACACTTACGATGGAATCACACGGGGGCCCAGGTTTAATAATTGGTATCCAGAAAACATTGTCTCCAGAAGGATCACCCTCGCTTAAGGACGTTTTTCAATACCCCAACTAGTTATTGTGGTATTGTGCTTCCAAATCCACCTCTGTATTTGATACGACCGTGAAGAGATGAAGTTGAAGTGATCCAGTGTTTGTAAATATAAGCGGAAGGGAGATTGAAATATGAAGACATGGAGGTCGTTGGTAAAAAGTCAAAAGGTAAATAGTAAACTTATTTAGATGGTACCTCTAGGCTATTATTTGAAGGGTTGTCGACGACAGTTTTTGTTCACTACCTGTAAATTTTCTGGCAAAGGTAAAATCGTAATGCAGTAGCGTTCGTTAGAGGACGCTCTGTTCATGCATGGCGGATTTTAATTACGTTGAACCACATGAAAATTACGGCATTCAAGTAGCAATGAATAATTCACACGAAAAAGCTTAATGGTCGAATGCTTCATTTCGAATGTTTGTTCACAGCAAATGTAATTCACGTTTATGACTTTTTCTGATGAGGGAGCTCCTCTTCGTACAATGATTTCCTCGAAATTATAATATTCACCATTTCACTCATCCCGATTACCTTGGCCTTATATCGCCGAGACATTGGAAATGCAACTTGGGGGGTCCTAATATCCCTAATATCCCCATGTTTCTAAATGTAATAAATGCTCATATAAAAAAAATGATAACAAAGAAGATTTCTCACAGCCACACGCTATTGGAAAGTGGGAACAGTTGTACCTTGCAATGGATTTCAATTGGAATGTAATTTTTTTATTCATACACATCTTAAGGATACAAATCTCAATACTTCCAATTTAGTTGGAAAATGTTGTTGGAGTCTTGAACTTATTGAAGACCTTGCGAGATATAATCTTGACATCAGTGCAAGAAAAGAAGATAAGAGGTCCACACGGAACCAAGATTTTGTAATGGATATTTGCCGATGCGAGATCGTTCCTATCCAAGGCCCAGCAAGGATGCAGACCTGGATCTGCACCCAATGTCAGCTGCGAATCCCTCACCAGGTTACACGGGAACGGCAATGCTCTTTGGGTTTACCATACATGGGGGGGTAATCACACGCGGACGGCAAAGTGCAAATGCCCCACCACTCGTTTGCACCTGCTTCAATCCCTTGTGCTGAGCGTCCAACAGGTACAATTTCTGGAGTTTTTGGTGTGCCAACCACTCGGTTAACACAATTGAGCTACTCAGGTCAGATCATCCAATCCAATTTATTTCAAAGGTGCCTGTAGCAATTCCTATCACGGAGTAGATTTTTCTGTTAAGCGAGGATATGATTTTACTTTCGAATCATATCAAACGCCTTGCTCTTTAAACTATATATAGAATTTATCTATATATAGTTTACCTATACATATCAAAACAGAGTCCACCTTTTGTATACTATTATTGACCATGCCCCAACATCCATGTTAATTCACAAGAATCTGAAGAAAATTTTCACCGAAAATCTAATAAACACAATACAAAAGGTATTGATAATATGTGGTGATTTCAATGCGAAAATCGCTGTCCAATCCGCTCCCTCCATAACATATCGGAACATAAAAACAGGCAAAACCAATACAAATGGTGAAGTGTTAACAGACCTAGTTTGCGAAACAATCTCAAGTTATGTAATTCTTTCTACAAAAAAACAACTGAGCATATCAACACTTAACTTTAATACCTAATAACCCAGAACTCTATCAGAAGTCAACTGGGATGTTATCATAGTCCCATTAAACTTCGAATTAGAGAGCATATAATAGCTTTCATACCATCCAAACTGATCACAAAATCATTAAAGGTCACTCTAAATAGCTCAACGAGAAGGCAAGTTTATCCAGTCGATAAGAAGTTGGGAAAGTAGTTATTTAGCGCATTTTTTAATCCCAACCTATGGGATTACTGGAAAAATAAATAAGTTTGGGTTTTGAACGGGAAACCACATTTTTTCTGAATACTTCAAGATAAATGGATAAACCTTTTACCGGTTTGCTTGAAAAAATGCCGAAAAAATAGAACCACCCACAGGGAAAAGTTAGTGTCAATAATACTGAAATAGCAAACTGATCCAAAAGCAAAAAGATTTTAGACAACTGTGAAAATATACATCAAGAGAGAGAGAGTTAAAACTTGAAGAGCAAATTTTCCAAAGAACAGCATTCTCTAGTCATACTGCCCATGAACAAGAGTTGATTGACGGAATTACCCAAACTGAAAATAGTGAGGATTACTCCGATCAGTTTCTTTCAAGCAATAAAAGTAGTGTAACAAAAACGTAAGAGGGCTCAAGTTCAATTGATATAGGTGATGAATACATAAGAGATACAGATGCAAAAATAAAGAAATCAGCCAACATTTCGGAGACACTTTCAACTGTAACAACCCAGATCCCAAACCAAACGTGCTCCCAGGAAAATTAACCATGCAATTTCATTCACTCATCATGGCGGAGCACATGCAAGGCACCCAGCCGCGTCTACTCGCCGCTTCCAATCGCTGGGCCTCCTCCGGGCAAGCGACCAGGCCTCCCCCAACTCCCTGAGGTACCCTCGAAGCTGCGCCAACCAACTAGTTAAGGGCGTCCATGCGGTCGCCCCACCCCACCGGATCCCGTTCACACGGAAACGGTGGGAAGGATCGTCTGCCGGGATGCGCGCCATAGGCCCAAAGAAGTGAGGTTGACGATCACGAATCAGGCAGCTAACCCTCACCATCCCCGAAAACCCGGGCATTAGATAAGTGATCTTGCTAGCGGTAACCGAGGATGCGACGAATGTGGGGTAGTCACAAAGGAATTCAATCGCCGTCTCAGCCAGCAGGAGCTTACCAGGCCTTCACTAGAATATAGCAAGACTGGAAGCACAATAGAGCCAAAACCACGGAGCTTGGTTCTTTTGCTCAGTTAACGAGACCGCAGACATCACTATTGCAGTGACTCAATGCCAGCCATGGCGGTCTAAAAAAAATGATCTTAGCTCGCAAGAAGAAGTCACTAATGACAAAACAAAGACTTTGTGACTTCCACGTTGTCGCCCAACACCCGTACAGACCCAGCAGCAATGTCCAAGATTACACCAGAAGACTGGATCTTAGTCTCGGCCGTGGACACCCGAAGGCCCAACGGATTCGCCTCAAAGGACATCAACCAGAGAATCCACAAACTCGGCGATTAATGCAGCAGCATCAGCGAAGTCCAGGTCAGAAACCCTGACTCCCCCGATGGAGACCCGACAGCAGGGTCTCATTCAAAACTCAACGTAATCCAGTAACCCTCTCCGTGAAGTGTTGGAGCCACGTGTACAGCACGGTTCTCACACGTGACAACGAGAAAAGGTCAGAGACTCCACCCGCAGCCTTCACAGCATTCTCACTTGATGCCATTTGATGAAGATGGAATTAAGCAAGCGGTGCATATCATTAAAAAATAACAACTCCTCAGGTTGTGATCAGATCACAGCTGAACATCATAACTATGCACCATGCACCCACAAACACATATCCTAAATAATTGCCGAATTAGGAGAAATACCAATTGAAATTGAACATGGGATCCTAACACCTATCAAGAATCAAGGAAAAAACCATGCCAAGGCCCATAAGTAAGTTTGAAACCAGTCATCTTACTTTCAGCCCTGAGGAAAATCCTCGTAACTTGTATTGCTAGGAGAATCCATCCCTTAATTGATTAATATATCCTCCCCGTCACCGCGGCTTGCACTTAAGGGAGATGCACTGCTGAGCTTGTTTTTGCCTCTAGTTTTAGCAGAGAAAGCTATAGCCTCATTAGGATACCCCTATCAATTTACCAATGCTTGATATGAACAAGGCTTTCGACAAAACTCAAAGAGGATGTTTGCTCAATGGCCTAGACAGACTCTTGATAACGACGAACTTCATCTGATATCTCTGCTCATGGAGGCGAACAGGGACATCCTTTAAAGACTAACACTGGGTCACCATCTCAGTCAGTCGATCATGACTACAGCGCAAATAATACCACCAACCTCTTCACCGTGGACCAACAATAAACTGATGATTTCTCGGGCATCAACTGGTGAGCATATAGGTATCGGGAAATATGGAAAACTGACAAGGAGGAATATGAAAATAAACAGTACGAAAACTGAGAAATTCTCAATTACAAGAAATGGAAATGAAAGTTGGAAATAAGGTAAATATGCAGGTTATATAAGTTTGCGGGGAACTGAAGAAGACATGACAGAAGATTGTTATAAACCAACAATGCATTCAACACTCTGTCAACAATTGTCAGGAGCGAAGAAAAGGAAGAAACATCAGACTCAGGATTTTCGAACATGTGTAGTGGACGTTGGAACTAACGACGGCGACTTGACAGTTTGACTGCCATTCTCTGGTCACGTCTGGTGGGATACATTACTCTGCCCGCTTCCCCCTAGATGACATACACACGTGTCAGTTAAACCGTACACAGAAAAAATAAGGGATCAGAATTAGCAAAAGGAAATCGAATTTTTATATAGTCCGAAGGCCTGTGCACCCTAACAATTATATAACAAGAGGAATACAAACAACAATAAAATGAATCAATAAAGATATAAAATGATTTCGTACGCCTCTACTGGAAGATTGGGGGAACCACACTTCAAGCTATTAATAACCGAACTGTCCTATGAATGATGGAAAAGGTGTGTGGTCACTATGGCGGACGTTCATAGTAATATGGTAGGTGAAGGTAAGCTGGTACCGTAGGTAAGATGGGACCACCAACACTCTTCAGCTACTGACTGCGAGGTAATAGGGGTTAATCGGCAATAGCGCCATCATTTTGGTTATTCGGCTTTTTCAAATCCATAAAGCAACAACAGTAAATAAATTGACATTTCAAGAATCAGTCTCATATTAAGAAGTGGTGGGGATGAGGGCTGGGGGAAAACAGTTAAATTTCAGTTGTTTGTAGATTTTCTGTAATATAGGCCTACGCAAAACAATCGCGACATTGTTATCAATTACTAACAGTCCATGTTGCTAGGGTCTGTGCAGGGTTGTTTTTGTGTATGGAAGATGGGATACATTCCTGGCCTACTAGGCTCAGCATAGAAGTGACATTCTGTGACGGGCTGACAATGCATATTTGGTAAACAGTAGTTTTCAGAGATTATGACTGACTAAACAAAACTTTTTTTTTTTTTTCGTTTCTGATTCACATGCCATGAAATGTGTTGAGTGCGGTCCACCGTTAGTCCTGTGATATTAAAAAATTAGAGAATGGGTCACTGGAAGTCAATGTGATGTGGTCCAATTCGAATAATTTAGGTAATTTTAGTTACATTTCTACAGAACGCAGTTCTCATTTGGGAGACGTAGTAAACTTTCAGTTCTAATTGTTTGAATTTCGTCACTGATTAGCGTAATTTATTGAACGCGAACTATAATCCCCCTCTATATGCTCCCAGATTGTGCTATTATGAGAACGGCTTAGACTGACTTCGATGGTGGTTATGGGGGAGGGAGATAAGGAAAGGGGGTTACCCCCCTCCCCCTATGGGAATGTTTGCTTTCCTCTAGATGTTTTAGGTGCAATTTCCACCAAAGTTGCAATACCATTCACACCTATTTTTGCAACAATTTCCTGTCTTCCCTTGCTCTATGATACCAATTCTCTACTAAATTGTGTCGTGAACAAAGGGCAATAGTTCCCTTCTTTTGGAGGGATTGGTTCTATGGGGGATATGTACAAAGGAGAAGGGAGAGATGTCACCCTCCCCTCTGTAAAATGTTTGCATTTCTAGGATTTTTCAGAAGTGATTCTGTGCAATATAGCACACCTAAACACCCACTCTATTTTGGAAACAATTTCTGCCAACATGTGTCGTGAACAAAGGACAGTTAGTTCCCTTCTTCAAAGGTTAGGTCGAATCCCGCCATGTTCCTCCGTGTTGAGATGAGACTATGAAAAGGGCGTCATCACAATCACCCATCCGGAACTCTCTATTTTTCAACAGCCTGAGGGTGATATGTACGATGAACAGCCGCCGCCGAACAGCATTAAGCCTACGGAATTTGTTACAATATAATTTATTGAGAAATGAAAAAGGGATTTTGGGGGGCCTTGGAATTTTACTAGGTGGGACCATGCGGCCCTAAATCCACCTTTGCACCACATTTATCAGAGCAGAATGCTGCTGGTAACCCACGGAACATACGGAGCGCATTGTGCATATGTAGAAGAGAACATAAACCTTATTTCTAAAGGGTCTGCTCCAGGGTTCTCTATTGACAACAGAGAGACATTTCGTATGGCAAGTGGATTCATTGGACTGTCATAACGTCAGAAGTTCGAACAACAGTGAATGATATAATTTGATGCAGATCAGCTGTCTAGGTGGCAGCGCATGGTTTCACAATTTGGAGGGTCCAACAAAGTTGCGCATGGTACGTGATATGCAGGTGTGGAGCGACAATCCGGTGTCCATGAACCGGGAAAACAAGAGGCAGAATGGTGCTCTTAACTGTAACCGCATCAAGTTGCCTAAGAAAAAATGTATTATATAGACCAACACGAAGGCGCAGGTTAAGATTTTGAATTGGTGGAATATATGCCTGTGATGATTCGGCTTGTATAGAGTCATGAAAATGATATGAAAGATGACAAAGCACAACTTAGTACAGTCATCGTCACCGTAAATCAGTTGGGGCCATGACCCCTAACTAGGGACTCTTTTTCCAAAACATAAAATAATTTTGTCAAGTATAGGAAATGCTGCAAAACTGCATTAGCAGTTAGTTATGAGAGTCATATTTAACCACAAAAAAATACACGCTCTCTGCCAGCCCCACACATAATGTGAGGGATTCTAAATTTTTGAAAGAATTGAGGACATTAGGGAGAAAAGAATTTGGTATGAGGAGAATGAAACTGGTTGATCCGAAACTGGTGATGCACAGTCATTGTGGTGCATCAATGTTTGTAGACTCTAGTTTGACAGAAATCTACAAGAATAGAAAGAAACAGTATCAATAGCTCTGTAGCTTAAACCGTAAATGTACGCGGAAAGGATCAATTAAAAGACATTACATGTAGGATATTACATTTGAATCAGTGATATAGCGTAGTATGTTGATTATTTTGCTGAAGTCATTTTTGTTATAAATATTCTGAAGTTCCAAACATCCTATTTGAAGGTTGGGTTAGAGGCCGGGGATGGGAGGGCGCAGCAAATAATACACAAAATTCATTTAGACCCGACACTACTATTGTAAGCAAGGGTTTTCATCGCTCGCATCAATCAAGCCGAGCTAGCTACAATATAGATAGACACTTCCTCAAACACTGATCCACCTGATGTGCCTCGTCTCCTCCCAAGTAACAACAACATTAAGCCTACACTACATGACTGAATAGGCCTAGTGCTGAGGCTACGTTTACTACATGTATGAACAGTAACACTAACAATGACACTCAGTAGAAGCGCAAGTTGACAAGGACTAATTAACTGGACTAAGGGCTACCCTAAATCTTTGGCTGGAAATCAAAGAAAAAAGAGAATAGGAATATTGTTACACTTAGTTATATACACCGCCCAGTTGCTCCAGTACATGATTGCATAATGTATACCCATATGTTTCTGGATTTATGAGATCAGTGTTAGGGATAGGCCTAGGGGCTGGGGAGAGTCAGAATCCAATAACAGATTGTAATCGGCGGAGACATTTATAGGATAAATGAGTTAGGGTAGTACGACTACAGTTAAACACCGCGAATGTTAGTGTGGACGAAGGGTTACCTATATTCTAGGATGAGAAATCAAGTAATAACGTTACCTTAGTTCTGATTTGACTTCTCGGCGGTCAAGAGTGCGTCCAACTTCACAGAACGTATGTGTCTTATGAGTCTCATGTGATGTTTTCGTTTTGTTTTTGTGGAATTCTAGATTTCGCAGCAGAGGAACAAAAATATCTACCAAAAATGAGTAAAGAAAATGAAATCTTGTCTGAAGATATCAGTGATTTTCCATTTTTCCCTATCTACATAAATATCAAAGCACTGTGACTGAGCTGAAACTTTTCAAAAGTGGAAAAAATTAGAGTGGCGTCGTAACTGCCCTAACAATTATTTTCTCTATTCATAGTCAGATGTGAGGCATCGAAGTTTAATGAAGAAATTTTTCCCTGAAACAATCACATAGGACCAATTTGAACCTTATATTGGAGGAATGGAGAACAGTCGCAAACTATGGAATGAATAGTTGGAGACTGCCAGTTTAATAGAATTCTTTTCAGTTTGAGGAAAATGTAGCCTAATTCCGTTGTGGTCATCAACGGTATTCGACACTGTCACTTCAAACACATTCCCGTTTCTCTACTATTTCTTGATTTCGAAAAAGCATTCGATTTCTTGGACTCTGGAAATTGTTACAATATATGACACGCTCTTTCATTTCAACTTCAGGTCCTGACCTTGTAATTTGGTTACAAATTCACACTTTTTTTATAGTAAATGTTTTAAAATTTTTTTATACTTCTTCTTTCATAGTTTCCAGAGGGGGTAACGCCACGGCTATATACCCGCTGCTCCCGTATCTATTTATTATAATTAACGGACATTTTACACATGCCTCACATGCTAATACTATATTCGGATATCTCTATTTCCGTACGCTTTTCAAATTTCAAATTTCAGACGACAACCTATCATTACATATATACAAATAGATCTATCAAGGGCGTTATTTGCTGTTTTAAGACACGTTCGCCGGAATTCTGGTTTAAAGGTTAATGCGAGCAAGTCTAATTGTTTTCTTTTGGGTTCGTTTTTTTTTTATTTGACGACTTCCAACTCCAATTTGTTTTATAATGATCTTGAATTCAAAATCGTGATCAACCTATTACTTGCTTACTTGGGAAAACGTTTAGTTCTCAAGAAGATACTTTTCATCAATACATTATGCTTCCCCAATTGTCACGTATTAGAAATATTTTGAATGTATGGTCCTCGAGGGACCTTACTCCTATAGGAAAGTCGTAATCATCAAAAGTTCTGCTGGTTCACAGTTGGTGTATTTCTTTCTATTCTGCCAAATCCCCCTTTGAATTACTTCATGATTGAATAAACGGATTTATAACTTCATCGGGTTCGGCACTGGACAAAGTCCAGAGAACGTGCTGATAAATGCCCATGTAATGGTGGACCTCGGAAATATCACCATGGAGTCCGTTCGCGGAAAGTCGAACTGTTAAATGGGTGAATTTACCTGGATACAACCGTGTATGGAAATTTTTTCATTTAATGAGGCCGAAGAAAATGTGGGGTTGAATTTTGTCGAAGTGTAATTTTCCAAAGAGCGATATTGCAAATTGCGAACACCCCCTTCATTTCTGAGGTTTGCAATGCGGCGCGTGGTCCAGATTACAATTTCCGTTCTCCAAAGAGTAACTTCTGCAATGAATATACACCTAATAAATTCAGTTATGAGGATTAACAGAAAGATTGTGTTCTCGAAGCAAATGTTCTTCTAGAGAAGAATATGCCCACACGATTAGTGATTCCTATTATGAGCATGGACGTCTTAGTAAACTACATTTCCTTCAGAGAAAATATGATATCACTGGAACTTTTTCTTCCACTTTGTATTACGGATTGATTCTGGCTATTCCAAGGCTTTGGCAACTTGGAAAAACTTAATGAATCTTATGAATGAAAAAAACTCACAGTCAGCACCCCGTTAACGAAACTTACCTATCCAATTTTATTCCCCAGAAAGCCTCACAGCCAAGGTCATTCTCAATGGCAAAGTCTCGATCAGCATATTACACTTGGCATACATTTTAGCCTCCCTCTCGTGCAGTGAGAGATGAAAAACTCATATTTTCATTTCGATCCTACAGATAGAATAGTGCAAACCACATTTCGGGCAAGATAGGGCAACGAAAGTCTTCTCTGTGCTCCTTCTGTGACATAGAAAATGAAATTCTTGAGCATTTATTCCTGCTTGTGGATCACGTTGTTCAGATTTTTTCGGCATATTGCCACTCAATTTAAACTTAAAGACATTATTTAATGGACTGCAGAGACATCAAATTTGGTTTCATGAATGACGCGAGGCCAAATTCCGGTACCTTTTCCTTGTTCTTTCAAAATATTTCATATTTACTGTAAGCTAAGTGGAGAGTTGCCGCGGAATGCATGGCCTTTCAAATTAAATTATTCATATTTAAGGA
Source organism: Sclerodactyla briareus (assembly GCA_026419785.1). Taxonomy (NCBI): domain Eukaryota; kingdom Metazoa; phylum Echinodermata; class Holothuroidea; order Dendrochirotida; family Sclerodactylidae; genus Sclerodactyla; species Sclerodactyla briareus. Next base: position 345,732 of record JAODTK010005595.1, on the reverse strand, counting down.
GGAATTTCTCTTCTCGAGAAAAACAATGATCGTAGACTTCAGAGAATGTTTTTTAATGTGATGACCATTGGTTTCATTTATATTATTATATCACATGATTTCAGTCTTGCTGATTAGAAGAAAGACCAAATAAATGAGATGAAACAACTGTCACTCCAATCATAGAACGAAAAAAGAACGATCATCATACCTGTAAACAATGTCTGTCGCCAACTTCGTTGCCAGTTAAAAATACATTATCACCCAATGTGGGAGAAATGTTCAAAAATGTTTTACCTATATTGCGAGAACACAAATCTACTAGCGCGTAAACATGTGTGTACCGCCTGGAACACAAGTTTAAACCGATGTCCCCCTGGCATAATTCAAAAAACAAAACAATTAGTTCTCTGGCTGTGCATATAAATTCATATTGCAGTTACATTCACCCCAGACAAAATATAATGTCCATGTTCCCCCCCTCAGTTTCTCAGCACTCGTTTCTAACGAATCTCATCTTAATTTGAACGAGAAACGGTCCTCTCTATTTTTTCCGGAATCGATGTACAATCAACTACATTTGTCTCGATTGGGATCCAACTGATCGTATCTTAGAATTACCGATTGTAACATGGTCATTGCAACTTCAGACTACACAACCCAACCCGGCCTACACAATATATGGAACCGACCCTATGCCATGCGATTCATTCGCTCGCAATGAAGAAAATCAATCCCTGAAATTATAATAGATGGCATGGATACTTTGTTCTGGAAAATGGAGAGTGGGGGGGTTATAAGATCAGATTTGTTGTAACATGCGTCTCCGTAATGCTGTAATTGGAATTCTCTCATCACTTTCTTCCTCCAACTGAAGTACAATACGATGTTCCATATGAAGTTATTGGCCTTCTATCGTTTTGGTCCATTATGCATAGAAATTGGAGAGAACCCCATTGCACAACACCGCATACGGTCACACCTTTGACCCAAGGAAAATTATGTTCCTCTTGAAAATGATGTTCCACTTTGTTGAATAAGTCAACATTTAGCAGAAGTTCTTTCTTTCTCTCACAAGTAACCCCCAATACCTACAGCCAAGCACAACAGCTATCCCTTCCATAGACTTAAGCTTTCCTTTCCTAAGTGGAATAATATGTGTGAATTTCAATAGAAAACAAAATTGGTTTTTGCAGGGTTGTGTCAAGTATGACATCACTTTTATGGATGCATGGGAATGCTTTTCGTTCTTGTCGTCAATACAGCATGCACAAACTTCAAAGGACTGTGAGTCCGTAACGGAAAGTCGTAATGACTTCGGTTTGGACACGCATTCAGTTTTATCCAGCTAATTTTATGAGCTTTTCTTATAATTCATCCTGCGGTGTCCTCATCGAGCTCTCCTCGGCGGGCTTCAGTGCATCACCAACAATGTTTTATTTTTGTACTGTGTTGCAAATACTAACACTTAACACTATTTATTTATTATAACGTAATTGCACCTAGGCCTACAGTTTGCAGTTCAAATTACCCGCGGCAAACCCGCTGGCAACAGATGTGGGCAAGATGCACAACGCTGTAATGTGTGGACGAGTTCTGTGGCAGTTTAATGTTACAAGTGACAATGAGGAAACGACTGGCCGGGATTTGCTTCGGTCGGGGACAATTGAAATTGCCGACAACGATCGGTGAAGCGTTTTTGAAAACCGACGGCACTGTTGTGGATTGAAATTTGTAATTTCCCAAATATTCGGGTCTTGTTTACTGGCAACATGCAGGCTGTAGAATTCCGGGGCGATTTCGAAAAATTGTTTAATGTTTCTGTCCTCTTTGAGATGGCGACCTCGTGATAATGAATTATTCACTGGGCGGTGAATAATTATTATTAATGGCGGACTTCCAGCTTTCACCCGTTTTCTAGAACTAGCTCCCGCACTGGCCAATGAAAGATAAATGAATGAACATATGAATCCACGACTAAGAGTTCACCAAAATAGTGAGAATCTAAAATAAACAATTAGCTGTCTTAAAGCAAACCAGAAGAAATGCTGCTCTGTGTATTTTGAAACGATTACTTCCCGACAAGTGAATGTAACCAAATTCAACAATACAATCAAAAGAATCAATTGATATATTAGGCCTATGTACAGTTTATAATTAAATATATGATTGTTCGGTGGCTTGTCGCTTATGCACTTCCGCTACTCCCGTGAGCGGCCATGCAGTTAACTCACCAGACATATAAAGCTTCCACAAGGCCTAGTAAAACTCCCGCATAAACGAAGAAAGACGTATATCCTACAGTTCGGAAAAAAAACCTTAACAAACGCTCTTGAGTCATTTTCCCATACTGTATGCCACTATGTTAGTTGTTCCGAAGAAACGTGAACACAGAACGGACTGCTTATTCGAATCGTAGTTTGGAATCAAGGTCCCCAAACCTCAATTGATAGATAGGTCATTCAATACCTCGTATGGGTAAATTGTAACCCGAGTACTATATAAAACTGAAGTGAAAAGTAAGAGGCAGACATTCCCGAGGGAGTGGTTATGTTAACAGAGTTACAGATCCTGAAGGATGAATGTTCTATTCACACTTCTCAATTTTTACGAACCATCCTCACATAATAAAACTGAACAACTGTGAGAAATAAAAACTGTAGAGTGTAGGCAGAACTGTCCCGTGGCTATAGTGAGCTCATCAGTTCAGTACCGAACAGAGCTCTAACAGTTTGCACGAAGCACAACAAAATACAGTTGCAACGAAAGTATACAATAATACAAGTGCACCCAGGTGCGTAAAAACTGGAAAATGCCAGAGTGCTCGAGCTCAAAAGATGGAGCTTTCGCATTGTGCTCAACCAGTCAACAAACGATGGCGACTGGCTTCGGGCAACACTGCGCTGGGAGCTATGATATGCAAACTGAGATCAACTGTTTCGCTATTTGTGAGCTCATCAGTACAGTAACAAAATATATGCAAAACTGGAATCATAGGACTGCAATTACTATTATACAAATCAAAATATGGCGGCTAACGGCAATTTGGCCAACCATAATGAGTGTCGGAATAAGCAAATATTTCACAATGCATTCCTAGGAGCAAGAACTCATCGATGACCCCTGCAAACATTTTTATGCCTGCTACATGGACGACATCTTTATGCTGTGGGACAAAGGTGCACAAGAAAACTCGATCATTCTTTTTTTCGCTTGCTGACGGATGACTTCCACCCATCCATAATTAACCACTGATTATTCTGTAAAGAAAGTCCCCTTTCTTGACGTTCTGCAGGAATCGATTGCGGGTGAACGGCCATAGAAGACCTCGGTTTACAACTACGCCCACTGCTAGACGTACCTCCGACATTTCGACAGTATTCATCCCCATCTCACCAAAAGTTCGATAGTGTACAGTCAACTCCTCAAGTACCGTCGCATATGTTCACGTGACCTGATTTTTCTGGATAAGGAGTCTGAATTGTTGGATTTCTCTTCTCAATAGGGGTTACCCATACCGCCCTATTGAATTTCCATCTCAATAGGGTACTACCCTTACCATATCAGAATTTACTGGCTTATCATGAGGAGCGGGTATGTACAGGCTACCTTGGTTGGTCATCTACCACCCAACACTTCGTCCTCTATAGGTGCGTTTACACTCAGCCCCGCGCTCGGGGTTCAACCCCGCGCTCGGTGTTCACTCGGGTAAAATCGTAGTGTAAACGCTCCTTCAACCCCGTGTTTGAACTCCGTGTCAACCCCGGGTCAACCCCTTTGTCAACCCGAGATCAACTCCGGGGGGGGGGGGGGGGGGGGGGGGGGGGGGGGGGGGGGGGGCGTAGACGCAGGGTTGAACCCGAGCGGAGGTTTAACTTCGTAGTGTAAACGCAACGCGGGGTTGACACGGGGTTTTGCGAAGCTCTTGACTTGCCTTCCGCCCGCAACTCCGATAACAAAACACACTGTCTTTTGACGACTGGACTAGAAATTACAAACTGCTGTATGGTTTACTGTGTGTGGGCAGGGGTATTTCGCTATAGTATTGTACGTACGTGTACTCGTGCATTATAAGTTGCACATTTCGCTATCGTCGCGTTGTGCTGTTACATGTTTTCGGTTTGTTAATCATCAGTTTATTCATTTCTTCTGGTCAATTAAATGTAGAGAAAAAGAAAAACCTACCTATATTTGTATCGACAACTGCTTGCATATTAATGCTATGGAATCCTTTACGGTTGTAAAAGTCCGTTGGAAATTCGGCTGGAAGCAAACGATAGGTATGTGAGTGCCATCAATCGCCCCGCCTACCTGGGGGAACCCCCATTTAAGTTCAAAGCTATTGACTACATCCCAATTTCGTTTCGCTGTGCCCTGGGCAACACCGCAACCTCGACGCGATTGATCTGAACTCGAGATTTGCTGTAAAACCTCGCGCGCGGGGTTGAACCCCATGCGCGAGGTCCCGTGTAAACAGCCGAGGATCTTAGCCATGGGCCCCTTGGGAGAATAGCCCCGTGCTCGGTGTTCTGAGTGTAAACGCAGCTAATTCATGGTATCAATCAATCATGGGGTATTCGGGGCTCTGCCCCTACCATTGCTGACCTTTTCAAAGACTCCCTTGTCATTGCATTGCTGTAGACAGCCACGTAACCTGAGGTGCCAGTTGGTTCGGCCTTCTCTCCTCCAATCGGTTCACGTGGTTACAAGATACGTCGCCTGCAACAACGGCAGGTTGCAGGGTGTCTACAACACCCTGCTTGAACCAAGCTCCCGGGGTTACTCCAACACACATTGTAAAAAATGTCCACAAATTATACTTACGTGGGGGAAATCAGCACCAGGCAGGGTTCTAGAGTCCCATTTTGGGGGAGGGAGAGGGGGGCATTTGGGGGGTCAAAAACGGAGTGGATAATGGTGATACTATATGAGCGTTAGCGGACCTCCGGTTGGCGCAGAGCGCACAAGGAAAATTGTAACTTCACAACTCTCCATAGTGGCCAGAAACTGCACACCACGAGTGTCTATCCTGTATCTTCCCAGCTTTGAAATATAGATCTCGTGTCTGCAATTTCTCAATTAACATGAAAAGTCTTCTGTAAGAAATAGTACTAATATGATATCACATGGGTTACTGCGATATGAGAATTATTTTGGCGTGTCTTGTCATTACTGCAATATCCATTTGCTTCGTATTGACCGATGCACATTGTATCACCGGAGCTGTTAGGCTCATGAGAACTGGTAACCAATCAGGTCACCAGATTTGCAGCAGTTGCGCTTGCCGCTTGAAGCCATCCGGCGCGGCTCTTGACCTTGTATTCAGGAGGAGGGGGGGGGGGGGGTTATAGGGGTTTGAAACGACAGAATAGAATCTGACTTAAGTAAGTGAGTGGCAGGTTTTACATGGATGTACAACACTACCTGACTACCATGGAGGTCACTTTATAGACGGCCATCCGTGCCTCCAACCTGAAACCAGGTCCGTGTTTGCAAGGTGTGCTGTGATTCACAGACCTAAACGATGACAATGTCCCAAAATTTGACCGTGGATTGACACCTCCCCAAATACAACTAGGCCCCAGATTTCTCACCAATACTACGATCCTTGACAAACTTCAGTCCTGATTCTCCTTATATCTGTCCTAGTAATGAAAAAAAAATATGCACGCAGGACGCTGCTTTGTAACCACTAACACTGTGCACTGTGTGTGTACGCACAGTACGGAAATAGGGAGTGTTGTCGACTTGACAGTAGTCACTCACTCACTCACTCACTCATATGGGCACATGCCTGGCAGGCACCTCGCCGCGTCCACCCGCAATTTCCAGTCAACCGGCCTTCTCCAGGCAAGCGACTAGGTTCCCACGAAGCTGCGCTAACCAAGAGCTAAAAGGTCGTCCTGGCAGGCGGCTCAAGCCACCGGATCCCGTACAGATAGAATTCGGTGGAAGGCTCGTCCGCCGGAAGGCGCGCCCTAGTCCCCGAAAAAGCGCAGTTGTCACTACTCCTGTACAAGCAGCCTATGTACTCCTTACGAGAATGAGATAGCATTTTTGTTTTCCTTTCATGACTTGAGGCTTTGCGTAACCTTGTTATCGCGAGGAAATGTGACCTGCGGGAAATTGGGTAGGCCTAGGGGTGTGGAAGGAGGAAGGACGCCTATGCTAGTTCAATATGCCAATAGGCATATCAATATAATAAAAAAAATATCACACCCTCGAGGGTTCAGCCCCCAAAGCCCCCCCCCCCCCCCCCCCGTAAAACCGCGCCTGATCAGCACCAAGTTCCTGTTCCGGTTCATTAATCACAAATCATGTTAGGCAGAATAAACCAGGCTTCCACGTGGCCGAACACAGTGTATCGGATATCAGATATGTTATCTTGATGGTAATTTTAGTTAGGTCCGCACAGCAGAGAACCAACCTGAGTTGGAAAACAATTTCACACTTGGAACCACATCAAACCGGATTCAACAAAGATCTGTCAATCATGAGCACTCGAGCCAGAGCACTCAGCTGTATTCACCTGTCACGGTCCTGTATTCTTTCGTTTTAAGCAATTGAAGAAGAGTGGTGTTCCCGCTCGGAATATTTTGCCTCGATTGCCTTGGAGTAATACATGTTGGAAATGAAAGTATAAATTTATGCCGTTTTTCTATTACTACTGTGATGCAAACCCGACACTGTATTAGTTTTTTACGTACATTGGGTCGCTCCCTTTGCATAGTGACCATTCCAATTTACTGATCAACTGACTTCGCCAGCCCGACATCCCAAGTTCTCCTACTAAGGTCATTACACGTACACAGAAAATCCAGCTGACTCACAATTTGTAAATGCTCATTTTCTCACTAGTTTATCTTACCGTAACAGAAAGTACATGAAACTGATCGGAAAAGGTTTCTTCTCTTTCAGAATATGTTAATAGTTTACCATGAAAATGGCGATTTCTGTTCAAAATGCGTCATATTTAGGACGGACATCTGAAATTCTTGTTCTGAAGTGTTACGTTTAAGTCCCCGTCCCCATACCTACAGTGTTGTGCGCTGTAGAGCCATTAGGGGTTTACCATGTAAATAATATACTTTTTTCGCTCCAATCGCTGAAAATGACGTAGTTCAATGTGCGTAACCTAGTAACTGGTACGAGTTTTTTACGACAACACGCTGAGATGTTTATCTTTTCACTGCCGTGTTAACCTAAGAGATCGGTGAACTGGGTTCTCGAGTTAGGAACGAACTAAATAATTTATGATAACGGAAGACACAACTTTTTTTTCCAATCTGTGTGGAACCGAGGAAAGAGTAAGGCGTCCGTCTACTACCATGGAGCTGAGGCGAAATCGGGGTGACTTTTCAAAATTGTCCATGGACTCGTTGGCCTGTCCTCCACTACTTCTTTGAATCTTCCAATGTTACTACAAATAGAGGACACTGTCTCAAGCTTCGGGGCAAGCGCTGCAGATTGGACATTCGTAAATATTTCTTCTCGCAGAGAGTGATCAATGAGTGGAATTGTCTTCCTGGAAAATGTTGTTCTCTCTAAGCGTGTGAATGCGTTCAAGAATAGTCTTGAATTATTTTTCAGATCACATGGCGAATGATTTCGTGGTTTGGTTCATTTTTTCTTTCCTGGATTGTTGTGCTCCGGTTTGTTTATGAGGATTTTGTCCTCCTGACCCTTATTCACTAAACTAAACTAAACTAACCTAGTTTTTTGGAGCATTCTGTTGAGTATCCCGATCCCATTTAGAAGGTAGAAAGTGTTTTTTATAGCCGCTTTCAGTGAATTTCAGGTCGAAGTGCACTTCCGGAGCGCGAGTTTACAAAGGTTTCAATATGACCTGCAGCAAGGACGATGGATTCTTTAGATGTGAATTGAAATATCTCAGGAAGGACAAAGGAGAGTTAGTATGGGGATCTGTTCTGGGGTTGTAACCACTGTCTCCGCCGCCGCCGCCGAAAGTTGGGCGATTATGCAATAACGTCTCCGAAAACAAACCATGTCCGACTGACAACGAAACTTGGCAAAGAGTTATATGTGCGCCCTCATGAATCCCGGATAAGTTCGAAAGTCAGGTGAAAGTATTCGTCGCTACTTCTGAGGGCCACGTTCTTCGGATTTAGGCGAAACTTGGTATGCGGGGGCTATGGTTGGTCCTGATCAAAGTTAGAAGTCATTTCATAGTCATCGGAGGTGAAAATTTGCGCAATTTATGCGTTTTTCACAACATTATCGGATTGAAACGAAACTTGGTGGCTGGGGCTACAGTTATTCCTGAAAATATTGCGGTCATTTCAAGTCACCGGAGGTCAGATCTGCATACATTGTGCGTTTGTATAAACTTTTTATAGTTTGAGCGAAACTCGGTGGAAGGGGATTATGGTTGTTCCTGACCAAGATGAGCGTCGTTTTGAGGTCATCGGAGGTAAATTTGCATGATTTTTTATTTATTTATTATTTTCCCGACCTATTCAGACTCGGTGGCGTATACTATACATTTGTTCCGAACCAAAGTTTGAGGCCATTCATATGTCTATTTCTTAGCTCTTTTGTTCGTTTCCTAATTTTCCCAAGTTATCTCGTGATAATTATACTACCCTAGAAAATATGTTGTTCTCTTTACTGGTTCGCTTTACTTTCCACCTGGGTATCAGCGTGGTTTAGGCTTACTTTCACACTGTGGGCTCTTCGGGTGTATTTCCCCCAGACTTGTAGTGTGCGTACATTGACAAAGGACGAGTACATCACTATGAGTACGAGTACGGGTACGAGATACAAAACCCATGAGTACGAGTATGAGTACGAGTACGAGTACAGGGCCCATGAGTACGAGTACAGAGCTCACGAGTACGAGTACGAGTACACAACACTACCGAGTACAGTTCTTCGGCCATCAGTATGTTATAATAATAATAATATCTGAGACTATGGGTTTAGGCTCAAACAAAGAAGCCCTGCACCCATGCTGATCGTGGATGAGCACCAGCAATAACTCGCCTCCTGTTTCCAACTAGTGTTCAGACGATGCCGATCAAAGTGTAAGCAGGCATGTTCTGCTCCGGGACTGCGATGTAAGTCACGTCCCCATCTGACCGGAGTTGGTATCAACTGTCAGCTCCATTCAGCTACTTTCCTGAACGCTGGGCAGGGTGGTAGCAATTGCTGGTCATCACTGCGAGGCAGCCGCGCTGAATTAACCACATATGGAGACATATGTAGTACGAGTCCACAAAAGTATTCGAGCATGCACTCGACTATTACTATATTTGTACCTAGGCTAATACATTGAGTACTGCTACACAGTGCATACAAGTAGTGGTATACAACATTGACACCGAGTACGAGTACGAGTACACAGTTTTCCAAAATCTGAGTACGAGTACGAGTACAAAATCCATGAGTACGAGTATGAGTACGAGTACACAGTTTTCCAAAATCTGAGTACGAGTACGAGTACAGGGCCTATGAGTATCAGAAAATGTACTCGAGTAAGGACTCGCGCATAGTTACGTTTTTTTATGTCGTTATGTCGTTTTTATGTGCCCCCCCCCCCGCCACACTGAGGTTGCAGTGTGTCCCCGCACATCTCAAGAGTTCGCCGCTGTTCCGGCGGGGTTCTTCTCTCCCTCCTCTGAACGTCGGCAAGACGTTAACGGCGTTATTCTTCATTTTTCCGTTGCATTTCCGTTGCCCCACGGTTACACCAGTTCGTGAGGGGTTGTTTTTTCACTTTTGCAGTTTCCCGGGCCTCGCGCCCCTTGTTTGGTGCCGACTTTTTCGAAGGACGTTTCGCATCCTCATTCCTCAGTTGGTTCTACCTTCATCTACCCCCGCGTGAACGACAGTTTTCGCGGGAGTTCTCCCTTTAGTCGGGTCCGGACTATACCTTTTTTTCCTCCTGACTTTTGTCCATCATGTCTCTCCTTCGCCGGGGCCTGGCGGGAACCATGTTACCCAGTTGATAATTTAGGCCGTTCTCTCCTATGTTATACCCGCGCTCAGCGCCGGCTGGTCGAGGTGGTTCCCGAGGATCCATTCTCTGCCGGGGGGGGGGGGCGTTTTGTAACCTCCTAGGCCATGCCCTTTTGTGTTTCGATCCCTGCCGGGACGACAGTCGGGCGGAGTGGTTTGTTAACTTCTGTTTGTTTTCTTCTCGTTTCAGATCTCCAGCCGGAGTAACGAGGAAGCGGATCTTGCCATACGAAGCAGTCCATTGGACTCACTGTGGTCGTCATTACTTCGGGTGCCTCCCTGCGGTCTCGACTGAAGCATCGGGCGCTCGGCTGGCTGCCCCCTGCCACCCCGGCCAACCCCCCCCCCCCTTTTTTTGGTGAAAAGCAGGGGTCACTTTTGGTCAGAAATCGAGAAAAAACTGATATTTTGGCCAATTTTAGCTTGTGGACACAATACCTTGACCCCACCTGAATGAATCAAGGCTCGTACTTGGTATGTGGTTCCCCGTGGTGAGTACATGCTCCTATGTTTCGACTCAGGTCAAAGGTAATCTGAGTCACCAGAAGTCAAAGTCTGGTAACCTTGTCAACACGATAGGTCCAGAACACTCATGCAATTTTGCATTCTGCTTCTAATAGGGAGTACAATAACCCTTTTGTTTTTGGTGTAGAGCAAGAGTCATATTGTTTAAAAATTGGGAAATTGTGAACAACTGATATTTTGGCAAATTTCAACTTGTGGTCACAATCACTAGACCCCATACTTAGTAGGTAAGTTCCCCATGATGGGTACATGATCCCTATTGTTTTGTGATCCGGTCGAAGGTAATCTGAGGCCAGCACAAGTCACAGGTCACTATCCCAGACCTCTTAGTCGAGCTTGATTGTTTTATAATACCATATCATTTGTTACTGTATCTGGCATAGGTTATTAGAGAGGAGTCATGGAATCACTGAGCCTTTCGGCTTCTGTTGTTTTGGTTTTTCTCATCATTAGAAATTTCAGACATGCGTTGCATATGCCAATGCTGGGTAAATGCAGCTTAAACACCCGGGAAGTACGTACCGTTCCGACCATCTGATCTACTCTACCCTGTTGGCCCCGACATCTCTGATCGGTGTTGAGCCATTTCATCTCACTACTACCTATCGATTATGAAAATGTCCAATCAAGATCTCTCTGCAGTTGAAAACGCGGCACCTGTTTTTCCCCTTTTATCTCCTTCTGTATATCCGAGGATTTTCTTCTGACCTGAACCTAGTCCACCAGTACCTCCTGAATAACCAGTCCCAGGCCCTCTTCTTAACTGAAAACCAAGATTAGCCCTCGGATTAACTCGAGCTCACATGAATCTTTCCACATCTCAAATGCCTGGGTATGAGCTTATACCTGCTTTTCTTCCGTCATGGTGGGGCGTGTACTTTCGTGCGCTGCGATGTGCAAATTAATGGTCTTCAAGACGATATCTATAAATCTGACTTCCAACGCCTTTGGCTCAGTTCATCCGAGGCTACTAGTAGAGCTAAATAGTCTCTGCTCATCTCTACGGGTCCTACAACTCCCTGCTCGTGGTCCTCTCTTCGAACATTATCTCTTTGTGTTGAGCGTATCATTTCTTCTTCTCCTACTGATGAAATTCGCTTCCTTGGAGACTTCAATGCTCACAATCCGACTGGCTCTCCATTCACTTTTTCCATCTCATGCTGCTGGCAGACAGTCAGAAGCTTTCTCCGTCATTCCAACCTTGAACAACTCATTTCTGAACCAACCCAGTGCCCGACCGTGATGGAGCATGTGCACATACATGGATCAGTGTCCTGACTTCTCACCCTTCAATATACCAGGCACCTCTAGTCATTTCCCCCTTAGGTCGTTCCAGACCCCTGCCTGATCCTCTGACTCATGCTAGTCCCCAGCCTGCTCCTCCTCCTCCTCCTCCTCCTCCTCCATCTCGCAAGCGTGTCTTCTTTTATGAACAGACTACTGGGATTCTCTCCGAGACGTCAACGCCTCTGTTCCCTGGCATACTACGTCAGTATTGACCCCTCAAACTGCTGATCATCTCAGAATGGATCTTGTGTGCCTAAAACTTTTTGCCCCATCTTCTCCCAAACCAGGACGTTCAATTCGCCAAAGTGGTTCACAGCAGATGTCAGCAAGCGTTTCAACGGCTTGTCAAGGCTTGTTTGACTTCTAAATCCCCTGATACCAGAGCATATGATGGTGTAAAATCCTAAAAGAATATCCACGTGGTGACATCTCTATGTCTCTCGTCGAATTCTCAATGTCGAAGTCCAATGGACTTGACATGATTCCTGCTATCATCCTTAAGCACTGTGCTCATGAACTTTTCATTCCTTTTAACTGCCGTCTAATAACACTCACTTCTCAGCTGTCTAAGGTCATAGAATCAGTCATAACCGAGCAACTTTGTCCATGTTGGAACATCATGTTCTGCTTTCCGACCATCAGTATGGTCTATGGTGACAATCCTAGCTTATGCCACTCATCTCTGGTCACCTTTCTTTGACCTATCTCGTGAGAGTCGGGTTATTGCTCTGGATGGACATTTCTAAAGCCTTTTATCGTGTCTGGTATCGTGGACTCATTGCCAAACTTCATAAATTTGGTCTCCAAATCCTCTCTGATCTGCTGAATCTCTGACTTTCTCTTACATCCTCGGTTCATCCCATCAATGCTGGAGTGCCCCAACGATCTGTCATCTCTCCAACCCCGTTTCTTCTCTGCATTCAATGACTTCGCGAGGCGTCTCCTCTTTTGCCCAGTCTTCTCTTGTGCTGATGACCCTAGCCTGTCAACTGGTCCAATCACCCTTATTTAATTGTATCCCAAGCAAAGGCAAAACTGCTGACCTTCTTAACCAAAACCTCTTTATCGTTACCCAGTATGGTTGTGATGATCTGGTCACGTTCAATTCCAGGAAAACTGAACAGCTCATCATTTCCTTGGAAGCGTGACAAAACGTTCCCAGCATTTCTTTTGAAGGTTCCGACCTGGGATTCTCAGACTCTATAGTTCTCCTTGACATGCGTTCTTGACTCTTGATCTCAGCTGGAAATCCCAATTGTCAGATAATGCCAAGCGGCCTCTCATGAACCTGGTTTCCTTTTCCGCACTCGAAACTACTTTGAGCCTGTTCATCTGTTGCGGCTCTATAAAAGCACAGATTAGCACCAGCTAGAGTACTGTTCCACTTTGGGGAGGAGCCCCTCCGATAGTCATTGAAATCCTTGATGAGATACAGTCCAAGGCGTTCACACTTTATTGAAGATGGCTCTTTGACTTCTTATCTGCAAAGTCTTGCGCACCGTGGATGTGTCGCAGCTCTCTCCCTTTGCTATCGCTAAACACCTTTGTGCATTGCTCCTCCGAGGTGAGCTCCAATTTTGCCCCCCTCCCTGCATCCCTCCCGGGTAACTCGGCTGACAAGCCGCATGCACCCATATACTGTTTGCATTTCTGTAGCCCGCTCTGTTTCTCATTCATCCTCATCCGTCGTCAGAACCTCTCGCCTTTTGGAAAACTTTCGCCACTTTCTGCTTTCCCTCTTACTCTACACCTCCCGCTTTTCGAGTCTATACTCAAACAGCTGTCCTCACTACCTTTCATAGCCTTTACAATTCTTTCTCAATCGGTCCTTGTCATATAGTAGGTTTAAACATTTGCCCGTCTTCCAGTATGCTCCGTATTAGCCTATCGGAACGTTCCTCTGAGATAGTATCCATCCAGTCACCCCCCCCCCCTTGTTTTGCAAATACTGTAAACTGATTCAGTCAGGAGATTTTCCAAGTAATTTCTTTGTTACCCCTTGTTTGGCCTGCGAATCCAGATGCGACACTGTGACAGTGGTAAATTAACTTGTTTTTCAACGAGAACAGTTAAGTGCAGTGAACGTCTAGAAACCGGCGTGGGGTATTGTATTGGAAATGAACATTTACTGGTGAATTTGTCACTAGGGGTTGAGGGAATTACGCCCACAAATCCTGGATTTGAACAGAATTATGAGAGAAGACAGAACTCGCAGATCGCCCATACAACTTGTGGTATTTTTTTCCTACATGCCGGCTCTTATTATATGACCATTCAGAGAGGTTAATAGGGACTTCCTAGCCCCCCCCCCCCCCATTGCTCAGGGCGCCTATTTGTATTAAATTGTTAGAGAGACATCCACTGCTCGGCCGCTCTGTCCGATAACGTCTGTGCCTAACTATCTTATAGTAAATAGGCGGACTAAACTTTGACCTTCGTCAAACTTCCTAATTGAGGGTGACCTAGGTAAAACTGATTAATCCTCCTACTGGTTCCTTCCTAACTGGCAACTAATAAATAGCGATGGGGAAATAAAGTCCAAATGAGCGGAGAAATAATAACTATTCCACGAAAAGAAAGATCCACTAGGGAGCCCGGCCGTGAAGCTTTTTTACCGCAACGAAAGTTGTTGACCGACTGGAAACGTGTAACCTAAACAACGATAATCTTACGTCCCCCCCAACTATTCCAAAGATTTGAGGTACGGAAACCCGTCACACCGCCGATGATGTTGCCAGAAAGGAAATTATACCACACAGGGGCCAAGCTCCCGAGGAAATACTGGGTTCTATTATACGTACAGGACCTTAATGGCTGGCTGTGCCTACTAATGCCCAAAAAATAGCAATCTGAGGTTGGCTTGCCTGAATTGATTTTATTGCATATTATGGTTATTTCGGATATGCTGAATAAAAAAATGAGGGTTCCATTAATTGGAAATGGTTATAGCGGCCAATTTGGGATTTCAAAATGACCGCCATTTCCCGGGAAAATGGTCAAGACCTTATCAATATACACCGTAGGGACAGTATGTTAGTGGATAACATCATGTTGTTAATACAGCGGATCCGGTGGTAATACTACATCACGAAACTCCATACGGCCATCTGGATTTCAAAATGGCCGCTTCATTCGTCGGAAAATGAGCGAAACACTGATCCACAAGCTTTCGCAGCTTTCACACTTCCATATTTTAATGCAGCACATTTAACCTAGTGCTCTGTTTCTATATCGTAAATAATCGATTTTGTTCCTCGTTAGGGTTGGAACTAATCGCTTAATTAGACATGCCTTGTGGCCGCCCCTTAGTTGAGGTCCACTAGGCGATCTGCCCGAATGTTATAATTTCACCAACTATCACTGCGGCTTCTGATTCCGCCCAGTTAGTAGTAGTTCCATTGGAAAACTTTAAACAGATCTGGTAAGTCAAGGTGGAGGTTTACCCCCCCCCCCCCCCCCCTCAGGAGTTGCACGAGGACATAAGTTGAACTCGAAACTCACATCCGGAATCGCAGCAGGGAGTATATTTATAGTACCAACTGAGTTACCAATCATCTTGTTTACGATATTATTCTGGACCCTGACACACAGGCAAGGGCCTACGGATTTTGCTGAAGTTAGTGTTGTCATCCCCCTTCCCCCTCCCTCCTCGATTCCATCAATGTCAGCATGAACTTATACGAGACAATTACGCGGCGCTGGTATCGGCAGATGTTCTGTTCTTGCAGGCGAGCAACCAAGCACGAATATGATGAAACCAGTCAACCAGTTGTATGGTTTATGAGCAGCCTGGGCACAGAACATTGGAGTCTCCCTTCCACCGGTAAAGCGAAGCCGGTAGGATGGGCCTCCATTGCGACAACCCCCCCCCCCCCCTCCCGCTGTTGGTAAGGGCGGCTGTTGGAGAACTGTCGGAATCGTTCTTGTTGGACCAGTTCCTACCCTTTGGGAAAACTCTACCGTAGCAGAGTCATCTTGTTTAGCATATCGCTGGCTGGAACGCGGAGCGGATTGTAGAGGACACCAGGACGACAGTCCTGTCGATGGGAGGATCAAGAGTCCCGACGAAGATCTCTGCTGCGAAAATAGGAACGGAGCGGTTTGCAGACTGATCTCCTTTGGCTGTTTGGATGGCGAAGCAAAAGGGTGGATAGGTTCTCATCGTACACATGAAAGACACGAGCTGCGGACATTTTTATTTCATTTTTTTATTGGTTATTTGCCGAGCACATAGGATCAAACCTATTCATGCCAGCGAAGTGCATACCTGGATACGTACCTTATGTCAGTGCAATCCGCATCACCAGTGACACGAATATAAGGCAATGACCTTTTCGGCTGTTCCTTAATATGGGGGTGGGGGTCATCACAAGCAGACGCAAGTTGCAAATGCCTACCCCTCGTGTGTCCCTGCTCCAAACTCTTGTGCTGGTGCGAAGTCCATTTTCTCGATGTGAGGGCTTCATAGCTTTCGCGGCATTCAACATCCACACTGGAATAGAAGCCCTCTGAGCCTCGTTAGCCGCGTTAAGGGTATGCTTCGACTCCAACCTCGGAGGTACAGGCTGGTCGTACCCGATGATGCGGCGAAAAAAACGGAAGCCGCCGGTTCGAAGGCTTTAACCGGGATCGATGTACTCAGAAGCGGTTCGTCCTCATCGGAGTCCGAAATCTCGTCAACATTCTGCCAGTGAGCGTGGTCAGGTGTATCCCCGGTCCAAGAACTCCGTATTCAGCGAAAGAGGTCATCGGGAAGAACCTCCCCTCTTCGGGGAATCCTAGGAGGCGGTTGATCGGCCAAACTCTTCAGGTCCGACCTGGTGATACGTCTTCCTCTTGGTGGAGTCGTTTGTGGTAGCCCGGCTCTCTCCTGGTCGTCAAAAGACCCAGGCTCGGTCACGAGGCTTTCCTGTCGCCACATGTGTCCTGACAATGCACCCGCTGATCGAACTTATGTGTCCCTAGCCCCACCCCGATGGGAACAACCGCAGAGACTGCGATTCGGGAGAGTACTCCCGGGCCATCCCCATGGCCGCGCCAGGGATTCCGAGTGACTGGGGGCCGGCTCCCGCAACGAAGCTTGTTGGACGACAGCTGGAACCGCGTCGTGACCCAAAACCCTAGCTCGACTCATGCCCAATCTAGCGCCTGCCTGCGCGAGGGACGGTAGTGCCTGTGGTGGTTGAGTCAAACCGCTAGCCCGAACGTCCCCCCGCTTAACAACGTCGCAGGAGCCGCTACTGACGTGGCTGGAATCTGTACGATGCTCTCGCTTGCGGATTGCTCCCGGAACCGCCCTTGGCAGACGACTTCCCACGATCCACAGGAGCCATAGCGACACGGGGCGCGGAGCCTGACAAATCCTCCTCTGTCCAATCCGGACATACACTCGGTTTCCACTTATGCTGAGTTACCCCTGGTCCCGGATCGCCGTATTCTTCTTCGAAGCTCTTCCGGTCTCCGTAGCTTGGGAAGCCGGTAGGGTCCGTCCAACTACGTTGCCACACCCAGAGCAGGGGTACCGCGGCCGATGTGACTTCCCCGGCCGGAATGCAGCAGGCCTGGGACCGGCTCTGGTAGCTGAAGCTGGTACCTGAAGGTTGGTCGAGACGGAATTGCCTCCGGTTCCCCCCCCCCTGCCCTAGCTTCCGAACGTTACCAGCCGTGCTACGCACTCGTTGGGTTCCATGACCGCTGGGTCCAAGGCGAACGGTCCGCAAGTAGGAGCTGGGTTTCCTCTTCCGAGCTTTCTCTAGCACCGTATGTACACTAGGCTTAGAGCCTAGCCTATGTGAAGACCCCAAAGCAAGGCCTGCGGGGCCCTCCCTGGAAAGAAAATTTTTTTCAACAAAAGCGTCTTCTTCGAGGAAACGTGATCGTCATAAGTTTACCTATCAAAGAGCACGCCAAACACTTGAAGAAATTAGAAGCAACCGAAAAAAGGAGGGTTCTGAGACCATCCGACGCAGTTCTTCGAGCCAAATCTTTACAATCCTTGGTGGAGGAAATATTAACTGAAGGGTTGGTGGAGTTGCCAGTGCCAGTGGCGTCAGGGGCAGCGCCAGGGTTTTACGATAGGGGGGCTTAGATGCAAATGGGTGCCTCATTAATTTTGATACACTTTGTAAGTGTATCTACGTCCACGTAGTTTCGACAAAAATCCATAAATTTCTGGAAAAAAATTAAATGCATGACAATTTTTCCAGGCAGGTCATATTTCATTCGATACACCAACAAAAAATAAACACCGATGAAACGGTACCTCCGTTCTGTACAGGTAGGTGCAGGTTACTTTGCAAAAACTTTTGTTACTAATGCAATTCGAAGATATCTAATGGCGTAAATCGGCATGGGTCGGAGTGATCACGCCATGCCACGTGGTCACACATAAGGCTGGAAGGCGCTGCGAAGTTTGCAATTAACATTGAGTCCTTCACCTAATATTAACAAACGTTGGCTCATAATGACCACAGTGTTCTCAAAACAGTAAACATCAGGGGCGTAGCGCAGGGTTGGTTATTGGGGGGGGTGTAGAGAGGATGTTTTGCCGACGGACCCGGCAATGGTGACTGATATGGGGGATGGGATAAGGGGAGTTGGTGCACCCTCCCCTCTGGAAATTTTGAATATTGAAACTCCTCCTCAACAATCTTGGTAACAATAGTTTTAGTAAAATTTTGGCGTTCAGCAGATAATTACTCGACCCGTTCAACACGACGCCGACCCTTTCAATTGGACGACCGAAAATTCGCCGAATCCTAAACATCCCGATTTTTATGGTAGCTCGTGGTTTGAAGCAAACGTCTATACCCACGGCGCGGCGAAGCGCGCAAAAATTTGACACTTCAGTGGGGCAATTGATCAATTTAAGGCCATTTAGTACAGATTTTAGACAATCTTTCCACTTTTGCACTTTTGCCACTCGCATGGTTTCCCGCCTAAAATCGACTGTTCATTGTTAAGTTCTGGGAATTCTTTCTTAATTGATTTCAGCAAAATGGCTCCGAAATAATGGACTGGAATATAGGACCAAATATGAAACAAAAATTGTCAAGAACTGACAAACTCATGAAGAAAAAAATGTCAAACACTAACGTACTGTTTATTTCCTCCCCTTTTGCCGAAAGCCGACAGACTCGGTCAATCGCCCAATTACACCGACGGCGACGGGTCGTCACATTATCTAATTTTTGCCTGCGTGCCATTCTCTTGCCGACGCTGAATGGGTCAATTAATGAAGACCAAAAGTCGAAATAGCCGATAATAAAGCCTGGCTTCCGTTGTTTTTTCTTTCTATTCCACTTTCAATTTTCCTGCCTTCCCTTCACTCCCTTACTTCCCTTTTCCTTTCCCTTCCCCTCTTCCTTCTTTTCCTCCTCTCCTCTTTTCCTCTTCTCTTCCTCCTCCCCTCTTTTCCTCTTCTTTTCCTTCCTCTTTCTCCTTTTTGACGACAGACCGAAAATTTGCCGACGGCATGGAATTATTGCTCGCTACGACCCTGGTAAACATACGCTAAATTTACGAACGCTATATTACAGCAACAGTTGGAGTCTCGATTTGAGTCACGAATGAGAACGAATAGAAAATAACCTAACTTGGATAACGTATTTTGATTCTTCACCCCACCCCCGACGAAGCCGTGTGCATTAAAACATCAATTCTGTCGATTTTAGTTTTTCGTCGGCCCCAAACCCATAGGGGGGCAGCCGCCCTTCCTGCCCCCTCCCCCCTGTGGCGCCGCCCCTGAGTGGCGTAGATTTGTTTCTGTCTTTGGGGGGATGACTGATACGAACACTATCTAAGCGGAATGCCACCATAGGTTGGCTCGAAGCGTTTGCGGGAAAATTTCGGACTATTAAAGATCCTCCAGATGGCCGGAGAAGGCACTTGCCGGTGTTTTGAGCTGCCTCAACCGGCTTTCTAAATATGTATCCATGTCTGCAATTTCTATTTAATGAAAAAATAATCATTATAGACTTCAATACATATCCGTTGAGTCGAGGTATAAAGGAATCCATCTCTACCATATTCATTTCCTTTCATTCATTCCATACTTGCCCTTCATATCGCAAGTTGCATTTGTTCCCATCAGCCCATGGGCCTACATTTCCCAAACTTGTCCGTACTTTGAAATCGTAGTACACCGCACTGATTGCTACTATAAACGAGCTGCCATCGTCGCTTCAATATCACGGGCCGGCCACGCAATTGTGCTTAAACTATTGGGGGCAGGGCTTGTGTAGACCATATAAGCCGAGCGCCACCATCCGTTGGCGCGCAGCAATCGGCGGAAGAAAAGTTCGGTTGACAGCATCCCTCCCATGGATTGCAGGAAAGGAAACGGCACTTCCGGGCCCTTCTTGGAGTGAGCAACACCACTGAAATTAAATAACTTTCCAAGAAAACGATCATGTTTATCCCTTACAATTCGCCACTCGTCGCCTTTATTCCTACCATACCTCCGTTTTTACGAGATATTCCGCTTTCCTCCGCTGGCCCATAGGGACTCTTCCAGTTGGGTTAGAGGTTGGCCCCATCTTGGACACTTGCTTTCTCGAAGATCACTGTCATGAAAAATGTGTGCATTTTGCGGGCCTTTGATTAAGAAAAGATCGAGTCATTCCTCAAAAATTTGGTCATTTTCACGATTTATTTCCTTCAATCATTTTCCCTCAGAATTGTCTTGGCCCCGCCTCCCGCACTATATGTAGTGCCAACGTCATCACGTACCCTTCAACTGATGTGCACGATACCCCTGCCCAGTTGTTTTTCCGCATATTGCTTTCATCAAAGACAGGTGCAGCGGGTAAAACCGCGCCACGTGTCATATCCCGTCAAAATGGTTTTTTTGTGGGCCTCGTTTACACAGGGGGGGCGATCTGTGTTCAATATTGGGGAGAACATATGATGGTACCACCATCTAAGCGGAGCGCCACCATGGGTTTGGCGCGTATCGTACAAGGGCACGTTATCGTTATTTCACTGACCCCCTAGATCGCAGGTAACACACTTCTGGGGTCTATTGCAGTAGCACAGCCTAAATTGGTCAATAACTTCCCTACTGGATTTTTTCAGGAAACATTCTTGAAGGAAATGATCAATATTTATTTCGTGCAATTCGGGCCACCGTCGTTGTTTAACGCGTAGGTACACAATTTTGTTTTGTTCGACAGACCCCCCAGATTTGCAGGAAACGACATTTCCAGGACCGTATGGCAGTGAGCAACGTCCCCTAAAATTGCAATAGATGTCAGAATGCATATTTCATAAAACGTTCTTGAAGGAACTTATCGTGTTGTATTCCTTTACAATCTGGCCAGGCCGCACATCAGGGACACGTATGGTAAATGAAAATTTTCCGTTTTACAGACCCCTCCAGATTGCAGGGCGAACGGCAATTCCCGCGCTGTATGGCCTTCCTTAAATGGTCTCTTAATTGGGCACTATTTTTCGGAAATTTGTATTTCAAGAAACTTTCTTGAAGAGAGACAAGTCGATGTTTATTCCTTACAATTTTGGGGCCAGTAATCAGTGGTCTCTATAGTTACAGGAAATTTTGAGCCTTACGAATCCACAGTTTTGCCCGGAACCGGTACGTCCCATACTTCTTGGCAGTAAGCAACATTGCCCCAAAAATTGCCAATAATTTCTGAAATGTATATTCCAGAAAGACTCTAAGGAACTGAGCTACGTTTATTCATTACAATTCGCGCCACCATCAGTTGACCGGCGTACCGTACAAGAAAATATCTTACGACCCCCCCCCACCCCCCCCCAGATTTGCAGGGAGCGAGCACTTCCCCGCGACTTTAAATGGCGTATTGCATCACTGAAATTGTAAATTTCCGAAAACTGTCCGATGTTATGCTTCCATTTCCCTTCATCGTGGTCACCATTCCCTACCATAATAGCCATGTCTTAGAGAATGGGATACCATCGAGGACCTTTCCAATTGGGTTGGAGGCTGCCCGCAGATTGAAATATTGCTTGAACAATCACTGTCATGGAAAATTGTGCATTTTCGGGCTTTGATTAAAGGAATTGAGCCGTCAGCAGACAATTTGGACATTTTTTCAGATTTGTTTCCGCTCACATTTTTCCGTCCCAATTTTCTCATATGTCTCAGAATTGTTTCGCCCTGCTTTCCGCGCCTGTAATAGTTCCATATTCCAACCACGTAAACCTCCATACTAATGTGCACGATCCCCCCGCCCTGTTATTTTTTGTTACATATAGCTTTCCTCTTCTATTAAAAACAGCACGTCAGGGTGGCAAGCCAATCTGAACATAAGGATCAGAAGTAGACTAAACTGTGTACAGTGTTTAAGAAAATTGACAGTTGGATTCCGGCATTGTTGTAGTGGGGAGGGGGGGGGGGAACATATCTGAACAAAGTTTTATTGGACTTGGCCCTATGGTATTATACATGTAACGGAAAATATAGGGTACACCAGGGCGCGCGGCGCGATTTTTTTTTACCAGTTTGCATGTTTCGCGCCTTCTCCAACATAAATTTAAGCATCTGATTAGAAATATGTGATAGCCTTTTGTGTTATGGCCGTACTGTACATATGATTATAGGATTTTTTTTTCACCAGTCCGCAAAATATTGGGGGGATATTTGATATTATGTCCCCCCCCCACCAAAAATATTGGGGGACATGTCCCCGTCCCCCGTCCCCCCGTGATCACCGCCCAGTCGTTTAGAGAAAGCACATTGAATTATATTTGCCCTCTGATTACTTCGAAATGACCTACCTTTTCAGGACCAACTGTAGTCCACATTCTCCAAGTTTCGTCCAAATACGACAAAGTTTGCATACAAAGAAAGATTGCATACATTAATGCAAATATCTAAACGTCCCGTGGCCATGAAATGATCTTCATGTTGTTTGGGATTAACAACAGTCCACATCCACCAAGTTTTCGTTCAAATCCGACGAAGTTATTAAAATCGTGTAAAAGACACAAATTTTTACCTAAAACACCTTTGTTTTTCGGGACAAACTTTCGTCCCCCAACCACCAAGTTTTGTGTAAATCGGACTAACTCTGTAATTTTACAAAGAACAAAATTGACCTCCAGTGACCTTCAAATCACCGCCATGTTTTTCGGGACCAACTTTTGTCGCCAACCACCAAGTTTTGTGTAAATCGGACTAACTGTAATATTGCAAAGAACAAAATTGACCTCCAGTGACCTTCAAATCACCGTACTGTTTTTCGGGACCACTTTTGTCGTCCCCACCCACCGAATTTCGTGTAAATCGGCCAAACTCGTGTAACACCTCAAATAGAGGGCAGCAGACATTCAGTAAAGCCCACTTTCGAACTCCTCCAGATTCCACTAGGGACGGACATGTGTACCAAGTTGTCACCGTACTTGTATGGAGAAGAAGCATTTTTGCTGACGAAGTTATTGTGCATAGGCCTTCTATTATACACATGTAAGGAAAGATAGGATACGCGCGCGCGCGCGTTTTGTTTTTTAAAGTTTTGCATTCGGCGGCCTTCTCACATAAAATTTCATCCATCTAATAATAAATATGCGTTGAACTTTTGTGTTCGGTCCGTACTGTAACATAGGATTATAGGATTTTTTTTTCCACAGTCCCAAATTATTGTGGGCATTATTTGATACTTATGTTCCCCCCCCCCCACCAAAAATATTGGGGGACATGTTCCGTCCCCCTCCCCCCCGTGATCACCGCCCAGTCGTTTAGAGAAAGCACATTGGAATATAATTTGACCTCTGATACTTCGAAATGACCTACCTGTTGTTCAGGACCACTGTAGTCCACATTCTCCAAGTTTCGTCCAAATACACAAAGTTTGTCGATACCAAATGAAAATGGCATACATTATGCAAATTCCGACCTCCCCTTCCATGAAATGATCTTCCTGTTTTGTTTTGGGATTAACAACATTCCACATCCCCAGTTTCGTTCAAATCCGACGAAGTTTTAAAATCTGGTAAAGAACACCAATTTTAACCTAAAAACACCTTTGTTTTTCGGGTACAAAAAACTTCCGTCCCCACCACCAAGTTTTGTGTAAATCTGACTAACCGTAATTTTACAAAGAACAATTGACCCCAGTGCCCTTCGAATCAACCGCCATGTTTTCTTTATTCGTAACCAACTTTGTCGCCAACCAACCACCAATTTTTGTGTAAATCGGACTAACTGTAATATGCAAAAGAACAAATTGACCTCCAGTGACCTTCAAATCACCGTACTGTTTTTCGGGACCAACTTTTGTGTCGTCACCCACCGAATTTCGTGTATCGGACAAACTCTGTAAAACCTGCAGAATGGAGGGCAGCAGACATTCAGTAAAGCCCAACTTCGAACTCCTCCAAGATTCCACTAGACTGACCGATGTGGCCCAAGTTGTCACCCCGTACTTGTATGGAGAAGAAGCATTTTTGCTGACGAAGTTATTTTGCATAGCCTTCTATTTTACCATCACCAGAAAAAAACAGAAAACAGCGCACGCAGCGCGAAAATTTTTTTGCATCTTGGCTCCTCAACATAAATTTAAGCAATCTGATTAGAAATATGTGATAGGCCCTTTGGTTATGGCGGTAATGAACCTTTATTGCTTCCTCCTCATTTTATTCAATTTTTTGGATATGCCTGCCTTGATCAGTGGGGGGGGGGGAGTGATCACATAGGCCATCCCCCAACATCAAGATTGGGGGGATTGCGCAGTAAAGTTTAACGTAGGCTAAGCTGATAGCTTTCACGACCTTTCCAATCTCTGATATCTCCCTGCCTTGCGATTATTTTCTCGAGTTTCGCGCGGTTTATTGTGGGTCTCTATACGTTTTACGTCGGGGTGTGATCTACTGTCGGTTGGGCAAACATTGCAGAGTAACTTCTCCTCCTCCTGCCTCAACCCAAAATATGCCAGGATCATTGCCGTAAGCTGGTTCGGGATTGGAGCCTGTTTGTTGGCACGTACTCTACTCTTGTTGCCACAGCAACAAACTGACATTGTATGTGACGATACAGCGGGATGACTGGCCACTCATCCAACAGCTTAGCACATTCGTGGATCGTAACTTCGTGTGCGTGAGCTCGATGCATTTCTGTTAGTGCATTCATAACATGTCCCTGTTCCACTTGTGCCATTTCCTGCTGCGTACACATTGGAATGTTTTTAGGAGGGGTCCCCCCCAACGCCCAACGGGTTTTGAAACAAATGATGTTGTCTTTGTTCAAGTTGACCTTGAATTGACCATCTTTAGACTGATATTTGATAGCTAGTTAGCTAGAATTGGCAAAAACAGTGAAATTAACGTAAGCTTGGCCAACCAAGAGTCGCTGACTCCGCTACTGTTGTATTCGGTACCCGACAGTCACCGAACATCTCTATTTTTTTTATTTCATTTTTGAAACCCAATTGGAACCAAAAACGCATGATGCGCAAAAAGCTCAATTCTGCCGCCGTAAAAACCCGGGCGATTCGCTCATATTGTCCGAGCCCTATATCTGTAAAAGAGGTTGGAGTGGTGTATTGTGTGTTTCTCCCTCTGTGGGGCAGGTGGACGGCCATTTTGTGTGTACGCGAACCCGGGGGGTTTAGATGGCCGCATATCCCGTTTCCCTCGTGACGATAATACAATTGGCAACCGACTTAGCAGTAGACAAACGCGTGCCCTCTCCCTGTTTAGATCTCCTGACAAAGTCAGCTACTTAGAATATGGGCAAATATAAAAAATAATAAAAATAGGATCAGATAAAAATAAAAATATAATTTATTGCGCGATTCAACTGACTCGTGCCATGCCCGTAGCAATTGATAAATTGACGGTTTACCTTGAATAATGTAATAATATTTACTAGCCTATGTGAGGCCACTATACGGCCGTGAAAACCGCAGCCGCTGTAAGTTCCCACAGGTTTTTCCCGGCCTTATTTGCTAACACTTACCTACTCTTACCACAGGACCAATCTTTGATCCCAGAGAACTCTGCCGGATAGTCTACAAAGTATGATGGGTGACCCTCGACTGCGCAAACCACTTGAACCTATCAACAGCTGTAATTTTTGATCATCCGCTCCTGAGTTTTCAGAAGCTGATTAATGTGAATTAGGAATGTTTTCCCTTTATAATGATCCTTGCATCGTTGGTTCTGTACTTCAATGTGAAAAGTTACAGCCTATTTCCGATAAACTGTTTGCTGAAACTAAAATTTGTCAAGTGTACCCGTCGAGTGCGCACTTACTGTGTTTTGTGTGGGTAATGCAAAATTGTTTAACAGCGCGTAAGTAGTGGGGATTGTTCGAAAGACAACAGGGCGTGTTGTCAGCACATCTTTCTCGGGATTTGTTGTTTTTTTCGCTCAACTTTTGTGTAAATCTCCTATCGCGTTCACCTTCTAATAAAATAACCAAGGTTTATTGGCTTCTGTCAACGGATTTTAATTGACCTCAAAATATTTTGGATTAACTACTTCCGGTACTATTTCCAGTCGCAAGCTATTTCATTCGAGCGCATTTTTTTGGAAATCCACTTATCGGTCCATATCGACGAACCTATACGATAGCCTACCACAGTAGTTTATATATGCAGGATTGCTCATATTATCTACTGCACTCGGAAACTATTTTTATCTCAAACGGGAATTGCCCTGACATCTCAAGAACTTGTTTTTCTGTATCGATATCTCACCGACAGAGACATTATTAGGATTAATCAGGGGAGTTTTTTCTCATCTGTTTTGGATCGTTTTAATCGTAGGGCATGCGGAACAACAGGCACAATTTTAATTGGCCTCTAAACTTGTCCGTGGAATTACCAAAGAAGACAAACAACTGGACTATTGAAGACCTCCTCAAGATACAACCTCGACGTCACCGCCGTCCTAGACAACACTTAAAGGTCCAGATACGACATCGAACTCCTAAGCAGGAAGGTCAGACCCATCCATTCATATACTTTTTTCAAAGGGCCTGTATGATGGGGGTCCCAAATTTCGACGTTACCCTTTATTACATTTGCGAACCAGTCCGTGTATTGATACATCCGAAGAAACTCACATGTGTTCCCGGTTATTTTTGCATCTTTTATCTTTCATTCCCTGTATCCCGGCGAACAACTAGTTACGGGAGGTTTGTCTCCAGCCCTTCATTGGCGTCACCAGGTGGGGGACGGGGGGGGGACAATGTCCCCCCCCCACTTTCAAAAGTGGGGGGTATATCATATCTTTGTTCCCCCCCCACCCCTTTTCCGCCACGTATACAAAATAATAGGCACATACCCGATTTTGTATCACCTAAACTGATTCAATTTTTGTCAACCAAACCATTCGCGTTGGAAATTATCTTAATGAGTCCACTAATTCCAGGTGCGACCCGGTGCAGAGATCTGGACCCGACTAGGGCCGAAGTGGAAGGATTCCCATGTTTCATACCGTTCTCGAATTTAAATCGAATATCAAACGTGCAATAATATTTTATGGTTTTTATTGTTAATGTTTCGCGAGCAATGGCGTTTTTCTTCAGCGTTGTAGGCTAAATATCGATGTAATGCTTCGAATCATTTTTTTTTTTCCGTCTATTAATTTCCGAACCTTGGGCAACGCTCACCCCCCCCCCACCCCCTCTCAAATTTGTCTGAGATTGAATTCGGCGAAATTTTCGGAAAGTTTGGGAAGGAAAAGTAAAGTGAAAAAAATGCCTGAATTTGTTGCAGATTTTTCCGATAAAATCCCTAAAACATGCAATTTTTTCGCGCGGCGCCGGTATCGTTTTCAATGACTGGACTTCTTACTTCTAAAATTAGGGTACGAATTTTACTCCTAAGGTGGAGTGGTCCCGTCGCCTATGGCTTTCCCGTCGATCCCATAAGAGAGGTAGACCCCTGGATCCCACGCAAACAAAGCAGAGTGAGAAAAGGTAATAAAAATTACCATGTTGAGACTCGGTAAATCATCTTAGCATAGCACTATGACAACTTTTCTTCGTCTGTCGTTTGCCTTCAAATCACACATGTAGATGTTTGCTATTGACCGGGCAATGTCGTTTCCCTCCGTCGATCTGGCATATGAAAATCTTAATTTTCTTTGTAGATTCGCGCCAATCCGTGTGGCGCTCCCGCTAAATGGTCATTTTCCATTCGAATTGTCCCCCCCCCTCCCACTTTTCGAACGGTCCGACCCCCTGCTCCAGCCTGGAGTTGCGGGTATGTCGAGATACGCATAAAAACTCAATTAAGGGGACCCGAATTCCGTTACAATAAAACTTATGGCGCTATTCTCTTAGAACCCGATCTGTCGAATTAACTATATCCTGGGCTCTATAAGAGTCAAGACTTGACTTCGCTTCTTCTCACTGAACAACACCAATGGTGTCCCCACAGAATATGTACGCATAAAATGATGCATGGAAGTGACTGTAACAATCGTTTCACAAAATTTTAACGCGATTCTCTTGCCCGTCACAGTTGACATTGGAGCGTGTGCATCCGCGTTCGTTCAAAAATTGCCTTTCGTATTTTGTAACCCATCATCCGGCGCTTCGTTACACTACACGCGCAATCTAGAATCCAGTTACGCGAAAAATACTGGTAACGAAATTCGGTCCACTAACGAATTTGACCCTTCCCTGTAGTAATCCCTATCACGGAGTAGGTTCTTTGTTAAGGGAGGTAATTGATTTCCTTCAAAACCATATCGTATATCGCCCTTGCTCATTGACAGTTGTGAAACTTTATCAAATAAAGTCCACTCTTGGACATATTATAAAATGCATATGCCCCAACTCGGTGTTACTCAACAAGAAATCCCGAAAGAAACAAAAATTTCCCTAATCACAATCTAGAAAATCCAATAATTACAATAAACAAAAAAGAAATAATTAATATGTGGTGATTTTAAACAACGCGAACGTCGGTTCATCCAATCCCCTCCATCGAAACATTATCGGAAAATATACCACAGGTAAAACCAATACAAATGGCGAATTGTTAACAGATCTCATTGTGGCGAAACAATCCTACTTATGTAATACTTTCTACAAGCATCAAATTTTTTTGCATCATGCCCCTCAAACATAAAATTTTAAGCTCTATTAGAAATATGTGATAGCCTTTTGTGTTATGGCGGTAATGTACCTTTATTGCTTCCCCCCATTTTAGTTCTTCCTCATTTTATTCAATTTATTTGGGAGATGCGCCTTGTCATTGGGGGGGGGGGCGAATCAATAGGGCGGCCCCCCCAAAATCAAATGTGGGGGGAGGGCCAAGTAAAGTTTAAAACGTAGCTAGGCTGTAGCTGTATACGACCTTGCCAAGCTCTGATATCCCCCCTGCCTTTAGATGATTTTCTCGATGTTTCGCGAGCTGTTTATGTGGGTCTCTAGACTTTGACGGTTACATTCGGGTGTGATCTACTCCGGTCGGTTGTGGCAAACATTGCAGGTACACTTCTCCCCTCCTGCCAACCCCAAAATATGCCGGATATTGCCGTAATCGGGTTCGGGATGTGGCAGCCCCATGTTGTTTTTGCCTGTAAACGTCTTACTCTTGTTGCAAACAGCAAAACTGGACAATTGTAACTGTAACGATACAGCATGACTTGCCACGTGCATTCCAACAGCTTAGCACAGTTCAGTGGGATCACGAACGTACGTGGTGCGTGAGCGAGCAGTTTTTCTGTTTGGTGCATTCATAACAAGTCACTGTCAGACTTTGGCCAATTTCGCTGCGTACACCAACCTTGGACTGTCTTTATATGGGTCCCCACACGCCCAACGGGGTTAATAACAAATGATGTTGTCTTTGTTCAAGAGTTGAACCTTGAAAATTTGACATCTTTAGACTGATATTTGATATGCTAGTTCGCTATCAATTGCAAATCAGTGAATTACGGTAGCTGGGCCAACAAAGTCGCTGACTCGCTACTGTTGTATTCCGGTACCACCCTACTCACAGGAACATCGCTAGTTTTTTAATTTCATTTATTTTTGAAAACCCAAATTGACCAAAAACGCAATGATTATCGCACAAAGCGCAATTTGGCGCGTACCGTAAAAAAACCGCCGATCGCGCATATATGTCCGAGCCCTATATGTAAAAGAGGTTGGGATTGTTCTCCTCCTCCTCTGGACATGACGGGGGGACATTTTTTTCCGTTTTCTTTCCCCTCTCCTCTTCCTCAACTGGTAATGGCCGATATCCAGTTTCCCGTGACGATAATACAATTGGCAACCGACTTAGCAGTAGAAAACGCGTGCCCTCTCCCTGTTCAAGATCTCCTGAAATAAAATATTCAGCTACTAGACATTATGGCAACATAAAACAAAAAAAATAGGATCAATAAATATAAAATATAATTTATTTGCGGCGCTTTCAATGAGCTGCCATTTGCCCCGGAGGCAAGTGATAGAATTGACGGTTACCTTGTAATAATGTAATATAATTAATATCCTATGTAGGCCACGAACGCCGTGAAACCGCAGCCGCTGTATAGTCCCAACAGGTTTTTCCCGTATTTGCTAACACTTAACCTACTCTTACCCAACCAATATTATTATCCCAGAGAATACGCCTGTTATTCTACAAGTATGAATGGGGTACCCACCCGTCGACTTCGCACTTGAACCTATCAACAGCTGTAATTTTTGATCATCCGCTCCTGAGTTTTCAGAAGCTGATTAATGTGAATTAGGAATGTTTTCCCTTTATAATGATCCTTGCATCGTTGGTTCTGTACTTCAATGTGAAAAGTTACAGCCTATTTCCGATAAACTGTTTGCTGAAACTAAAATTTGTCAAGTGTACCCGTCGAGTGCGCACTTACTGTGTTTTGTGTGGGTAATGCAAAATTGTTTAACAGCGCGTAAGTAGTGGGGATTGTTCGAAAGACAACAGGGCGTGTTGTCAGCACATCTTTCTCGGGATTTGTTGTTTTTTTCGCTCAACTTTTGTGTAAATCTCCTATCGCGTTCACCTTCTAATAAAATAACCAAGGTTTATTGGCTTCTGTCAACGGATTTTAATTGACCTCAAAATATTTTGGATTAACTACTTCCGGTACTATTTCCAGTCGCAAGCTATTTCATTCGAGCGCATTTTTTTGGAAATCCACTTATCGGTCCATATCGACGAACCTATACGATAGCCTACCACAGTAGTTTATATATGCAGGATTGCTCATATTATCTACTGCACTCGGAAACTATTTTTATCTCAAACGGGAATTGCCCTGACATCTCAAGAACTTGTTTTTCTGTATCGATATCTCACCGACAGAGACATTATTAGGATTAATCAGGGGAGTTTTTTCTCATCTGTTTTGGATCGTTTTAATCGTAGGGCATGCGGAACAACAGGCACAATTTTAATTGGCCTCTAAACTTGTCCGTGGAATTACCAAAGAAGACAAACAACTGGACTATTGAAGACCTCCTCAAGATACAACCTCGACGTCACCGCCGTCCTAGACAACACTTAAAGGTCCAGATACGACATCGAACTCCTAAGCAGGAAGGTCAGACCCATCCATTCATATACTTTTTTCAAAGGGCCTGTATGATGGGGGTCCCAAATTTCGACGTTACCCTTTATTACATTTTGCGAACCAGTCCGTGTATTGATACATCCGAAGAAACTCACATGTGTTCCCGGTTATTTTTGCATCTTTTATCTTTCATTCCCTGTATCCCGGCGAACAACTAGTTACGGGAGGTTTGTCTCCAGCCCTTCATTGGCGTCACCAGGTGGGGGACGGGGGGGGGACAATGTCCCCCCCCCACTTTCAAAAGTGGGGGGTATATCATATCTTTGTTCCCCCCCCACCCCTTTTCCGCCACGTATACAAAATAATAGGCACATACCCGATTTTGTATCACCTAAACTGATTCAATTTTTGTCAACCAAACCATTCGCGTTGGAAATTATCTTAATGAGTCCACTAATTCCAGGTGCGACCCGGTGCAGAGATCTGGACCCGACTAGGGCCGAAGTGGAAGGATTCCCATGTTTCATACCGTTCTCGAATTTAAATCGAATATCAAACGTGCAATAATATTTTATGGTTTTTATTGTTAATGTTTCGCGAGCAATGGCGTTTTTCTTCAGCGTTGTAGGCTAAATATCGATGTAATGCTTCGAATCATTTTTTTTTTTCCGTCTATTAATTTCCGAACCTTGGGCAACGCTCACCCCCCCCCCACCCCCTCTCAATTTGTCTGAGATTGAATTCGGCGAAATTTTCGGAAAGTTTGGGAAGGAAAAGTAAAGTGAAAAAATGCCTGAATTTGTTGCAGATTTTTCCGATAAAATCCCTAAAACATGCAATTTTTTCGCGCGGCGCCGGTATCGTTTTCAATGACTGGACTTCTTACTTCTAAAATTAGGGTACGAATTTTACTCCTAAGGTGGAGTGGTCCCGTCGCCTATGGCTTTCCCGTCGATCCCATAAGAGAGGTAGACCCCTGGATCCCACGCAAACAAAGCAGAGTGAGAAAAGGTAATAAAAATTACCATGTTGAGACTCGGTAAATCATCTTAGCATAGCACTATGACAACTTTTCTTCGTCTGTCGTTTGCCTTCAAATCACACATGTAGATGTTTGCTATTGACCGGGCAATGTCGTTTCCCTCCGTCGATCTGGCATATGAAAATCTTAATTTTCTTTGTAGATTCGCGCCAATCCGTGTGGCGCTCCCGCTAAATGGTCATTTTCCATTCGAATTGTCCCCCCCCCTCCCACTTTTCGAACGGTCCGACCCCCTGCTCCAGCCTGGAGTTGCGGGTATGTCGAGATACGCATAAAAACTCAATTAAGGGGACCCGAATTCCGTTACAATAAAACTTATGGCGCTATTCTCTTAGAACCCGATCTGTCGAATTAACTATATCCTGGGCTCTATAAGAGTCAAGACTTGACTTCGCTTCTTCTCACTGAACAACACCAATGGTGTCCCCACAGAATATGTACGCATAAAATGATGCATGGAAGTGACTGTAACAATCGTTTCACAAAATTTTAACGCGATTCTCTTGCCCGTCACAGTTGACATTGGAGCGTGTGCATCCGCGTTCGTTCAAAAATTGCCTTTCGTATTTTGTAACCCATCATCCGGCGCTTCGTTACACTACACGCGCAATCTAGGATCCAGTTACGCGAAAGATGCTGGTAACGAATTCCGGTCCACTACGACATTTGGGACCCTTCCCTATAGAATTCCTGATCACGGATTAGGTTTCGTTCTTTGTTAAGGGAGGAATTGATGGTACTTTCAAACCATATCGGATCGCCTTGCTCTATTGACAGTTTAGAGAACTTATCAAATCAATCCCACTCTTACATATTTATAAAATGCATATGCCCTCACCTCGGTTGTTAACTCACAAGAATCCCCCGAATACAGAAATTTTCTAGCACAATCTAGAAAATCTAGTGAATACAAAACACAAAAAGAATTATAATATGTGGTGATTTTAACGCGAACGTCGGCTCCTCCAATCCCCTCCATCCGAACTATGCGGAAAATCTCACCACAGGTACAACCAATACAATGGCGAATTGTTAGCAGATCTCATTGTGCGAAACAATTTATCGAAACTCTCCTACCAGCACAAACTTGACGCATATCAACACTTATACAAGTAATTTCACATACCTAATAACCCAGAAATCCTATCAGACGTCCAAATAGTCCCATTCACTTCAATCTATTACACCCGGACGCCGGAGCACCTACAATGACCTCCATAGCACACTGTGATCCCAAAATCATTATAAGTAGTTTCATCGACCCTAAACAGCAGCTCAACGAGAAGGACATTTGTATCCAGTCATAAGGATGTTGAAGTAGTAGTTTCAAGTCATCTTAAATCAAACCAAAATTGACGACATTAGTGTAAACCAGGCTCTGACTGAAGCAATTTTGTTCTAATCACTCTCAAGCTACGTATGGGATAAACTTCTCAATCAATTTTGCCTAGAAAAAAGCGCCTGAAACCATAAACCCACCCACGGAAAAAAAAAAAGTTCGTTTCAATAATATTGAAATAGAGACTTATCAAAAAAAAAAAACAAGATCTAGCTCAGCCTTCAAATCGACCAACTGTAGATATACCTACGAAGAGAGAGCTAACAAGTTAAAAGGAATAATAATGCACAACAGCATTCCACTAGTCAAGCTGCCACATGACCCAAAACTGATTGACGAATTACTGAATTTGAAACAGTAAGGATGACTCACCGCTTCTTTAACAATAAAAGTAGTGGAACAAAAAAAGTAAGAAGGAATCCCAATTCAATTACAATTGGATGATGAATCATGGAGATACGATGCAAAATTAAAGAAATCAGCCAACCATTTCGAAAACACTTTCACTGTAACAACCCGAACCGAACCCAACGTGCTCGCCAGGAAAACTGAACAAACTATTTGATGCCGATGAATACAAGAAGCGGTTGCATCATTGAAAAATGATAAATCCCCAGGTTGTGACCAAATCACGCGAACATCTCACATAGCCCCCTGCTACCCATAAGTCACATAGCTAATATACTGCAAACAGCATAACATAGACCGAAACTGAGAAATCGAATAGAAATTGAACAAGGAATCTTAACACCACTTCAAAAACCCAGAAAAACTAAAGGCCCTCTAGTTAATTTAGGACCTTGTCTTACTTTCACCCTGAGGAAAATCCTCGCAATTTGTATTCACAATGAGAATCCGCCCCCTATTGATACAATATACTTCCCCGTAACCCAAACAGCCTACACCTCAGGTAAGATGCACGGCAGAGCCTCGTGTTCGCTTCAAATTTTAGCTGAAAAAAGAAAGCGTAACTTCAATAGAGATAAACATCCCCTTCTATGGCTTGACATGAGCAAAGCGTTCGAATACGATCCAAAGACGCACACTAATAAATGATTTGCAACAGTTCCTCGAGAACGACGAACTCTATCATCTCTCACTATACTGAACGATGTTTCATACACGGTCAAATTAGATGGCAACTATGTAGAATCCTTTACACGAACATCGGGTCCCCACAGGCCAGTGACAGTGCGAGTGCATTAATTCATATAACATACCTGGCCAAGTCTTTGAAATCGGATGAAATGACATTGATGCAGTTATCCAATCATCTCTCAGTTTAGTTTTTGATCATGACTACACCAAGCGCAAAAATATTAAATTGCCGACAACTTCTCACCGTGGACCAACAATACGCTGATGATATCTCTTGGGCATCGACTGGTGACCATATATTGCAACATCGACAAGCGTGACTGGAAAAAACTGACAAGAGACATCCTGCAAATAAAACAGCACGAAAACTGAGAATTTTTCAATCACAAGAAATGGCAATGGCAGTCATGGAAGAAATGTAAATATGAGGAAGTTTGTTGGGAACCGCAGAAGACATTAACAAAAAATTGGGTATAATAACCCACAACGCTTTCAACACTCTTATCAACATTTTCAAGAGCAGACGAGTTAGTACGAGCACATCAACTCCGGATTTTCGATGCCCTTATATACAGAGTATTTTTTATAATTGCGCACTGTGGGTACAACGAGAGCTTGATGACAAAATTGACACTTTCCAAGAAGACTACTCCGCAATGTTTTCACATCAGATGGATCAATACAATTGGATACCACACGATGACTTATGATGTGACCAAATCAGGCACATCAATCAAATCCCTAGGTCTTCCGTAGTAGCACCTAGACGTTTTTGAGATTTTTACGGTCACGTCGCGAGACTCTCAAGAGGAAGCTCCAGCGAAGATCGCTCTGAAGAAGCATTGAGACATACTTCTAAGCCAGTTGGGAGACCGGTGACTACTCTGCTCGGAAAATCAAATCGCAATTCCGGATATCAACATTTCAGTTTTGGGGAAGCAATGACCTTGCGCAAGATCGTGATGGCGTGGTCGGAGATTGATCACTGAGCCTCATATGTCGGATTACGAGACTCACCTACTACTACCTACTACTACTACTACTACTTGGTCCGCCGTGGAAGGAAACCAAATAAGAGTTAAATTAATACACCTTTCGGCAGATTTATGTGTGCACAAAGCATTACGATTTGTTTGCTGATTTCTTAGCATATTTCCAAAGTGATACGTATCATATAATTCAAGGTGCCGAGTCGACGGGTATGCCGCAGTCGACGGGACCCCACGAGATCAACCAATGTCAAAGGTAAGCATTATCTGAAGAACCGCCCGCATAGCTTGCGTGATCAGGATGTTTCGCTGATTTGGTGGCCGCTATCAGTCTGGGTGATGGTTATATTACTGTTAGATCTTACCGTCAAGGGTGCAAGCACTAGGAGGTCCGGGGTTCATGACACCCCCAACTTTTGGGAATGCCTCCATACATAATGATTTTTTCACACACAAAATGTTTTCCATCACTGCTTCGGAACCCCCCCCCCAAAAAAAATGCCTCCCCCCCCCCCAACTTTCATACATGGCTTATCCCTTGCTCAACGTACCGACAAAATTATGTTTAGTCACTAATACCAGATGTAGGTGCTAATGAAACGGGAGGTGATTAACCTTTCTATGGCGCATTCCTAAAATCAACAAATGGCCGACAAAACTATGTACCCTACAAAGCAAAAACGTTTTTAAAAATCATTTCTAACATGTTTCGCTGATTGTTTTTCGAAAACGTTTTTTGTTGAGTCACTCGAAGGTTAGGAGAATTTTTCCAGAACGTTTCACAAACCGTTTTGACGAATGTTTTGGAAAATTTCCAGAATTTTCTGGAAGTGTTCTAAAATGGTTTTTGTGGCAAAAGATTGCGCCAAAACGGATTTAGGTTATGTTAGTCTGTTGTCGCGTATATTATATTAACGTTCACGGTTTCCTAGGTTTGCTGTACTCCTAAATTTGAAGTAAAATGGGAAATGTTTCTAGAATCTTTTCCCAAAACATTTTCGGTTTGTATCGAAACGTTTCCGTACTTTTTTTCAAAGTGTTTACTCAACTCAAACCTTTTCGAAAAACATATACGAAACATGTTTCGAAAACGTTTTTGTGTTTGCTGGTTATATGTCGAAGAAATGGAACCCTCGATTCTTGGATTTCAACTGGCTTATTCGAAATAGCCGGAAATGCGCAATACAATCAATTTATGGGCCTACTATTTCGAAGAATGACATAAGCGACCCTACAAAGTACTAGTGCAACTGTTTCACGATCGTTCATTTCACGATTCGCAATCACGTTGGCAATCCCCCACATTTGCCTGAATAAACATGCCTTCAATTCATTCACAGTTTTTCGAACATGAAGGTGCCGGTGGTTCAGAACCGTGGTATATACTTCCATGAGGCCAAGACACGGAAGTCCGACTCAGATTCATGACCAGGGAAAAGCATTTTCCTTGTCTGGTGACCTTTCGGTATATTTGCGATAACGCAAAATAACTAACGTTATTGAGTATCAACTTTGATTTTTTTCCGCAGTTTGTTTCGTATGTGTGTGCACAATTAAACGGGGAAGGAAACGAGCAAGAGCAATTCTGTATATCGCAGACCAGTGCCCACGCTAACCGTTGCCCGCGGTTTGTATCAACATCCCCATTGAACGCCCGGGACTGCGCCTATCCATTCCTAATCCAACAATCCTATACCTAGCCGCTGACTCGCGACTGGATTCGGTAGTTGCCACTATTACCTACATAGGCTAACACAGTTTGGTTGGAAACGGAACATAATCAGCCGTGAGTCAACGGCTCCCCCCAAAACTACGGCTAAACTCTCCTCTTGCTGGCTGGAATCTCAATAACCTATGGTAAATCCTGACGATGACACTATGAAACAACCAAAACAAGTAGATGAAACTAAAAAGTGGGAAACACCTTTCTTCCTTTCTTCCGGGGTTATCAGTTTTCGTTAGTTACAAGAAAATGGGCTGATGTGTTGACAGATTTAAAGAATTCCCCTCCCCCTCAGCTACAAAGAAACTCGGGCGATGCATTTCGTTTTATGTGAAATAAAAACCCAAAATATATTAACATATTTGAGGTCACCAAATGACTGCAAATGGAGCGAGATGATCTCTATGGGAATGGCACAGGCCTATGTTGTGGAACTATAATAATTCATATAAGAGTCTGGAAAATCTCCACATAATGAAGCAGGAAGTGTGGCTAATGAACATTATTACAAAAATTCCATTGAAAAAAATATTGTTTCCCTCCAAAAGTTACATGCGTTTAAACCAGAGAGAACGGGCGCTGTCATTTTCACTCAGGCGAATGGCAGGAGACTTGAACAAGACTAAAATTATGATGTCACACAACCCCTACCTGCTGGCATTCAATGTATTTCTTTGTTTTCCCACCTAATCATTCACACGACTGTGCACAACAATGTAGCTGTTACATTGAATCACTGGGAGGGTTATAATGCAAAGAAGAATTTCAGAATAAAGGGGATCGAATCTATGCGCTATCTTAGAATTATATGATAATAAATTATAAGAAAACAACAAGAGCCTATGAGTACAAGTGGTTAGGTGATATATCACAATTCTTATCAAATGGCAGCGTCCTGTTGTTTCATTAAAGTGGACATATCTCGGAAAGTAAGCGATATTTCAGATGAAATTTGGGGGGGATGTCATGACATGATGGTCTCTCAATTTAAATCCCTATTAGTTCACTTCCAAAGTGCAGCTTCAATTCTCCTTAAATGAAGGTTTACTATTGGCTATAGTTATAATCTTAGGGAAAGGAGAGAGTGATCTGGGGTCATGGGTATAAAAAACATCTCTGGTGGAGAAACGACAAATTGCCAGTGGGGTTGTAAAAATTTGAGGGCTTACTATTGGCTACAAGGATAATTTGAGCACAAACCAGGCCTAGAGGGTGCCGGGAGAGAGAGATCATTGGTGAAATGGAGGTACCTATCTGGAGGGACAGTTGTAGAGCGCCGCCTTCCACCCGGGAGACCGGGGTTTGATTCTCGGTCAGGTCAACCAAACGACTTTGAAATGGTACTGTGCCTCCTCGCTGGACGCTCGCACAAGGTATTGAGTGGACAAAAAGGTGTATGCATTTGCAAGTTTTTGTCCTGCGAGTATTCCCCACCCCCACATTAGGTACCGCCAAAGAGTCCTTGCTTTATTCCGTGTACCTGGGTGAGGGATTCGCAGCTATCAATAGGTACAGTATCCAAGTCTGCTCCCTTGCTGGCCTTGAAAAGGAACGATCCTTTGCTCAAGGATTACCATAAGAGGAAAAAATGAACCAAAAAACGAACAATTGTTCAACTGACACTCTGTAATCACCTGAGAAGATTATGTGGCACTAATATAACATTCCCTAAAACTGTCCCCTCTCAGACACCTCGAGCTATCCCTCAACCCTCCATGCTCCGACTGCCAAACTGGCATACATTAAAAATCCAGCTGAAAACTATTCTTCTGGTTGCTCAGATGTAGCACATCAAAGAATTACTGCCCTTGGGCTCTTGGTTTTTTCTACTGTTAGAGTCCAACTTTCTCCCTCCATGGTCTTCCCAATGTGACGAATCTAGGGATCTATAAGGCAATGTGTGGACTCATTTTTGCACTTTGTGTGTCAGCAGTCAATGGATTGAGCTAGAAAA
Source organism: Sclerodactyla briareus (assembly GCA_026419785.1). Lineage (NCBI taxonomy): Eukaryota > Metazoa > Echinodermata > Holothuroidea > Dendrochirotida > Sclerodactylidae > Sclerodactyla > Sclerodactyla briareus. The sequence goes on along the minus strand of JAODTK010005595.1, from coordinate 306,351 downwards.
ATCACATTTCCTTGAACACAATGAATATCAATGGAACTCCAGGATTTCAGAACTTGGGGGAGCAAAAGATAAATGTCCAATGTGCCCTGGTCATAACCAACCTGCATTACAGCCTTTATGAAGTGAAGACCAAGGCCTCGCCCCTCACAACTGCAAGTACCCGCCATCTAGGGTAAAAACTCCGTGACTGCTGGAATTCGGGAATTGAGGATGTGTTTGCTACGCCAAGCATGCTACTATTGCTCTCCGCCCTAAAACCGTGATGACCCTGGATACTTGTGTGGGTTAATACAATGGGTTATGCATCGTCCAGTCATGTCCTGCATTGTTAATTCTTAACAGGATAGTGCAAATCAATGAACAGATCACATCCCCATGGATGGGAGGAAATCACCAAGCGATGGGGAGGACGACCAGTTACTGGACATGTCCACCTTTGGAATTGCTAAATGGAAACGAAAACAATCCTGGGGAGGTAAAGAGTGATATTCTCATTCAGGGTTAGAGCTGTCTAATAGGATCTAATATTTTTGAGGTTTATGGGGCATTCATGCCATGTTATGCACTTGTTAATTGCATGATGCACCCTCAATCGTCATCGTAAAATCAAGAGTGCACTCAGAGGTGCATCACTTCCCTAGATGTCCAATCACAAATGAAAAGCAGACCGTGGTGCGTCATTTCATACCGCTCATGTTTAAAGTGATAGGAAATGAAAATTCTGGCTCAGTGGTGAGCAGGGACGTACATGTACATTTTTAGTGCTGCCAAATTTTGTACATTGCAGTCAATTTACCAATTCAGGGAGCCAGTATGAGCATTGACTGTTGTTGAATTTGTTAAGTCATCATGATTATTAAACTGAGAGGTGAGTTGAAAAAGATAAGAACTGTGTGACTCACCTTTGGAAAGTCCCGGGTATAGGGAAGAGAATGCATCGTACAATTGTCAATTGCAAGAGTTGCAGAGCATTGTGACTCACAGCAGTCTCTAGTTTGATACCATGTCTGTCATACCATTGCAAGATCAAGAAATCTGAAATTCACAACTACGTGCTGTGCAAGATGGTTGGAGAGCAGCAATGGGACCAAAAACCAGTGCTGCACAAGTTGCTGTTGAGGGCTCTATTCAAATCAGAGGGAAAAGGGAAGGGCCATGTAGGCAGACAAATGAGATACATGGGTTGTTTCGTTTGGACATAAATATTACCTGACCAGATGTCTCGATAGCATGAGATCCAGTTTGATATCTGATTGAGGACATGATCCCGTTCACTAATCTCCTCTGCTCTGATCATAACAGGCAAAAAAAGATTTAGGAGGTCTGAACGATATCGAATAATGGACCTCCTTGGGTGGGGGGAAGGGTGACCATAACACCCTTTCATTTGTACCATGGCTGCTGTGCTTTAGGAGATCCCAACCTAACATACTTTGTAATTCAATTATTTCTGGACAAAGGCTCGATTTTTATGCCATCTATTTTTTAATCTATTTACTTGACGATATTCAATCATTTGCATACACCTGCATACTAGTCAACTTGTGGTGTTCTCTCACATTTCTCCCGTATTTACATTCAGAGAGCTCTGGAACTGGGGATCCCTTCAGCGATAACTACCTGCACTCAATTCTCTCTCCACTCGATACTTCCACACGATCGTTGGTCCGAGACACACAGAATACAGCACCAACTAAGGAATCCTGAAAAGGAGGAGGGCTTCCCCTACCAGGCCCACTCAGGCCTGTCCAGTGTTTTGCGGGTGCTTTGTCATATCACTGGTTGGGTTAGCTCCGGGTGATTTAACATTTTTCACAGTTACTTGCAAGGTCTGCTTGGTGCTCTAAGAAAGCCGTACCAGTTTCTGTTAGTCGACAGATGCAGAATAATAATACCGTTCTTGTAAAGCGCATTCACAATTAAGTCTCTTGCGCTTGACTCCCCCCCCCCCCCTCTCCGCCCGCACCCCCAACAAGAACAGGTAAGTAAAACCACACACATGTACAACAATAGTACATGTGTATTCTTTACCTTATTTTGAATGCGGTGACAGATGGAGCAGCTTTAACCTCTCGGGAGGTTTTCCAGAGGAGAGGGTCGGAAGATAGGACGGAGAGTAAGAGTTGCATGTGAACCAAATAGTCCTAATCTATTATTAGGCAGTCAACTTAACTAGCAGGCAAATGGGAAGGTGAATGTCGTATTAGTGAAACTACTATTGTCCTTCCAAGAATATCCGGATTGGAGAAAACCAAGGGGAGAATACAAATGGATGTAAATGGGTGAGAGCAAATTACCTTTTTTTTTCCATTGAGGAATTCATGTCATCTTACTGTGTGTGTGTGTGGTACTTTCTTTGATAACTTCAACCCATCTTGATTGATGAAGCTCATACTCGCCAGGGTAACTTTTCTTCTCGGGGGGGCCGTCTCACTTATATCATGGCATGTCCTCCCTGAAAATTATAATGCCCTCTTTTCTGAATGTGTGACGCTACAATGTCCATGGTAGACAACATCTCTGTCCTTCATGAGTTTGCTATATTTCAAAGCCCTCTTTTCATCCACTAGAAGTTTGGTAGTCCTGATCTAGTATATGTTTTCGGGTTTGTTGTTTTGGGTCATGTTCAGAGGTCACCCGATCACAAGGCCAAAATTCGGAAATTTTCAAATAATGAATTTGCATGCTTGGTCTGAGTGGTACTTGAAAATTTATGACCTTTTGGCTTTCTGGTTGGTTTTGGATCTAGTACAAAGCTTGCATCAAATAGAATGGTGATGTTTTCCCTCTGTAGGTCTCTGTGCAGGTATAATAGACCTTGGAGTCCAGCTGGATGAGTGACTCAGCTAGGGATCTGTCCAAGTTCTTCTGGCTGAACCAGGAGGAATGCTGCTGGTCCCAGAACAACACAGCCTTTGGGGAGGAGGCTGCGACGACTGGTCACGTGGGCCTAGAATATGCGGTACCGCCCTGTCAACGCTGGCAGCTACATCATCAACTATGTGTGCTTTGTACTGCTGTCCGTGCTGATGGCACCCTTGCCGTACTCTATGTGATGGCATTTGCACCGTACGCTTGTGGCTCAGGACGCCCGAGGTATGGCTTGAACAACAATGTATAGGCTACATATATTTCTGGATCGCTACACAGTAAGACACCCTCCCCGGTTACTGCGTCCTGGGCAAACAGCATCCCACTTGAATCATGTTCCATCATGAGATTTGACTGAGAAGCTCTTCAGATCATTCTTGTCCAGTTTGACACAAAGACACTGACCCTCCGATCGAACATTTTCCATTCAGGTATTTACCTCGGGTACCACTCGAGAGTTATTCCATGGTTCTATTGTAATATATAGTTACGTGTATTGTGTCGGTCAAAATAAAAAGCGGCAATTCTTAAGGGAGTTGCTGTCAGTATTTTGGAAATGATTTAATCCTGTCATTGGAAGATTGTTTTGTGGTTTTTGGATTTTTATCTCAGCGTCATTCATTGGCCTATCTGTCCACCCTTGATTCAAAGTTCTCCTCATCTACCTTGTTTGAATCGTAAATAAATTTGATCATGATGATCACCAACTTACACCAAGTACTGGAGGGGTATCCAGAGTGGTTAGAAAACTGGGACTAGATGTCATTTGGGATTGTTCAGTTTGGTTTAGTTGGAAAAAATAACCAATTTCTGCTCTCCCACTTGTAATAGTTACCGGAATAGTGTCATCGCTAGTTAAATTGAACCAATGTACATTTTCAATTGCTCATACAAGCCCTTTCCATAGATTTCACTGATCCCCACCATCATGGAAAATTTGACCAATATCAGCCCGAGTTTGAATCCATCTCTGCAGATTAACAATATCAGCCTGAGTTTGAATTTAACTCTGCAGATTAACAATTATCAACCCGAGTTCAATTATCTCGCCAGAATAACAATATAGCTAAGTTTGATATTTCCATCTCCGCAGATTGAATTATTCAGCCTGATTTGAATTTATCCTGCAGATTGACAATAATCAGAGGAGTTGTTGAATTCATCTCTGCAGACTGACAATATCAGCCTGAGTTCGAATTTATCTCTGCAGATTGACAATATCAGCCTGAGTTTGAATTTATATCGGAAGGATGACAAATATCAGCCTGAGTTTGAATTTAACTCTGCAGATTTACCAAATATAGCCAAGTTGAATTTATCTTGCAGATATTAAACAATTATCATGTCTAAGTTTTAATTTTTCTCCACAGATTGACAATATCAGCCTGAGTCGCTATTTATCTCTGCACATTAACAATATCAGCCTGAGTTTGAATTTAACTCTGCAGATTAACAATATCGCTTAGTGTGGAATTTATCTCCCCAGATGACAATTATCAGCCGAGTTTGATTGATCCATGCAGATTTACAATATCAGCCTGAGTTTGAATTCATCCCTGCAGACTGACAATATCAGCCTGAGTTTGAATTTAACTCTGCAGATGCAATAGAGGGGGGCATGAGTTTGAATTCATCTCTGCAGACTGACAATATCAGCCTGAGTTTGAATTTATCTCGCAGATTGAGCAAATCAGCCTTGAGTTTGAAGTGATCTCTGCATGATTGACAATACAGGCCTGAGTTTGATAGGTTCTCTGCAGAGTACCAATATCAGCCTCCTAAGTTTGAATTATCTCTGAGATTAACAAATCAGGCCTAGTTTGAATTTCTCGCAGATGACAATATGAAGTTGAAGTTTGAATTCATCTCTGCAGACTGACAATATCAGCCTGAGTTTGAATTTAACTCTGCAGATTAACATATCGGCCTTAGTTTACATTTATCTCCAACAGATTGGACAAATCTCAGCCTCGAGTTTGGAAGTTATCCCCCGCAAGATTAAACAAGATCAGCCTGAGTTTGAATTTATCCCCGCAGATTAACAATATCAGCCTGAGTTTGAATTCATACTTCGCAGATGTGCAAGATCAGCCTGAGTTTGAATTATCCCTGAAAGGATTAACAATATCAGCCTGAGTTTGAATTTATCCCTGCAGATACAATATCAGCCTAAGTTGGAAATCATCTCGCAGATTGACAATATCGCCTTGAGTTGATGAATCTTATTCTCTGCAGAGTGAAATATGCCTGAGTGGCAGTATCTCTGCAGATTGACAATATCAGCCTGAGTTTGAATTTCTATGCAGATTGACAATATCAGCCTGAGTTTGAATTTAACTCTGCAGATTAACAATATCCAGCCTGAGTTGATTTATCTCTGCAGATTGACAAGATCAGCCTGAGTTTGAATTTAACTCTGCAGATTAACACATATCAGCCTTCTGAGTTTTGAATTTATCCTGCAGATGACCATATCGCCTGAGTTGAATTAATCTCTGCAGATACCAAATCGCCTAAGTTTGAATTTATATCTGCAGAGTAACAATATCAGCCCTGTTTGAATTTTTCTCCACAGATTTGACCAAATAGCCTAGTTGAATTGATCCACTGACAGATTAAACAAATCAGCTGAGTGTGAATTTATCTCCGCGATTAACAATATCAGCCTTAGTTGAATGTATCTCCACAGATTGACAATATCAGCCTGATTTGAATTTATCTCTGTCAGCTCAACAATATCCACTTGATTGAATTTATCCCTGTCCGATTAACAATACCAGCCTAAGTTTGAATCATCTTTGCAGATTAACAATATCAACCTGAGTTTGAATTTATCTTCGAGATTGACAATATCAGCCTGAGTTTGAATTTAACTCTGCAGATTAACAAGTATCCGCCTGATTTGAATTCTCCCTGCAGATTAACACTATCATCATAAGTTTGAATTCATCTCCGCAGTGACAATATCAGCCTGAGTTTGAATTTTCTCTGCGAATTGACAGATCGTCCTGAGTTTGAATTCATCTCTGCAGACTGACAATATCAGCCTGAGTTTGAATTTAACTCTGCAGATTAACATATCAGCCTGGTTTGAATTTATCCTCTGCAGATTGACAATACAGCTGAGTTTGAATTTATCTCTGCAGATTGAACATGATCAGCCTTAGTTTGAATTTATCTCTGTGCAGATTAACATATCGATCCTGATTTTGAATTTATCTTCGGGCAGATTGACAATATCAGCCTGAGTTTGACTTTATCTCTGCAGATTACCAATATCAGCCTAAGTTTGAATTTATTCATGCAGATTACCAATATCAATCCTAAGTTTGAATTTTTCTCCACATATTGACAATATCTGCTGAGTTTGAATTTATCCCTGCAGATTAACAATATCAGCCTGAGTTTTAATTTATCTCCGCAGATACAATATAGCCTTCGTTTGAATTTATCTCCACAGATTGACAATATCAAAGCCTGTTTGATTTAATCTCTTCATCAACAATATCAGCTTGATTTGAATTTATCCCTGCAGATTAACATATCAGCCTAAGTTTGAATTCATCTCTGCAGACTGACAATATCAGCCTGAGTTTGAATTTATCCTGCAGATTAAAATATCAGCCTGAGTTTGATTTATCCCTTCCGCTTACCATATCAAGCCTGACGTTTGAATTTATCTCTGCGATTGACAATATCAGCCTGTGTTTGAATTCATCTCTGCAGACTGACAATATCAGCCTGAGTTTGAATTTTTCTCCACATTTGACACATATCAGCCTATTTGAATTTACTCTGTCAAGATTGACAATATCAGCCATTTGAATTTATCTCTGCAGATTGACAATATCAGCCTGAGTTTGAATTTAACTCTGCAGATTAACAATATCAGTCTGAGTTTTGAATTTAATCTTTGCGATTGACAATATCAGTCTGAGTTTGAAGTTCCACATCGCTTCGATTGCACGATTCAGCCTAATTTATCTTCCGTGAATCAAAACCATCCGTTAGTGGTTTTATCATCAGAGGCTACTTCAGCGCATGGACTCTGATCACCAAGTCCATCACGATGGTCCTTGCCGTGTCTTCAGGGCTCAGCTTGGCAAGGAGGGCCCTGTACATGTGGCCTGTTGTTGTGGCAATCTCTTTGCTTCACTCTTCCCCAAGTACCATCAGAATGAGGCTAAGAAAAGAGAGGTGAGGAGCTGCTAAATAACGGAAAAATTTTAACGTCTAAAAATATTCTATTCCATCACCTTTTTCTTTAGATTATATTATAATCTACCCAGGCTCTTTATGTTCTGCTGAACTGAGTACACAAATAAGACTCTTATGAAGAAAACTAGACCACTGCAAATTCCCGAATAATCGCAAGCCAAGGCCAAACTAGCCAGCCAGTTTTTTTATCGGACTGTTTAAATAGAAATCTGACCTTACAAAATGGTGACATAATACAATAGTCTGCCAATAAGTTCATGTGGATCCTCTGAACAAAGAATATAACATACAATATAGGGGTAGTTTCAATGATTGTCAATTGACTCAAGGAATGTCATCTAATGACCTTCAGGTAAAGCCGGGAGAGAGAATCAGCAAAAATGTCTTGTAAGCATGGAATTCAAGCATCAGCACAGGATTTCAAGAAAATATCATGTTCGCGAATTTGAGATAGCCAGGCAATATTGCGACAGTATATTTTAGATAGTTCTACTTCCAGCATTGAAACTCTGATTGTTTGTTGTGAGTTGTCTCAAGTTGTTTAAGGAGAAAGTCGTTGGTCATTCTGTCATGTATGTGTCTATGTCCGTCTGTCCATCCTTTTACAAATAAATTTTTAACCTGGTCAGATTTCAACAAAACTTGGAGAATGTCAAAATGGAGTCACAATAAATTGAAAGTGAGTTTTGTCAGTGCCATGCCTCCAGGTCCTGATGTTATCCACCTATGAGAAAATCTCCCCTCATCTAATCTCAAATTGATATAGTTAAAAATACCTGAACACGTGACAATACAACCACTTACTGACAGACCAGACTAGCATTCAAGAACCCACTTGAAAGGATTACATGTACTGCAATGTTTTGCAGGGGGGGGGGGGGGGGGGGGGGGGGGGGGGGGGGGGGGGGGGGGGGGGGTGTTATGTTTCCTAACCTTTGGCCTCTTCTCTTGCTCTAATTTAAAAAGATCATCTCTGAATAATTTTTGTGTTCTCCTCTATAAAAAAAACAGATCTTATCTGCTGCTTCAGCGTGGAGGGGGGGGGGGGGGGGGGGGGTGCAGTGGGTGTCCGTGGCCTTCGGGGCTCCAATTGGAGGGGTCCTGTTCAGCTTAGAGGAGGTAAGCTCTTGGTTCAGCTGCAGGGGTGTCCGTGGCCTTTGTGCCCCGCGCATTGGAGGAGGAAAGCTCTTGGTTCAGCCTCAGGGGTGTCCGTGGCCTTTGGTGCCCCCATTGGAGGAGGAAAGCTCTTGGTTCAGCTGCAGGGGTGTCCGTGGCCTTTGGTGCCCCCATTGGAGGAGGTAAGCTCTTGGTTCAGCCTCAGGGGTGTCCGTGGCCCTCAGTTTCCCCCATTGGAGGAGGAAAGCTCTTGGTTCAGCTGCAGGGATATCCGTGGTCCTCGGTACCCCCATTGGAGGAGGTAAGCTCTTGGTTCAGCTGCAGGGATATCGTGGTCCTCGGTACCCCCATTGGAGGAGGTATAAAGCTCTTGGTTCAGCTGCAGGGGTGTCCGTGGCCCTCAGTTTCCCCCATTGGAGGAGGTATAAAGCTCTTGGTTCAGCTGCAGGGATATCCGTGGTCCTCGGTACCCCCATTGGAGTAGGTATAAAGCTCTTGGTTCAGCTGCAGGGATATCCGTGGTCCTCGGTACCCCCATTGGAGGAGGTATAAAGCTCTTGGTTCAGCTGCAGGGATATCCGTGGTCCTCAGTACCCCCATTGGAGGAGGTATAAAGCTCTTGGTTCAGCTGCAGGGATATCCGTGGTCCTCGTACCCCCCATTGGAGTAGGTATAAAGCTCTTGTTCAGCTGCAGGGATATCCGTGGTCCTCAGTACCCCCATTGGAGTAGGTATAAAGCTCTTGGTTCAGCTGCAGGTATATCCGTGGTCCTCGGTACCCCCATTGGAGGAGGTATAAAGCTCTTTGATCAGCTTGCAGGGATATCCGTGGTCCTCGGTACCCCCATTGGAGTAGGTATAAAGCTCTTGGTTCAGCTGCAGGTATATCCGTGGTCCTCGGTACCCCCATTGGAGGAGGTATAAAGCTCTTGGTTCAGCTGCAGGGATATCGTGGTCCTCGGTACCCCCATTGGAGTAGGTATAAAGCTCTGGTTCAGCTGCTGGGATATCCGTGGTCCTCGGTACCCCCATTGGAGGAGGTATAAAGCTCTTGGTTCAGCTGCAGGGATATCCGTGGTCCTCGGTACCCCCATTGGAGGAGGAAAGCTCTTGGTTCAGCTCTAGTGTCCATGAATTTTTGCTCAAACTCGGTTTGCTGGTCGAGCTATTGTGGTCTGCCTCTGTCAGTCTATCTATCCTTCCATTCATCTGGTCTGTAAACTTTGCTTTTCGGTCTCTTAAATGTTCTTGTATGGTATTCATGTACTGTGAATAAACTTGGACTCCATGTTTATTACACTATGGGACCTGGTTCGATTAATCAAAGGTCATCTGTTGTTTGATTACCTCAAGGGAAGGAACTTTACCAGTAATATGTCATTTACTGTCCTTGATGCAGTGCATTCCGCAGAGTTGTGGATGATACACAGCAATGTGATATACTGTGAAAAACAGTAAGATCACATCAGGAAGTATTTGCCCTGGCTTGGCTTCCATGAAAGGTGCCAATCTGGAACACATTGTTCATTGACTGGTAGGCCCAACTACTGCCTAAAGTTGGGGGTTCAAGGCAGTACCAAGAAATGTTGTGTGAGTGTGGAAAGAAAAGTTTGGAGGATCACCCAAAGTTGTGGGGATGTCAAGACCCCTGACCCCTCCAGTGACTGAGCCTTGTATTTCATCATCACAAAAGGTTGGAGGGCCCTAATAAGATGGGGCATGAATATGAGGATTTAACACCCCGTGGAAACCCACTCGTTCACTCAGCATATAAGGCGGTTGGTTGGCTCAGTGGAACAGCCTAACCAGATCGGTTAAAATAAAAATTGAAAGTCTGTCCCAAGAGCAGGTTCTGTCACAACTCACAACGTTATCAGTAGTAGAAATGATAAGACAGTCTATGTTTCTCCCCAAATCAGCGTAAAAACTTCTGCAAAGAAATAATCAAATATGCAAGAACAAAGTTCCAGATTTATTCTTTACTATCACTATGTTGTGTCGTAGTAGTATAAGTAGTAGTAAAAATGGATATTTTCAATATGAGAATTGAAAGAGGCGGACCCAGGCTCAAAGATGGGAGGGACAAATATTGGTTCACATCATTTCCCAAACCAAATTGTAGGGATGCCAGCGTCCCTTGTCCCCCCACCCCACAATGATTGTCACCTGTGAGAGGCATAAGAGCCTGCTAGCCAGTGGCAAAGAGCATGTAATTTTTGGAATAAATATGTGGGTAAAAATGTGAACATTGCATACTTTGAGCACTTATAGTAGTATTCTGGAATATGGGGGTGATTCTGTGACTTAACTGTGGTCAGGAATTATTCTACAAGTCTCTGACACCATACTCAGATAACCAGTGCCATTGCTAAAATGACAGTCCACCTTCCTTTCCAACCACAGGTCAGCTACTAATTTCCCCTACAAAGACCCTGTGGCGTTCTTTCTTCTGTGCGCTGGTGGCGGCCTCAGTGCTGAGGTGGATCAATCCCTTCGGTACAGGACCACCTTGTGATGTTCTATGTGGAGTACGACACGCACTACCTTGGTTCTTTATACGAGCTTGATCCTTTCACCATCTGGGAGTTTTGGGGGTGAGGTTGCGGATTTGTTGCATATTCCATACGATATTCAATCTCGACCCCAAAATCAGTTAATTAAATTATTATGTTGACCAAGAGGCAGCTGGACTTAGTGAAGTCTCATAGAAAGGTCTCTTGACGGTACTGCAATCCATTTCACATATTGGGCTTAACCCATATTAGACCCTGCCACCCACCCACTGTCCCACTCATGCGCCCTCGAACACATGGCATTAACACAAATGTCCAGATTAGCCACCTCACCGCTTTCTCGTTTTGCCAACCCAAGATCTGAATCATCATCTCTCAGGATTTGAGTTGGAAAATTTCACATTTCAAAACAATGAAGCGGTTAGATTAAAAGCTTAAGTAGATGAATTAACTACTCAAAAACAATTGAGGATGGAAATTTTTTGTCATGTCTGGGTTTTCAGGCTTGCCACACATGGACTTTTGTGTTATGGCCATATGTTCAAGGTTGCATGGGTGTGTGCATGGACCAACCATGGGGTAGTAGTCATAGTTCTTAGGTTCACAAACCATTATTAAAGACACACGCATTAAATTCCTGTTATTGTTACTGCAAAGAAGAAACATCAAATGAGACACTTACACGAGCAGATTTGTTGTGTGTGTCAATAAATGGCACCCTCTGTACATAGCTCCTTACATAATTATATCCCCACTTGGGGATATGATGGTTTCCGGCAGCGTTAGTCCTCCGCACACTTGCGCCGCGCCGGAAGATTTTCGTGTCAACGCAATAACTCTCTACACAATGTCCAATGAAACGAAGCCTTCGCACACAAGTTCGGTCCTTCACGAAATCTGGATGAGTTAGAATGTGGGGACGGTCGCTTTGCACCCTCTGCAGTGGCCATCTTGGATTTTCAATGGAAACTGAATAATATGTTTGTACAATAACTCCCTAGTGCCTTGTCGGAATCTATATGATCTTCTATGACAAATGTGCACACTGATCGTCTCATGAAAATCTTGAATGGGTCAAAAAGTGGGCATTGCTGACTGTCTCTGACGCGGTGACCCTTTTGGATTTTTTGGCAGAACTGAGTTCTTCATTGATTTGCGGGTGTTTTGAAGGGTGGCGATCGTTTACAGGTCCCAAGTGTTTGTTTCGCCCCTACGACCCCACCCAGCGCTGCCATTTTGAATTTTTAACAAAATTCATTTCTTTCTGCAGATTTGACATTTTTTTCAACTTTGCACACATGACCGCATAATGAAACTTTTTAAAGGTTGAAAATGTTTGCTTGCGTCGCTCTGACGCGGCCTATCTGGATTTTGTTTTGCAAAAGAGTTTGCAGTTTTGCACATTTTGGAACATGTCGATCATTTTGTGACCAACTTTGTTTTGCCCCATCATCATGGCCCCAACCAACGTCCATTCCAATTTTGACAGAAATGATTTACTGCAAATTTGCATTATTTCGGGAGCATGGGTGTGCATTGGAAACCAACCTCCTGCTTCCCTGGGTAATAAATCCGTGGATGATAAAAACAAGGCGAAACAATGTCACCCTCTGATTGGTCGGCAGTGGGATCTACACGTTGGCGGTTTTCCGCCGGGCGATGTCTAGTTTGCAGTGGAAGTGATCAGTTTTTTTTTAATGAGAATCAGTAAATTCTACACATTGTAGAGGAAATTAAAATGAATTTGATCTTCTCAGGGTCTATATGGTGCATTCTTCATCAAGCTCAACCTCTGGTGGGACGATACAGAAGAACTCAAACCTCAGAAGACATCCAGTGATGGAGGTAGGATCATAGTACCTGCGACATGTGGTTTAATAATCAGGAAACTTACCACAGTCTCGATATTTGGACAAATCATCCCAGACATCCCAAACTTGGTGCATTTTTCGTTAGAATGCACAAAAATGTTGAGATTGTTTTCCTGAAACCTGCAGCAATGAGCTTTACAGAAAATCTTAAATATCAGCCTTACCCCAGAGCCCGCATGCTGAGGAGCATGAATATTGTTCATATTATATTAGGCTCAAACATTCGTCACTAGGCGAAATGGAAATATACAGATTTGTCACACTCATAACACACAAAATGTTTCCATTGTTTTCCCTGAATAGATATTAGTCATGCTATTTATTCGCATTGGGTATCAACAATCCTACAGTGTCATTATGTAGGAATGAGAATTTGCACAAGAAAATTATTCTTGGAAAAGAGGATCAAGAAATTACGCCGAGAGCGACAAGCTTATGGACTTTAAACTATTCTGCGCGAAAATTAGCAGGAAGTCTAACTAAAAAATCACCATACAGATCTGAAACTAGCCAAAAAGGGGACAAATTCAAGACTTGTCTTGTAAACAGCACTGCAGGAATGTCCTCGGACTTGTAATGGGGTTTGAACTTGCAACAATAGGTTCGCAGTTCAGGAGCTTACCAACTTAGCTAATTCAGCTCCTGAATTCACCCACTAGAGTTTATGACCAGAGTCGCGGTGCCCGTGCTGATGGGCCAACTTCATGTTTATGCTGTTTCATTGGACGTTCCACAGGTACCCCCTCATAGATTGACATCGTATGAACCCAAAAGTGGGCTATTCAGGGTTAGTTATGCTATGCAAGGTGATATATATAGGGGGTCAATTTTCTAAAAGTTGGTAAATATTTGTGACGTTGTCGTCGCAAATTAAATGGTTCGGCGTCATGTTGGAAGAATGGAGGATGCTGACTGGGTAAGAGTCTAGATGATCACGGTTACTGGTAGTCGTAGGAGAGGTAGGCCTGGGAGGGACTTGAGGAGAAAGCCTGTTGAGGAGAAGTGTTCATAGTGACCTCGCTGTCAAGTATGACCGTGTCCTCTAGCCCAGGATAGATCAGGAGAAGTGGAAGGAGATCTTGCCATTCAAAGTGCTCCGTCTTAACGGGCTAGCATGGATTTCTGAAGTAAACGTTTATGTGATGAGCTTGGAAACTTTCACTCAAATTCAGTTGTTCCTTTTTAACTTTTCAGAGTTGAATGGTAGCTGAAACACCAAGAAAGATGCAGCCCTTATTTTTTGGGGCTAAGTAGAAATATGTTTGTAGTGCTATAACATCATTATGATGCTGTACCACATGTACCTTTCCCCAAAGAATTTCGGCGCGGGAGCCACTAGCGGGCGCTGTATTGCCAGACCTTCTGGGGGAAAGCATGTGATTTGGGAGGAACAACATTGATGGTATGTTTTTTGAGGACTGGCATTTTCTCATAACCAAGACTCGGGCAGGTCCCATATTGACACATGGACATAGGCCCGTCAATTGGAACATGGTTCTTCTGTGTATAATAGATAATTACCCCCTCTTCAAATCGAAGTCAGACCAGAGAGCATTGTTTATTCCTGTATTCGAGTGAAGGTTAACAGTTTGATGTCGGAGTTTCCAGGTCTACATCTTGCTGGCCTTGGTATTGCAAAATTGCACTGTTTTTCAAACAGTCAACAACCCTCTTGGTACGTCCGGGACAATGAATGCCTACTCATGTACAGGTGTGCCAGACATCAACCAGTCACGATCTTGGTAAGATCAGGGACAATGAATGCCTACTCATGTTATAGTGTGGCCAGACATCAACCAGTCACGATCTTGGTACATCGGACAATGAAGCCAACTCATGTTATAGTGTGCCCGACATCAACATCACGATCTTGGTTACGTCAGGGACAATGAATGCTACTCATGTTATAGTTGTGCCCAGACCCAGTTTGTAACACTGCAGGACAAGAGAGAACGCGCTATTTTGATGTTCCTACGAAGCCATTTCGATAGATTTCCCATAACATGATTAGCAGACTGGTGCATGTACAAATTCAATGAGAACCTGTGGACAAGACCAAATTCACTGTTAAAAATAACGTTAAAAACGGCAATCTGGGAACAACATTTAAAAATCAGCAAATGATGAAACAGGCATTGTAAATGGCGTTGTACAACACATTTCAAAAAAGATTGAAGAGCTGTATTTGCACGTGTCTTCAGATGTCACTTTTCTGTGTTGGGTTAAGTTTGTTCCCTGCACAAAATCAAAGCAAGTTCAGTAGTTAGGCCACTGCTGGCTCTTTGTGGGGCAATTAGTAAAAGCCCATTGGAAATAATCATCCTTGTTTTCTCATTTAGTCCATAAAAATTTATTTTACAAATACAATTATAAGCCTGGAAGGAAAAAGAACATCACTATGGGCCAGAATAATGTTGCTGTGAAGGATTTGCCCTTTCGGCGGCCCAGTCATGTAGCTTCTATGGAGCAGGGAACGTTATTATGGCATGGGTGGTGGTATCCCCAGGTACCCACGGCCCGATACAGTTGTAATTTGTGTATGCAATAATTTGCATTGTAAGTGTTAAAAACAGCAATATTCGGCAGTATGGCATGGTATGAAAGATTTGCTGGTCTACTTTTCTGAATAACTCCCTCCCTCCTTGATCTGAAATCCCCTTTGAAAAATTGTGATGGGGGGAATTCCCCCACGTTTTGAGCCTAGCGTAAACCCTGTTGTGGAATACCGTCTTGCATCCAGTGTGAAACATCTGCCTCTACTTGCTGTTTGATATGTAATTTATTATGCTGAACTGGGCTCCTTTTGCGCTGAATAGCTGAGGATCTCTCTTCAATACCCAATTCTATGAACAAAGATCGTCCTTCATGGCTCCAGCATTACTGGCCAAAGCCCTGACCTTCACCAATTCTGCTTGCCTCATTTGTTAATTTGAAACCTACATTTTTCCTGCCCAAGTTTCCTCCTGAACGAGTTGAACATTTTTTTTTCCTCTCAAAGGTGGTTGTCTTGGCTCTCATCACAGCCCTAATTAGGCCTTCCTAACCCCTACACAGACAGAGTTCCAGCCGTTTGATCGCATCCCTCTTTCAAGAATGTGGCCCCAGAGGATGACACGGACCTTGGTAAGTTTCTATTACGCTTCGATGGAACCCAACATTCGCGGTGAGCCAATTCAAAACTTCAAAATGGTACTGTTGCCCGCTCCCTGGATGTTCAGGCAGAATAGAGAGCGGGATAGTAGTAGAGCGGTATCAGTGTCCTTTGCATGCAACAGGTCCCGGGTTCGAATTCCAGCCGATCAGCACCGGGCGTTTTTTCCAGAAGTGGCTTTACTTGCAGTTCGACTGTCGTGTTCATGGTCTTAGATTCTTGGTCCTGCTGTTGGAGCAGTGGCTTTGGTAGTTCGGGGGTTGTTTCGGGGCACTTGCAATAGGTCTCGTCGGTCTGCTTTGAGCAGTCGCGTCGAACATCTTCCGCTCCTTCCAGGTTCTGAGAAGGGGGTCAGGTCCTGGAGTTCACCGATCCCGTCAGATGGGACGTAAATTGGCGGTCCCGGGAGCAGGGATGGTGTCAACTCCTGCCTCGATATATCTAGGCACTAGTCGAGAAGAGAGACGAGTTGGCGCCAGTGCTCATCCACGATCAAAAATTTGGTTCGGATTCCACGATGAAGTCCAAATGGCTCCTGAACCCGTAGCAATCAAACAAATCACATCAGCCACAAGGGATTGGAAGGCAGGGACCAACGAGGGTAACGCAATTTTGCAGTGGCTTTGTCTGTGTGTGTTACCGCCACCCCACATTAAGGTACCGTGGCCAAAGAGTCTTGCCTGATTCTGTGTACTATGGTGAGGATTCACAGCTGACAGTAGGTGCAGTGTCCAGGTCTGCATCTTACTGGGGCCTTGAATAGGTTCGATCCTCTGCTCGGGCCAAAAAAAAAATATGATCACTCGGCCAACTTTTTGCGGTGATTATGCCTTGAACTCAAAGCTGCGCGTTTGGATCATTAGAGGGGGGTTGGTTGTCTTCTCTAGGCAGGAATATCAAACGCTGCAGGAAGCCTGAGTTATCAGGAAGTTTGGTTGGGTCAAACTCTAGCTTACTGAATCATCAGGCTAGTTTAAATGTGCTGCTAGTGTGTCCGCAGCCCACTCAGCTTTTAGATACCTGGTGTCCCCGAGGAGGGGGGGAGTGGGCGGACTGCTTCCAAGGAACACTGTTCTCGTCCCTTCAGGACATTGAAAGCAAATGGCTGGGGCCAAGGTTCAGGATCCTAATCCTGCGCGGGGCGCTGTCCAGCTCTGTGCCTTCCAACTGTCCTCCTCTTCCCTTGAAGTGCCTTAGTTGGATCATACACAACATTGGACCTATGAGCATTGTGTGTGCTGCTCTGCATTAACTTTAGAATAGGAAAAAACAAATGACCGACTACTAGAAAAACCCTGTGAGCACGTAGTCATGAACTAGAGGTTTATTAATTGAGGCTTATAACTGATCTTGAATAACCTAACCGAGTAAGATAAAAAGGCATGACAGTAGTGTGGTTTGGTGTTTAGCTAACCCTTTTCAATGCTCTGTTTTTCATGTTGGGTTCGTCCCAGCACGGCCTCCTGTTAGATACATGCCACTTTTTGTTTTTTTGCTGATAATTTTCAGCAAAGGGAATGCTGTCTATCAAAATATGATGCTTCGTTCAGAATTTAATGCATTCCTTATAGCACAAAAAAGTACCTTACATGTCTACCCCTGCAGAGACACAGTTGCTTACCTCAATCATTCAACACAGGATGAGTTAGATTGCCACTTCACTGAATTCATGAAATTGTTCCTTCAATATACATGTCATAAAGATTCTGTTTTGAGGGGGTGGCGATCTTCCAACAGTTGGAGTTGCCATATTATGGGCAGTCCAACGACTGACAAATTATCATTTTCACCCCTCCAACTTTATGTTGACTATTGGTGCATATGGAGGTGCATGCATGTGGACTATATCTTGCCTGCCAAAATCTTTTCAATGAATCCAAAGATTATCCGAAAGTAACATATTTGAATCCCCTAAGTTGCCTGCCAGCAACTTGTGTCCTCCTGTACCCGGCCTACCTTATTTTATGTTTGCTTCAGCCCGGTAGGTGGCCTGCTAGCAGGCATGATGGGATATAATACAGACACATGCCCTTGCCGGTACTTCTGTCGGGATCACGGTTTCCTACTTGCTTAAGTCAATTGGTGATTGGTTGTCTCAGCAATGCATTTGTTGCGTATGTAGTGCATTTTCAGATTCCCATTCACCATAAAATGTGTGGGTTTAATTGGCCTGATTAGGGGTGTGATTTTCTGGTAATTTTCTGCCCGGGTCCCGTCAAAAAATTCGGGCGGGACACAGTTACCCGTGTTAAATGACCAAAAATCGTGACGATGTTTCTGGGCTTTCAACTATCCTAATGTATGTAAAGTATGTACAAACCAAGCCAACGTTCGGGCGATGGTTGTCACTGACAAGTAGACATAGTTTTCCATCAAATGAGATTGACAATTATAAGCCCAAGTTTTAGGTTATAAATAAAGGCTTACCAATCATTCCCTTGGTACTTACCGCTGAAATTATCCTAGGCCTGTCATTTTAAAAGTTTCGATGACTGCCTTTTGGTTGTACTAACATGTCAGGTCACGGGCACGTAACTTTTCCTAAACAATTTGTTTTTCCGAACCCCTGGGCCGCTCGCTCCTTCATCGCTGTGGGCAATTAAGTACTTTGGTCCACAGCCGGGCCACATTGTGAATTGTGCGTGCGATGTATACGTAGCAGTGTGCATGATGAACTGACTAGTACGGTCTGCTAGGGAAGCTGATTGTCAGAGTGGCAGCGCTCGTGACGGAGGCGGGCTGAGATAGGAGAGGTTGCCAACAAAAAGGTTTGTGTACAGAGTCGTAGTCTTGATTAGCAGGGGCCCATGATCCCCATGTCCGTCGTTTCGGTCACATTATTGTCAGCCTAAGAAGTAAGATGTTGCCGACCGGTGCGGGCACGGCCGCTGCGCTCGCTATGTATGCAGGCAGGAGAGCCTAGTCTATGCTGCTTCGCGAATGTCTGCTTTGTTTGCGTATCGTATCGAGACAATTCCGCAATAATTAAAGTAAGAAAATGTAATAATTGTGAATGGAAAAATATAGAATTGTGTTTTTATTGCTACTTTTGCTTAGTTGACTAGATTTTCGGGTATCGGGTAGTTGATTTTTATGCCCGGGTCCGATAAAATCGGGCGGACCCGTTTCCCGCGCCCTGGGGACTGTCCAGCCCTAGTCCTGATAGAGGAATATTATGTGGCCGCCCAATGAAAAACCCTCAGTGATAAAACTACCTCAGAAATTTTCTGTGTACTATTTTCACTGTTTCTCAAACGTCTTTTTTGAAAGTGCTGATTGTGTTGTTTACTGCATGTGCACCAGTCCAGGGCAGCAGTCTCACCAACCAGTGAGCAAAGTCTCACCTTATTAGTCTCATCAAATTAATTGATACTGAATGTTGCCCATGCCCCATGATTGCATTCCACTACATTTTCTAACTGCTTGTATCTTTTACGGATTCCATGACAAGACTTGTGGATATTAATTATGATATTGTTATGACTCTGTATTTATGCCTTCACAGCGATATCAGCGGAACTTCACCCGCGTGGATCAGGACTTCTACCCATCTGCCGCCGCCGGCCCTGGTGTCAAGTCAACGCTATGGCAGCTGACTTTGGCACTCATAGTCAAGCAGTCCTCACGATATTCACCTTTGGAATCAAGGTCAGAAGCCACTATTGGGTTGTCGTAGGGTTGAAATTGCTGAACCATGTTATGAAAGTCATGGAGAGAGTTATCTATTCCACTCACTCAACTCACCTCATATTGTACTTTGCACCCCACCCCCACGACATTGAACATCAGGCAAACTTTTACAGTAGTCTGGGCTGGCAACCCTATGGCCCCTCTATTTTGCCAGTTGAACGTTTAAGTTCATGAGCATCTTGGCTGAGAATTTCATTGATTTTTCATCGCAGAAAATCACCCATCTGATTTGAATCGTCATGCAGTATCTTGCAGTATCTTTGACTATCATATTAAGTTTATCCTTAGCGGTTTGCGTGATTTGGGATTGGATTTTCCCCTGCTGGATCCCGTTTTGCGTAAGTCCGTATTTAGCCTAAGCTGTTCCTAGCACAATAGGGTTGTATGTGACTTCCCCTGTAGCCTAACACATGCGGGTGTGTGGGCTCCTATTGTGTTAGGTTCATGAGAGAGTAATCAAGGCACTGATCAGAGAGTATACACATCTACAACATGCAGTTTGGTTTCATGCTAGTGGTACTATTGATGCTATCCCAGAGTATTCAGGCAAGAATAGGCAGTTGTTCTTTGCATCTATTGATTAGAGGAAGCTTTTGACAGAGTTCCATGTGGGGGGGGGGGGGGGGGTTTCAGTGGGCTGTGCGCAGACTAGGTGCAGAGGAAGGACCTGTCTCTTGTTAAGACTATGTATGTTAATACTAAAAGCTGTCAGAATAAGTCATCCTTCCAATAATGATTTTGACATAAAGGTTGGCGTGCACCAATGGGTCTGTGCTGAGCCCCCTTTGTGAATAAGGTCTTTGGAGCTACATAGACTTTGGAGCAAAATGTTTCCCTATCAATCAATCTGATTGACATATACAACTTGCCCTATATCAGGACCATGCACCCACTCCAATGCCTATCGATTACCTTGCTATTAGTCAAATCAAGTGTTGGCGACCCCATTGTCCTCCTATCTTGAATAGATCAGTGTCTGGTTCAAGTACTCCAAGGTTTCAAAAGCACCTTGAAGGTTTGAAGAGCAAAGCAGAAATTCTGTTAACTTTGGCTCTCGAACTGTTCTACATCAGTTTTCAACCATGTATCAGTTTGTGCTTGACAGGCATTTTGTAGGAAAATTGGAAGATTTTAGCCTGAGAGTATGACAGGTTTCGAGGGTCCACTATGAAGAGTAAGTATTCCTAATACACAGATTAACAAACCCATGCTGTTTACGTTAATCAATCAGTCCAGCAATTGGAGGAAGACTAACTGAGAAAGCAGTTGTTATTCGCTTTGGGACAACACATCCACATGCAAATTAATCCATGGATGATGATTCTGTAATAGTATAAAGTACATGGATTTTTAGTCCAACAGTCTCCTGTTTTTCCCTTGCAGGTGCCGGCTGGTCTGTTTATTCCCAATATAGCTGTTGGGGCTATAGCTGGTAGGATAACGGGGGTCATCATGGAACAGATAGCATTGTGAGTGCGATACTTCATTCCATTATAACCATTTATTGCAGTTATTATGTGCGCTTACCTTTCCAAATTATTTGGGCCTTATACAATGCTGGACTACAATTGCAGATCCTGGCTGCGTTTCAGTCGTCTGTTAGTGTTAGATAATTACGTAATTTGCCTCCATTAGAGGGACCTGATTGGCTGACGAGTCATGTGACACCATACATCATCTGACGAAGCTAACAGTCTGGGAGACTGATAGTTAGGCCACGTCCACTGCTAGCACTGGTTTTGTACACAAAATTATAAATATATATATATATTATGATCACGTGATCCCTTTGCGTTCGAGTCGCCGTGCAAAGTTATATATTGCTAACAGTCCACTAAAACGCACCCCCTGTCTCCTGTGTTTGCTTGTATTATCAGTGACTGATCAAATTTCAATTCAAATCATAAGAGTGTCATGATTAAAAAATAGGAATCACTTGATTTATTAAATAGCAGCAGATGAATGTGGCTAGGTGCCTTCCAGGCATGTGTTCCCAGAGTGATGGGGATGAGTAAGTCCTTCGAGTTCAAACAAGGTCAAATTGCATAATTCATGCAATTTTCAAAGCGTTGAGTTTGAACAAAATGTAGACTTAATTTTGTCTCGTCAAATATGGAGGTTATTTTTAGGTCAATGGATGTTAAATCTGCATAATTCATGGGATTTCTCTGAATCTGTCAGATTTAAACAAAACTTGATGAATGTGTTCTTGATGTCATTGAAACCCTTTAGATAATCATATAGAATTGACATTGTCAGTCTCTGATTGATTAAATGTGGGGATATGCCTGCTAGCAAACATCGATCAACGTGGTAGCCATGTTGCTAGTCAAATGGAATTGTCAGTCATTTGGCAGAGAATGTCTTAACACATTCATCTGACTTTATCAGATCACTAGGATTGGACTTCACTGTAGCATGAACAAGGTCCTCAAAGAGAGTTCTCCTGTAGTGAGGGGAGGGTTGGAAGTGGTTTAATATCAGAGGGTTTCACATACAAGGAATTGTAGCAGGAAGGGAGATTTCACTTCAAAAAACTACTCAAAACTCATTCAGTTTAGCTTATCATCCCAAAGGGTAAGGCATTTCAAAGCCTTGAAGGACAACTGCAGGATGAATTGTGAAAAGTCTAATATATAGCGGGCAGAAAAAAACTGAATGCCTCAGTCAAAACCTGAAGTTAATACAACTTTCCTTTAGGGACGTTAGTTAAGTCCTTTTTGAGTTTGTGCATGTGTATTGTGCAAGATCGAAAAGCATCCCATCATGCAATAATGATGACATACTTGCACGACCTTGCACACAATCTTTGTTTTCTATTGAAATTCACACATTATTTTCACTTCGAAAAGCATTCAGTCTATGGGAGCGAATTGCTGAGTGGGTTGGTAAGTGTTGATGGTGCTTTGGTGAGAGAAATTCAAGAGAACCTCTGTAAATGTGACTCATTCATCAAAATGAAACAATGGAATGCATGACATAACTTCCCGGGTTGTCCATGTGTGATGTCATGCATAATTGTGCTATTGGGACTCCCCTCAATTTCTCTGCATAATTAATCAAACCTTGAAGACTGATAACTCCACATAGGAACATCGTATTGGAACGTAGTTTGGACCTATAGATACAGTTCTTCATTCTCCATGATATACCCTCTGTTGTATTCCAAGACTGCCAGTTGTTCTTCAACATCAGGCCTGAATACTAGTACACAAGTTAGTACAAAATCACTTATACAGGATAATCTGTGCAGGTGTGCCCATCAGACTGCTTGCTTATAAAATTCTGTTTCAGGGTGGGCAAGCATGAAGGGTACCTCATCAGAGGGTAACAGAGACAAGGTGTCCTGTATTGCGCCTGGTGAAGCCTAGTGTGGGCACATCCTTGTTTATGGTGCTGTCATTCTCCTCTCATTTTCAGCAAGTACCCAACATGGTTCATCTTCCGGGCCTGTATCTCGAGTGGGAAGTGTATCACCCCTGGTCTGTATGCTATGGTGGGGGCAGCTGCTGCTTGGGAGGGTCACAAGAATGACTGGTGAGCAATCAATGGTTACTTGGAAACCTAATGTAGATGTAATCACAAATACCATAGAAGTAGACCTATTCATTAAGAAGGTGATGTAATCACATTTTCCCAAAACCGGGTTGACATGCCATGGTCAACAGTCTGTTGCAATCAATTTGAAGGTGGAACTTTTGGCACAATGGGTAATGCCATTTATATGTAAAGCATGAAGAGGCTGGCAAACTATATCCACCTCTATGATGCTTTAAGATTCAGCTGTTATTATCTACAAACTAGCAAATCACTCACTTTCTATTAGGATGGTTAAAACTAATTACGTAAGTTAACTGGAACAACCATGGGTCCGAAGACTAGAACCCACTTGTTTTATACATGTGCGTGTTCCACGAATCGCCTGATCCAATGAGCACCCATTTTGCTTGTTTGTGTTGGTGCAGTATGCTGCCTTTAGAAGGAATTTTATATGCAATGTATATGCAGTTTGTCATCCGCTATCCTAGCATAAGGGGTGCTCAGTGGATCCATAGCTCTCTCACTGACATTGTTATTGTCAAAATCTCATTTTGTCATGTAATTGCAAACCTTAGGCCAGTGAACATGTGACTCCTTCTCTATGCTTCTTCCCTATGCTCACGTGACTTTGCATGCAGTGCTGTTTCATTTATAATTGTGGAACGAAATGTGTTTTGACATTTCACAGGGTCCTATGAACCCTTCTATGTCATTAGAGGACATTGGACCTAACAGTACCTGTTCATTATCGCATTTAGGTCAACTATACGTTAGCATGGAGGTCAGATGACCCTAACGTCTCTAACATACTAGTTGTAAAGTATCTCGATGAATACAGCTTATATGCCACTGTCAGTAATTTGTATCTTCCCCATATTCACCCGCTTCATTTTCTTGATAGTGTCCCTCGTGGTCATCATGTTCGAGCTCACAGGGGGGCTGGTCTATATCGTACCACTCATGGTTGCCGTGGTGATCAGCAAAGGGGTCGGAGATGCCTTCACTAAAGGTGGCATGTATCCTTTTCATCGAGAGTATGTTACCTAGGTTATGCTACCTGTTGGATTGTGAAGGTATTTAATGCGGTTTGATTTCCACGTGTTTAGGAAGCCAGTTATGGATCATCGAGGAACCCAGGCTGTATTGTTCATGAATGAGCACCGACAATAACTCGCCTTCTCTTCTCTATTAGAGCTCTGATGATAATGAGGCTGGGGTGTAACCAATCCCAACTGCTCGGAGATGGCTGTTCCACTGCTGACAGCCAAAAAATTGCAAATATCCCAAAACAATCCACAGAAACCCACACAAGTCCACTGCTCCACAGCAGAATCATGGAGTGACCAAGACCTTGTCCATTGCAAGTACAGCCATCTAGGGGACAACAGACGGTGGCTGCTGGAACTCGAACCCGGAGTGTTCGCTTGCAAAGCATCACTGCTATACATACCTCTGGCACCCTCCTGTCTCTGGTTTGATTGCTCATCTACCTAAAACCCATTTCATAGGCCACAAGAAAACTAGTCACATAATTCAGTGGTCCACATTTGGCCGGATGAAGAGGGGGGGAGGAGGGCTGAACGCACACTTCTTGAGCTACTGGAGAGCAGGTTTTAAAAAAATGATGCTCTGCTGTCATTAGATATATAAGTATAATGTTTTTTTTTTTTTTTTATACTGCTATACCATCATGATGAGTCATTATACTGATATTCTCGATACAGAACAGTGTTACAGTATTCCCTCTAATAGGAGTGTGCTGCATGGAAGCATTTACATGAGTAGACACAGTGATTCGTGGAACTGATACAGGCCTAATAAAAACATGTCTATATCATGGTGCATTGTACTAACCAATAAAACCAGAGAAGAAATGCATCAACAAACATATAATTAAAAGAACGCAACCATTTAATGGTGTCTTGGGCGAATGCATCCAAACTCGGACAAGGAAGCCCTATTTTCACTGTGTTTTCATAGGAAACAAAGTTCAAGAAAATACAGGTGCGCTTTGATAGGACACGGGCTTCCATTAGAAAGAACATTGTATATGTTCGAGTCATCCCACTTCATTTTTGTATCACGGTGTAAGACCAATGTATCAAACGCTGATTTCCTTAATGGTGCTCACCGCTCAGATACGACGGCCAGATTGAGCTGAACGACTACCCCTTCTTAGACAGCAAGAGGGATTTCATACACAACACGCTGGCCTCAGACGTGATGAGACCAAGGTAAGACTAAGACATTATTTGAAGGCTTGAGCCATGCTAACTTGACACACAAACTTGTGAGGTGGAATGCCAAAACCGTCCCTATGCCTAGTAAACACCCCACACAGTTCCGTATTGGACTGTAGTATGATGCCACGTAGTATTGAACTTCCACGGAAATCCCATTGGAAGCTACACTAAGCATTGTGAAAAATGCACAGAAGAAATTCAACGTGAAGAAAAAAAATTTGTAATTCCATATCATGCACGATCGAATCAGCTGAACTGGGTCCACAAACAAAATTATCAAATCAAAGTAGTAAACAGAATGTATATGAGAGTGTATTGTTAGGGACCTTAACAAACCCAATTTCTCTGTCTCTCATCTTGATGCATCCAATTAAAACACTATAATGACCTATTGAAATTTGGGTTTTTTTGCTATAAACCCCAGAAAAATACCTGCGCCCGGTAGTGCATACTCAAACAATGACCAGGCGCTACATTGACAGGACGATGGGTAAAAATCGCCCAGCGCCTGCTTATTTTTGTCCCCGACTACAGAATAGGGCTAAATGATGTCTTATAATAGTTGTTTTGAATGCTAAAACATTGGGAAGTGGAGTTCACTCAGTTAGTTATCCCCAGTGAGGACCATTAAACTGTCTTGAGCCGACCTCACACTGTGCAGAATTCGAAATCGCAATGCTTACGGTCACCGCACACAGATTTTTTCGCCACTTTCAAAACTTACAGTGATTGTGCAATCGACCATAAGCTCTCGTGAGCGGTGACCGTTCTCACAGGAGAACACACACATGGATATGTTTTCATTTCAAACGTATTGTGTGTATACACCTCTGAAGAGCTACTGACGAAAGTTGGTACACTCAAAGCATAAACCCTACTACTCCCAGTCGCCTAACTTTCAATTATATTTCTGCCCTTACAAAACTATGTTGGCCTTGCGGAATCCCTAAAAAAAAATTAACTCGTTCAAAACCTTGCAATGGAAGTTGCAATGCAAGGCTTACAGCGGGTTGCCCGCTCACGGCGTTTAATGCCTTGCGGTCATCGTCTCACATCTTGCGATCACACTGAGACTGTTGGCATGACTGTAAGCTGTCGCAAGCCTTGCGGAGAACAAATTCCGTACAGTGTGAGGCAGGCTTCAGATACTGGACTGAACCTTTGATCTTCTTCATTTCAGGAGAGGCTCGCCAGAGCTAGCAGTCATCACACAAGATACAATGACAGTAGAAGATATAGGTGAGGCATACATTCCCTGTTAATTGTAGCTTAGAATAGTAGAGTGGTATAAATGACACCTTGCAAACAAATATTCCAGGTGCGAAAACCAGCAGTCACCGGATGTTTTTCCCTGGCTGTATCCGTAGTTGCGATGGGCGAGGTCTTGGTCTCGCTTCGTAGTTCCGCTGTAATGCAGTGGATTTTGGGGGGTTACTGGGGTTTGTTACAGGATATTTGCAATGAATCTCATCGGTCAGCTGTGAGCAGTCATGTTGAACTTGAACAGGTTCTGAGAAAGTGGTCGGATCTGGGGTGAACGTACTTGGAGGTCTGTGATGAACATATTCTGATGGCCTATCAAATATATTGTGTCATTGAATCATGCAGTTTAGTTCTCTCTCAGCAATATTGGGAAATGTCTGGGATACCTCGATATGGTAGCAGTGCAAAGTCACATCTTACTCGCAGTAGTCCAGGTCAACCCAACTTGGAGGCCCTAATTGGTCCAGAATAGAGTGTGTTGCATCATTGCGAAAATGAGTCATTGTAATCACATCTCACCAGTTCTAGTAAATCTGCACTGGATTCCATGTGACTACAGAGTTTGATTTTGGAAACTGACAATCTTCTCACATGAACACATCCCTTGTTCATCAGATGACGATAAATAATATCACATACTAATAGCGTCTTTCCACCAAAGTGCTCAAAGTGCTTCACAGATATTATGGGCAAATCTGTGCTGGTATCAGTCTCAGTGCCTCTGAGCTGTGAAACAAACTGCCTTCAGACAGGGATCCTCTCTTTCTCTAAATGCTTCCTTCATTTGTTATCTCGTTCCTACTTTTTGCAGAGATGCTCTTAACGGAGACAACCTTCAACGCATTCCCTGTGGTGGTCAGCAAGGAGAGCCAACGACTAGTAGGGATGCCTACCGGAATGAGCTGTCACAGTCACTGAGTATGTTGCACATTCTCTAGGGGAACTTCCAAACAATTGCAAAGCAATATCTTTTGGGTTGCCTAAATAAAAAATAAAAAATATTTGGCTAATTTTAGCTTGTTGACTCAGTAAGTTGACCCCACTTGGATGGGTGAATTTCAATGTGTAGCTTTCTTATGAATAGAACAGGAACCCTATTGTTTTTGTCAAGATGGTGGCATTTTGTGTGAAAAAATTGGGAATTTGGAATGAGGAATGTCATATGTTGCCCATGATGAGCTGGTACAATTCACCATTTGTTCTTGTGCCTGGACGTATGTTATCAGAAATAAGACCAGGAATTACTAAGCCTTTAGCTTTCTGGTTAGGACATACTTGCTGGTCATTCAAGGCTCTGGCCAATCCTTCACCAGGTACACCAAATAAGGCAATGCCCATATGGCGGTACCTTGATGTGGGGGTGGGTGATCACAAGCAGATGGCAAATTACCTACCCCTCGTTTGTCCCTGCTTCAATCCCGTACGCTGAGCGCCCAGCGAGAAGGCTACAGGTTCCATGTTTAGTCTTCGGTATGACTCGAACTGGGATTCAGACTCTATCTCCCGGGTGGGGAACCAATGCTCTACCAATTGTGTTATGCCAATCACAAGTCAGCACCATAATGCCAGTGTGAACGTTCAACTCCCAACTTCAATGAGCCATGTATTGCAACTTGGTACATGAGTCCTAATTACCTGAGCATGCTCCGAACAATCGGGGCCAGGGAGTTGTCAGGGATTACAAGGAGCCAATTCGTGCCCCCTCTCAAAAACTCACCCAAAGCGTTCACTCAAGGTGCACAATTCACATTACAGAGCTAGTTTGAGGCTTATCATGTGAGAGCTTCATACAAGCCATTCAACTGAAGGAATGAAAAATTCGATGAAAAAGTTAACTTAGAGGCATTCTGATAACTGTTGATTGAAAATGGCTAATAAACATAAATAGTAAAGAAGAGAAAGTTATTAAAAATATTACTACTAATATTGGACAAGAGCATTATTTCAGAGTAATGGTCTCTTTGGTCAATGTAAATGTAGCTACAAATTCCCTTTGCGATTTCTCTTCATCCATTTGTTCCATAGGAAAAGCTAGAAATGCCCAGAATGCTGTGAGTCAATCCAGGGTCTTCCTCACCAGTGATATGC
Source organism: Sclerodactyla briareus (assembly GCA_026419785.1). Lineage (NCBI taxonomy): Eukaryota > Metazoa > Echinodermata > Holothuroidea > Dendrochirotida > Sclerodactylidae > Sclerodactyla > Sclerodactyla briareus. The sequence goes on along the minus strand of JAODTK010005595.1, from coordinate 277,787 downwards.
CATTACAACCAGCACCAGATGCCCCTCCATCCATTAATCTACTCTATGTTGTAGATCAGGTATGTAGTATATCATAACTTGTTCAATGCTGTGAGTCAATCCAGGGTCTTCCTCACCAGTGATATGCCATTACAATCAGCCCCAAATGTCTATGTTGTAGACAAATATGTTGTACATGATAATATGTACAATGCTGTGAGCTAGTCTAATCTTTTTACTAGTGATATGTCAGTACAACTAGCACCAGTTGCCTCTCTATCCATTATTCGACTCTGGTTGTAAACAGCTTTCAAAATAGCTGGTGTCGCATTGCGAAATGTTCCTCAAATGAGCAAGATTGCTACACACTTTAGGACCCGCATAGCAGTCAGTTTTGTTACACTGAAAAACATAAACAGCGTATACTAGGGTTTCTACATTCCTCTGCCTAAATTGCTACAATGTATAGGCGTCGGCACTATTTCAAATGCTAGTTGTAAATCAGGTATGGTTTTCATGATAACATGTTCAATGCTGTGAGCCAGTCTGCAATCCCCATCAAGAGTATATGCCTAGCCTCCTAATTGACCATCCCAGCTCTAATACGGCAATATGTGCAGCTTTGTTCCAACATTTTGGTGAGGTTCGTTGTCTCCTTACTAGTGTACCTATCACAACCAGTACAAGATGCATCTTTATTTATCCCTTAATTCTACTCTATGTAGCAGATTAGGTATGCTGTATATGATAACGTTGTTCAGTGCTGCGAGCTAGTCTTCTTCACTTTTCGTTGTAGCTGATGATACTTGGTCACATTGATCACCAGGTGAGGGGTCATCTGGGTAATAGAAAATATTGATGCTGAAGGTCATCCACCGAGTGGTTAGCTCAGCTGATAGAGTGTCAGCTAATCCATTTTGCATCCTGTCATGTCACACAGAGACTTCGAATTGGTATCTGTTCAAAGACAGCACTGGCCTCTCGTCTGACATTCCCAGCAGGTTATCTCAGGCCGAGTTGTCAGTCTGCATTAACCCCCCCCCCCCCTCTCCCTCCCTCCCCCTATCTCTCTCTTTTTGTAGCTAGGGGCTTCCGAGTGTATACTCATTAACTTTCCTTCCCTTTCTTGACATACACTTATGCAGACTAAGTAAGTTGCTCAGGAGTTACCTTGACATAAACATTTGACTACTTGGATTTGGTAGTGAGGCTGCTGGTCATTGACATCCTTGTTTCGTTCAAGGTGTTGACATGACTATGCCAAATGGGTCTCTGAGCAGCCTTCATCTATGCTCCCCTATGACATAATCATTCGCCAAGAAATTTGAACACCACTCAAAAAGGCAGCATGATAGAACTTTTTTCAACTGCGCTGGTAGGGTTTGATTTGACCTCTTTCCTCTAAATTCCACCTATTTTAGTTCTTTCCCCATGTGTCCTTCCAAGGGGTTCCCCATATTCTCTCCCCATCCAAGTGCCAAAATGGGAACCTGCACAGGGGTTTTGATGATATGTGTTACCACCATGCTGGTTTGGTGTGTCATATGACTCAGAAGCACCAATACTGTGGCTACCTAATGGTATAACTAATGGTACTGAAATATGTTATTGATAAGTTGATAACATTCTTTTATGTCACTGTAAATGAGTGTTTTGCCATTTTTCACAGAGTCCCTTCCAAGTGACCAACCAGACACCTGTCAGTACTGTTGTTGAGATCTTCAGAAAGCTTGGACTCAGGACCTGCCTTGTCACCCAGAATGGGTAAGCACCGATTCTGAGGATGTGTACTTTTTGTCTCGTCTGAATGAAATTCAGGAAGAGACATAGTGGTCACTATGGCGTTGTGTGCGTGGTCTGTGTGTGTCCAGCATGTGGGTCAACTTCCCGTTAGTAGGATTTCTCACAAACTGTGAGTCCGACTATGACAAAATTTTTGTGTAGCACCAGGGTTGGAGTGTACACGCGCTGATTTATTGGGCAGCAAAGTTCATTAATGAGATTGAGGGTAAGTCAGCTCGATTTTTATCTTGTAAATTATTGTTTAAGATTGTTAGCAAGATTACGCAAGACAGAACCGACTATGTGCTACAGTGCTGTAGTTTGCATGTTAGGACCTGGATGACAGGTAGGTGAAATGATTAGATTCTCAGCCTAAAATATGCTAATTAAGTGGTCTAACTTGCATCATTTATGCAATTTTTGTACGTTTGTCGGATTTCCGAAACTTGGTGGATGTGGTCTACCATGGATCCCGAGAAATTTAAAAGTGAAGTCCGGGTCACTGGAGGTCATTTAATGTGTTTAATTTGCATAATTATGCAATTTTTGAAAGTTTGTTGGATTTCCACAATACTTGGTAGATGGGTTCCACCTTTGGATCCTGATCATTTTGAATGTACAGTGGGGGCAGTAGTGTTCATTGTCTGTGCCTAATTTGCATTTAATATATTCCAATTTCCAACTTGGTAAGAATTTCGCCAAACTCAGTAGTATGGTCCGTTAACAATCTTCTGGATCTGATGTGTTTGATGTTCATGAATTTGATTGAATTCCATCATATAACAGTTTCTGTTAGAAAAAAACTCACTGAAGAAAAAATCGACTAAGGTGAACCATGCTCCGTGACATGTGCTGTTATAAGATGCCCACAAGCAAACCCTCTCTTACCCAATCAGTTTGATTAGGTGATTAGACCTTCAAAAATACGGTTGTAACACTTTCTTCCCTCTCTTTGCCTGGGACAATGTGGCGGTTTCCTAAAGATATAGTTTTGGACATCTTGGACCTCGCGGCCATGGGTATCGTTGGTGTGTGGTGGGAGGGCGGGGAAGAAGCCTGGGCTGGTAAGGGGATTTAAAACATTTCAAGTTGGATTTGGTCAAAGAAGTGAGTGACTGAGCGATGAAACTATTCAAATTTGGGTATTTATGGAGAGAAGAGGGGGGGGCGATGAAGAGAGAGAGTGGGGGAATGAAGAAGAAAAAAAAACAATGAGGACTTGGTGTAATAAGAGTGAAACTTATGGTCAGTTATTTTAGGATTTTTATGTGTTATATGTGAAGTATTGTGCTGTCCTTTGACATGACGATGGCTGCATTGAAACTAGTTGGTTTTGTATGGTGTGTAGTGTAGTGAATAATAAAAACCACTGATCGCGCAACCCAGGCGAGAGCGACATTGTGGCGATCGCCTTGTGTCCTACAGAACTCATCGCACCTATAATTGGGGAATTTTATTAAAACTAGCATTAGGTGATCATTTTAAAAGAATGGGAGAAAGAATAAGTGAGGGTTTGTTGTGGTGGTCTGATAACTGAACCAGCCACTTAAGGTTCATTCCACCTAGAATGAGAATCACATTGTGGCCACCCCCACCCCCCTTATCATCTGTTTCATCAAGTACATCCACTGGTGGCAGGTTGGTCAAAATAATGTGATCAGGTTATGTCAGTTGTTTAGCAACAACAATATGGAACCCCACACCCACCACCTCATCTAATGGTTGCCAAAATTCACTGCAAGATTGCGCCTGGAAAAAGTGGAATCGTGGGTGAAGCTGTTAATTATTAATTATAATGGCTATCAACATCCTGTTTATTGAGTCCATTCCTCTATGTGTGCTGCGACCAGTGAGTGTGTGCTATGCATTCTGAAAGACATATGCAGACATCAAAGTAGTAACTTCCGGCTTCTCGGCAGAACTTGCCCTAACAAGTTTTCTCTGCAGTCGGAGGAATCATGGCTGTCAAGCTAACTACCTAAGTGTCTGTTTCCAATTTGATCACGCCCCCTTTGAATTCATTTTTTGCCATCACAAACGTTTTGGGCAGGGTTCAGTAATGTTGCCATTTGGGTACATTTGACAAAACGTCCTAGTCCCATCTGAGGCGATTCACAGATCATGTCTTTATCCTTTTCCTTCTCGGAGATACAGGGTATCATACGAAGAAAGATGTATTGGACACCATCAGTGCCTTGGACTACATCCATCCTGAATCCATGCTCTTCCAGGGACACCTATGCGAAGCCCCAACTCTCCATAGGTGCTGCTGCATGGTCATGGAAAGGGTGCTGGTCCAGCTTCCATTGACACCTATTGACACCATGGGTTTGCTGGTTAATGGAGAGGCGGTTGGTCCAGTTTTCAGTGCACTTACGCAAGGTCTTGAACTGATTGGGTGGTGGTACTGAAGCAGCAGTGGTTCAGCTGCTGCTAATCCAGGTCACATTTGCTGGAAATACTCCTACTGTCTGCATTTGCTGGGTGTGCATCATTATATCCCATTCAGGGATGTTATGGTTTTGCCTTCACCTTTCCGCCGACGGAGGATTTTTTGTCTAGAGCAAAACTTTTCAATGCTTCATCCGATTGATCTGAAAACTTGTACAAGTTGTTTGCCCTAGGTGAATCTTGGATGAGTTCGAAGTGGGCCTCGTGCCATTACTGCTGCTCTCTATTTTATAGGGGGGGGGGGCGTTTTTTTGCGAAAAATGAAGCTTGTCGATAACACATAACTGGGGGTGTGAGACATTAGATGCGTACCAGAAAAACATGACAATGATTCAAGGTCACTGAAGGTCAAATTTAGGGGGAAAATGAAAGTTGCTCCGATCTCATGAAACTTGGTAGGTGTGGACTTGGTAGTTTGTCCCCAGGTCAACCAGGGGTCACGTTTGGCAAAATATTTCTTACTTTATCAGATTTACACAAAACTTGTGAATGTAGAATCAGTTGGTTCCAAAATACATGAAGGTGCACTTAACATGAATACCCCCCCCCATCCTTGGCGATTGGCTGTTGTCCTTTTGAGATATATAAATTCCTAATAACCATCATTGTCTTAATTGTTTGAAATGGGGATATACATAGTCGGCGGTTACCACCAGGAAAATGTCTAGTTCATTCATGAATCAGCATGGGGGAAACTGAGAAAGGGGTGAGAGAGTGGCCAGCAATGACAGGAGAGCAGGTTTCTCACCCCCATCCCCTCGAAAGCCCCCCTCGAAAATAAGAAATGCTCGGTTGCGCAATATGGGATTTGTGTAGAGTGCTAAATATCGTAGGTCTAATGGTGGAGTTGCATGGTCCATTAGGGAGAGTATTCCATTTATTCGATTTGAAAACTTTTCCTGTTGTTTGTGATCTGCATGTCATTCTAACTATTTTTTCTCCATCAAAACTGGCTAAACTAGAGTGAGGCACTGTGAACACTTAACTGATCTCGGCATTGAAAGATTTAGTACATTTGTGCCATTTGGATTCATTGGGGGGGGGGCTCTAGTTTCTTGCTGAAGCAACTTGGCAGCCCAATTTGCCCTTCAAAGTCACAATTATGACAGTGAAATGCTCCTATGGCCACTTTACGATCAAAACTCCTTGGTCTGGCTTCATGACGCTCGGGCCAATTTGAGGTGATTGATCAGGGTTTCCAAATTGTCCATGTCTTCAATTACCCTTTTCTCTTTACTACCATAAAAGGGGTCAGAGTCTCAAGCATAATGGTAAACGTTTCAGATTAGACATTGTGTGGTTTCTTTCCACAGAAGAGTTACATGAGTGGAATGGCCTCTCTGCAGATGTTGTTTGGCCTAAGAGTATCAATGCTTCCAAGAACAGTCTTGACCTTGTTTTTCAGATTGTGGGAGAACTTTCTGAGTTTTCCTGTTGTGTTTCAGTGTCCGTTTCGACAACCTCAGTAGGTTGAAAGTTTTTGAGTTTTGGCCATTCATTCAATTATATCCTTCACAACAAAAAGTCCCACATTGCATTTCCCCTAGAGCCAGGAACTAATTCTTAGTTTTTCAATGAAACCTTCCAATTGAACTATGGATATTGTACCAACTGGCTTAATAGCAAGAAGTTTGTCAACTGTTAAGGAAACCACATCGCTTTCTGACAACTTGAACCCAAGTACTTTTGCAAAGGTCCGAAACTGGTATTCTGATGATTTGTCAAACATTGATCTTCATCCAGGATTCGCGGGTTCAATCCGGTCTTGTCATAACCAGAGACTCTTCAAAGTGGTACCTTTGCCCTATCGCTGGGTGCTCAGCACAAGAGACGGGAACTGCTCTTCAGGCAGTACTAGCCCCATCGTCTGAAAATTCCCAGCAGGTGGGCTCCGGGCCGAGGTGCCAGGATTGTTGTCACTTTCAACTAATTCGTTCCGAAGCGTATGACCGCCACTTTTATAGTTTTTTTTTTTTGCCTTTCATGCTACAAGCCTGATAGGGAGACACATAATTCCTAAATTGATCAACAAGGCGCTCTGTTTGAATAAGAGAACTGGTTGGCAGCATTTTGCCAGTTCTTGTTCAGGCACTGTTACATACGAACGTCTTCCACCTGGTTACCAGTTTCACACTGACAAGATATTTTGCTCTAGATAACTACGTCTTCCGTAATATTTAGCCATATTTTACTCTTCAAGTGGGTACTTGGTGCAATATGGTTTGTATCACCTGTTATAGTTTCGATATGTTGCATTGCCGTGAAGATACAATGCTATGAAACAAATCCATCAGAATCTTGTCTTTTTTTGTATAAGCACAGATCAGCTCTGGATCACCTTGTGGCGTGTGCCTTTGTGCAAGGCACTCTAGTTTCTGCCGAGAACAAAACTTGTTTATATGGCGAGTGACTGTTGCACAAGGCACAGAGTACTGTCAAAGTTATGGTATGCAAGGTTGTGTACTATATGTAGGTATTGAAATGTTTGCCTAGGTTTGAGGCGAGGGTTCTCAAGGATGCAGTAATGGTGAAGGATAAATTCCTGACTCGTGACCGAGAACTGCATATAAGCCACAACCTGGCTTATGATCCTGACATCCTGTCCCCTGCGTTCTGTTGAATACGGACCTGGTAATTGGGGCGACTGCCTGGACAGCCACGTACCTTATGGCTGGTCCACTTTCGGGCGTACGTCAGCAGTGCTGGGATGAGGTCAGGCTCAGGCCCGGTTGTTGCCAGAGCTGTAGATAGACGCTGGTAGATGCCTCCCAGGCCTAGGTAATTCTTCATTACTAGATGTGTTCAGCCGTCATAGGCAGGAGCTAAAGCCAAATGCTACCTGCGAATTTTTCCCAGAGAGAAACAATAGTTGTGTTACATTCCAACATGTTGTCCTCCTATAAAATCATCATATAAGTTCCAGGTCACAGCTGTCAGTGTGCCATGATGCTATTGACCAGTTGGGATCTCATAACGTTCCTGACAAAATGGACCAGGAAAATTGTATTGAAATCGTTTTCATCCCCCGTTGATTCCATGCCTGATATAGGAGGGAGAGGCACAACTAAGACAAACTTGGCAGGAGGCTAGGAAGTGTCAGAATGTGACCAAATTGTTTCACTTTCAATGACCAGGAACCTGGGCAAATGAGCTAAATGAGCAGACAGGCCCATCGGTTAGTGCCAGGGGGTTATCTTCCTAATGGGACCATCACTTCAAGAGGTAAGGATTCCCCTGCTCCGTGTACAATTCCAATGCTATCGGATGGTTCACACGAATCGTACAACGTGTGACTGGTCAAATGGAGAATGCATCGGGGAGAGGGATTCAGTGGGGCTTGGTTTCACCATTGCAAAAAAAAGATACAGTAATGAATAGAAAGGAGACAATGTCAATCACTGTGGTTATTGCACATTGATTTTCAAAAGATACAGAAGTGACATCCAGAAGTGACATCCTCACGTTACTACTAAAAATGTGACAAACATTTTATAAACCTTTACTCCGGCTTAGAGAATACTAATATAATGTCAGGAACCTGTTCAAGAGTAGTCCTGCTTCTTGCCAGATCAAAAAAATACCAATTGGAGTAGAGTAGTTGGTATTGAATTCCTTGAGACTGAGGCCTCATCGGGGAATGCTAGTCCTGCAGGAGGAGGATCATATCTGAGCAGGAGTCGGGGGACAAATTCGCCTAGTAGGTGGAAATGGATGGAAAGTAGGGGATAGTCTGACAAAGTAAGAGTTAAGAACAAGTAAACAAAGAGGACCTACTACTCTGTTACATGGATTATATCCGGCAGAATGTAAACTTACCATGAACTGACTTTCAGCTCTGATGTGGATTATTTCAGACATAAAACAAAATGATGACATGATCCTTTTCACCTAAAAGGGACTGTGAAAAATCAACAGTTAATTTCTAAAATTAGGAGGGGGGCATGTCCCCCAGGATTGCTACTTATGACTGAGCCATTCAGCATGGAGCTTTTGACAGACATCACTAATGTTTCATGATGAATGAAGGATGTTTTTTGCTTATGATATATGTAGTCATATGATATATGCTAGTTCCCATTTGAGAAGCTTTTCTGTTCGAGAAAAACACTCCAGACTCAACAGCCCAAACTGTTTTGGAGACATGGTCATTGAAAAAGTCATGTGTCATGACAGATCACTGGAATTTGAAAAGATGCCCCCTTTGTACTGATTATATTAGTCGTTTACCAGACTCCCAATTATTGAGATGATTTTGATCCATCTATAGGAAGAAAAATTGTCAAGGGCACAGTTGCTTGTTGGAAGTTGGGCGGAATTCAAAGCAATTGGGAGGGGGGTGGGGGTTGTTAGGCAGTGAAGAACATCGTTCTGTTTTGGGGGATCAACATACTGTATGGAAGCCCTCATTGAAGATCTGGAATGACCCCACCCCAGTTGCCGTTAGGTTGTGAGGTCATGGTCATCATTGGGTCTTGTGTCATTACAGGTCACCTTGAAAGATGCCCCTCGATGTTGACAATTAACCTTCACACAGTCATTGGTTCAACTTCAATAGCTGCTCAACTACTGATTAGTGTTACCACAGCAGGGCTTCCATGCTGTATATTCAAGCCTTTTCCTCTACTCGCCTCGCTCTCGTACACCATGGTATCACTAGGGTGATCTAGTAGTGCCAGTTTCAACTGACACACATCCTCCTAACACGCTGTTTCCGCTGGCAAGTGCCTAGTTTTGTCAACCCTTGGTAGACATCTACATGTATTCCCTAACCTCGGTGGATAATTTGACTGGGGGTATTGACCCTAACAGGTAGAGGATCACATGCAAAGCAGAGATTAGTCTTGTGTTAAGACGATGATACTTGATAATTCCCGTTACCTGCTGCTTTATGTACACCACTCGCGGAATTTCTGCAGTGCGCCATCATATGTTTGTGTTTGTATCTGTATCATCGCCAAATTGCAATATCTCCTTCCAATCTTGGAGGGAGCCAATCACACCCTGATAGGGAACACACCCCCCCTCCGGAGATCCAATATTCCGTGAATGGTTGGACTTATTGCTGTTACCGACACGTGACCTCGGATTGCTGTTCAGCAGTTTTGACAATTCAAACATGATTCTTCTCACATGACAACAGCCACATTTTTGTAATTTGGAAAACTATTTATTTCAGCCAGTTGGGCTGCATATTTTTGTGTCTAAAGATAGAACAATCAGCTTCAAGAAGTGCTAAAACAAATATCGTCTTAACTCAAGACTAAGCGAGATACATGTATGAACACCTGTTATTGAAGTGTTCAACCAGGTCAGCTGGTGTAGAAGGGAAGTTTTGAGGAAGGGGCTGGAGTCGGGATTAATGACATGGAGGAGTCCATAATGGGGCATTTCATGGTACCTTAGATGCAATGTAGTACACCTATTACATCCACTTCACTTTAGGAATAATTCGCCTATTTTCACTCAGTGTTAGCACTTTTAGGAAATTTTACATTTTCAGGTGGTCCTTCATGCAATTTATATTGTGTAGCATACCTAAACACTAATAATCTTCTGTGTTCAGTATAGTGGCCCCACCATAGATGATCCTCCATACTCCCCCCCCCCCCCCCCCCCTCCTCCCTAAGTTTAGTGTTCCCAGATGCAGCCTGTGATGCAATATGGCAGCACACCTAAACATCAACTCTGTTAATGAATAATTTTGGACTTCCATCTGGTCTTAGTGGGGGAAGGGTGTTCTGTGCAATTAAGTACAATGTAGCATACCTAAATACATCATCTACATAAAAGGAATGAAACTTCCACCCCTGCCACATTTCTCCCTGAACACCTCTCCCCCACCCCCCTCTCCTTTTCTACTATTGTAGTGACCCCCGACAGTTGGGCCACTACTTCAGCCTCCTCTTCTGATGCCTGAAATTCACAGGAAGAGTCTACTGGAAGACGATGCATTCACATGAAACATTGATGCAGTCTCCAATTCCAGAGGTATTCGGTGTTTGAACCATTGGATCAGCATCTTGGTTGATGGCAGCACTACCATCCTCCCTCAGATCACAAGCTGCCTCTCACAGTCTCACCTCACTGAACCTTTCTTTACTTTCAAATTATTTCGTTCTTCTCTTGTCAAGCGTTTCAGTTTTTTTCAATGACTCCGCTTTTCTAGCATTGGCTGACTTGCGGCCAGTGTGAGAAGAGTTGGTCCTTGTGGGATTTTTGTCACTGGATTGAACCTCAATAACTTTGTGTTCTTCTCTCCTCTTGTCTGCATCCATGCTCTCTTTCATTTTTTTCTGTCCACTTGCAGTCTTCACATCCCGTTCTCTCTGTCGCACTGCCCCAGCTAGAGTGTTCTTCAAAAAACGTTTATTTGGTCTCGATCTTCGGCTTCATCCTGTCAGAAAATACAAATGTTAGGGCATATTGGTGAGCATGGTTAAGCATGAGAGAATGCAGAAAATATTGAATACAATGGTATTGCCCCAATTATGACATTCCAGAGATGGGAACAAGTCTGACATTCTGCTATGGCCTCTCCCTTCAGAAACCTCTTCCAAAACAGCACATGTTGCTTCATAAACCTCAATGTACCTGTTCATACTACAATAAGGATCATACTTGCCGGACAGAGGATCAAACCTATTCAAGGCCCGGCAAGGGTGCAGACCTGGATACTGGATACCTGGATAATTACCCTGACATTAACTGGGTAAACTGGACAGCAGACACACCAACCTCCAGAACACTTTTAGAGACAATCCATGATAATTTCTGGGAACAGCATATCAGAGAGCCGACAAGAGGAAGGAATACACTTCATCTTCTGCTGACATCTGAAGAAGAGATGGTGGAGAATATTGAAGTCGGTCACCCGTTTGGCAGTAGTGACCATACTTGGATAGTTTGATCCTTAATATCCAGAAGGGGAGCTGATGAAAAAACTCAAGTAGTTGAAGATTGGAGGAAGGCAAATTGGAAACACATAAAAGAACAGTATACAAACATAGACTGGAAAAAAAAAAAATCAATGGCATGGGAGTACAGTGCATGTGGGACAAATTTAATGAGATTTATCATCAAAGACAGAAAACCCTGTTCCTATAAAGGAAAAAGTGCGAAAACTACATGGTAGACCAAAATGGATGACCACAGAATCTCAGAAGTCTCATAATGGAAGAAGCGTAAATCCTGGCCGCAGTATAGGACGACTGAAAATTGTCAGACTGGAATTATCATAAGACATGGCAACAGATGGTAAAGCTTATATAAAGGAAGCAAAACTGAATTTTGAACGACAGCTTCCTGAGAAGATTAAAGAAGACCCAAAGTCCTTTTAATCTTACATTAGATCGAAACAGAAAGTTAGAGAAAAAGTGGGCCCTATAAAAGATGAAGATGGAAAAATTATTGAAACCGAACACGAGACTGCTGCTGCACGACAGTTCTTCAGTTCAGTATTTACAGAAGAAGACAGTAATTTCCAGAAGTAACCGGATTTTGCAGAGACGTAGACTTGTAAATTAGAGACGGTCAGAATAACAGAACCCATGGTACTCGAGAAGCTACAAAGCATTGAAAGGGAAAGGCTGTCTGGGTCCAGACATATAAAGCTCAGACTTTTTAATGGAAATGGCAAAAGAACTTACCGTTCCATTGCAAATGATCTTTGAGAAGTCGATAGAAACAACAGAGATTCCTTCAGAATGGAAAATGGCAAACATCACACCATTATACAAAAAAGGAGATCACTCAGATGTCTCTCAAACTACCAGAACCTGTTTTAATCTAACATCGTCCTGGAAAGTAATGGAGATGATATTGCGGGATCTATAGTACCGACCACTTGGGAAAAAATACTTACTGTTAAATACGCAGCATTGGATTCAGGAGAGGACGTTCATGTGTCACTAAAAGCTGGATACTGGGATACCTCAGTGAGATTCATAGATGATGGGATACCAGTTGATGTGGTGTACCTAGATTTCCAGAAGGCTTTTGACACAGTTCCCCATAAGAGACTTATTGCTAAACTACAAGCCATGGAGATTGAATGACTTATTTTGAAGTGGGTGGAGCAATGGCTCAAAGACCAGAAGCAGTGGGTAGTATTAAACGGAAAGGAATCTGATTGGATGGAGTCACCAGTTCCCTTGTGCAGGGCTAAGTATTGGGGCCAGTTTGTTTTACAATTTTTATGAACGATTTGGATATTGGAGTGCAGTCAGAAGTCAGTAAGTTTGCTGATGACACCAAAGTAATTTGCCCGATGAGAGACAATAGAGATCGGCAGAGATTGCAGCAGGACTTGGGCATGTTGGTGAATTGGTCCGAAAAGTGGCAAATGAAATTTAATGTTGGAAAATTTCTGTCATGCATTTTGGATATAACAATCCCGAGCACAAGTATGAAATGGATGGACAGGAACTAAAAAAAATAGCGAGGAGAAAGATTCAGGGGTTTATGTTAATACTACTATGAAATTCAACAGACTATGTGCAGAAGCAGTAAAGAAAGCCAATAAAGTAATGGGGATTGTTAAAAGAAACTTCACTAACTGTGACAGAAAGATTGTCTTAAGCTTGTACAAGTCACTGATACGGCCACACCTTGATGCGGCATTCAGGTTTGGAAACCATATTTGAAGAAGGACATTGCTTTGCTAGAAGGTGTACGCGAGAATGACGAGACTTATACCTGGAATAAAAACATAAATCGTACGAAGAGCGTCTCAAAGTTCTAAAATCTGATGACTATAGAGAAACGTCCACATGCGCCAAGATCTCATAACATTTTATAATATCACACAAGGAAGAGTGCACATGGATATAAACAATTTTGTTGTTTTCGTCACTGATAGTAAAACTCGAGGAAATTCCAGGAAGATAAGACCACAAAGAGTACGCTTGGAAGTTAGGAGAAATTCATATTTCAATGAATTTTGAAAACCTGGAACAGGCTTCCAGAGGAAGTAGTTACACGCCAACACTCAACATCTTCAAGAGCAAACTGCAAAAGTGTGGGATCTTTAAGGGTCAGTTGACCTCCTATCCCTACAAGCCATTCTCTCTGGTGGACTCGGCAGAGCCCGAGAAGGAGAGGGTTGCCATCCAGGTAAACTCAGGTAAACTGCACAAATGTCACTGCGAAACCTTCACCAAGTACACGGAATAAGCCTAAGGTCATGCCTCTGTGGCGCTACCTATTGTGAAGGAGGGGGTAATTTCGCACGAACGACAGCATGCAAAATGCCTAGCCCTCATCTTTTCTCTGTTCCTGTCTCTAATGCTGTGCGCCCAGCTAGAAGGCAACCGGAGAAACCATTTTTAAGCCTTGGTATGACCCAGCCCGAAATCAAACCCCGGCCTCCCTAGTGGAATGCTGACGCTTAACAACTGTGCTAACCACAATTTCCTGCATGGCATTGTGAGACCTAAGAATCCTGCAGAAATGACTCCTCATAGTGCTCGGATCTTAGAGATGCATATGGCAAGCACTGATCCATCACGAAACATCTAACCACCTCAGCGTAGAATGCAGGACATGTATACCAGGGACCGTGGGGAGAGAATTCGAGTGGGGGGGCTAATCATTGTGGCGGCCCACCATCTAAGCGGAGCGCCACCATCGGTTGGCGCGGGGCTGAAAACAAAAATTTTTGTATGACAGACCCCCCCAGATCGCAGGAGAAGCTACCTTTCGTGCGTGTTCAGGCAGTAACTGACATCCTAAAAATTGGATTCTTGTACCACATTTTTTTTTTATTTCGCGACAAACCAATTACTTCTTACCCAAGATAAATCAAGTGAAACCTGAATCTAATAGATAAACTTGGAAAATGTCATTATTAAGGCCCTAAAAAATAAGAATAGCCACATACGTATAGTAGGCCCGAACATAGACCATTGTGGGATCTGCGGAAAATATGTAACGAAAATAATCAGTGAAACCTACAAAATGAATGAGGGATGTGTGCCCGCCAGTAAAGTGACGAAGGTGTCTGGCTAAAACCATAATCATGGTATAAACATCTAGTACCAAATCTCCAGCAAAAGGAAAGTTGCTACACAGGAATCTCAATTGCCATTAGACTGGAGCATTAGGGGTCTATTCAGTCGAATAACATTTGACGTTACCCCAGTTACCGCTATTGTCGAACCAACAGACAACGTCAGGAAATTACTAGCAGGGGTTCCTATCTCCATGTTATGTGTGTGGGAGGAACTGTGTAGGCCTACGGCTTCAATACGTTTTGCAATTCAGAGAGGTGGGTCAGACGTTTACTTTACATCGAACCTTGGCAATATATTGTGACCAACCTGACAGCAGGCACGTAAAATGATAAAGTCACATACCCCCAGTAGGGCAGGGGCTTCGTTGTTTCAACGTTTTTATGTTTACACGAATGGTCGCGCGTTTAAACGGACCAAATTCCTGTTAAACGGATCTTGTCCCCCAGCTTGTTCTTCATTTTATCTTGCCTCGGACTAGAAACGGACATCTGTACTCCATCTTAAATGAGGCCAAACTTGATCTTTCGTCTGGGGTTACTACCATTGTGGGCTGCCGGAGTCGAGTAGGTCTAACCGTACGATAGGGCAGTGCTGCATTTCGGGAGTTATCGTAGCAGAATCCTACGTATTGATTGTTCTTCAATTTGCAGAGCTAGCTGTGAATAGCCGACAAGTCCAGAAAATTGCTCATTGTCATATTTATTTTGTAATACCTGAAATTAGTAGGCTAGACATTATTTTTACCTAGTCACAGGGCGGCCCAAATTTAGGTGGCCCAGAATGCCGATGGCAGAGAAGTGCGGGGGCTGAAGCCCCTGCAGCCCCCCCCCCCCCCTCCGTCTCCACGGTCCTGTATACAGAGGACGGCTGAGAGCACAATGAGTAATATAGTAATTGAGGAATTGTTGGCATTGTAATTAGCAGTGAGAATGTGTACATAGAGAATAAGGTTGCAAAAGGGGGGTGGAATTGATCCTCAACATTCGCACTGATATTGAAAAAAAACTAAAATTTGCCATACCAACCAGCAACGCCCATAGTATCTGATCTCTGCCTCCCCCGTGTTGCTTCTTTCTGCAGCTCTTCCATTGCAAGTCTGGAATTGAAAAAAACTGTTAAACTTCATTTTATAGGTCAGCAGCCTCGTGGGCAAACAAGAGGAATGCATGAAACTTGTGTACAATTATGGCATGCACAATTGTTTGAGATTATGATTCTTGACTCTGCTCAGATAATTTTATTGCAACTCAGCCACTAATCAGAATACTAAATGCATCTAATTCCTATCCACATAGGAGCCACAGAACTGAAAATGATGAACTTCTTCATCTTCATCAAAATTACTCCAAAGCGCCCGTTCGGTCATTTGATGGAGGTTATTGAAATCCCAATCCCCTCCACACACAAATAAATGAGATATTGTGTTTTCATTCTGGAATTGCTCCATGGATGGCTAACAAAATAGTGCCAACTATGGAAAGAGGTTTTGCAATCACCTATATTCCAAATATATAGCCCAGGCCTAGGGTAGACGTTTTTCAGCTGCTGTTTGTTGCAACAGCGCGTGTCTCAGTGTTCGCGCTAGGGTGCGCGATTGCAGGATTTGCGCACTCCTCTCATGATCCCGCAGAGACAAGGTCATAGCGGGAAATTCCCGCACTCTTTCTTGCGATCAAAAAAAGAATAAAAAGAGATTTGGCACATACACTAAACAAACAACAACATGAAGTCCAATACTTATTATGGCACATAAGAATATATACATTTATTCATAATATTGTGAAACTACACGAGCAAGATCAACAGACTTCATATTCCTTACTAGAATAGCCCTTCGTCTACATGATGCTGACCAGTTTCCTCATAAGAGCACTACACAACAGCTATGCGAGCAATACTCGTTACCCAAGCACCCCACGCACCCATTTTGCTGAAAGTAACAACTCAATACCGCTTCTAGTTCAAGTGTATGTTTCATGGGAAGATATGTCAGTGCACATCACATGACCTTGTCATATGTGTGTCAGAGCTGATGCTTGATTAGGCCCAATACTGCTGTATTAGCTTAGGCTAACGTTACTTCCGGCAAAGTCTGTGTAATGCAGACATATTGATCGAGGTCAAATAAAATAATCCAAATATTCTACGTAACTAGCTCTACTTCAAGCTAGGTGTAAGATTTCCAGAGTATTTCCCCAAGGTTTTGTCATTCTCGATTTCAGCCTTCCAATACATCATATGTGCCCGTATATCTGTAATAACCGCCCCGGGGGGCGTACATTTTAAAGAGGGGGCGATTATTTGAGGTAAAAATAAATTTTGCGGTATGGCTTCAAATTTCCTATACGCCACTGTGATAGGCTACTTCCCAAATAATATACTTTTGTGTAGCCTGTTCAAGGACTAAATTTTCATTTTACTTGGTAAATGCTTCCTACCTTCATTGGAATGTCCCCCAAAAAAGGGGGAAGGGGCTTCTATTACAGGGGGGGAGGGGGGGCTTCCTCTTACAGATTATCGGTAGGTTATACTAGGGTAAAGTGCACATAATCCACCCTTTAAGGCAGTTTTACTACTACTGGTACCATGGGGACTAAAATGATCTGTTATCATGCATCTTTCTTAGACTTTTCATAGGCAACGGTTACCACCAAAATATGCGAATTCCTTCATTTTATTTTTGAGCGGTTACTTTGAAAACATAGTGGCACATGACCAGTATTCAACCCCCCATGCCCAGTATTCATTTTCCAAGGGCGTAGGAACGGGGGGGCTGGGGGGGTGCCAGCCCCCCCAGTGAAAAATGTGGAGGGGCGGTAGGGCCTTTCCGCCCCCCCCCACTCGACAGGTCCGGAAACCCCTTTTTGATTTTCAAAACAGCATTTGTATTCATGCTTTTCCCACTTTCCGTCATTTTCGTAAGATTGCTTGAATTTTCTGCTGATAGTCCAATTTTCGAATCCAATATCCACAAAATAGGCAAAAATTTCGCGCGCTTCGCGCGTAATAGTAAACGTTATATTGCTGCCTGTATTGTTAAAGTATATATCGAGCTATTTTTTCTCTAGACTAGTATACCGGTGACTGGCATATTTTTACAAATAGTGGTCCTGGATAAATCTGTGGAGGCGTGGACATAGGAAGAGGAAGCGGCCGCCCCCTTCCCAGCTCTACATTTCGGAGCAAAGCAGTTTACCACGCATGGTTCAAATGAAACAGCCGAAATAGATATGAAAAAAAAAACAAGAGAGAGAGAGAGTTTAGGCAGAAATCGATCAAATTTCAATTTTTTTTTTTTTCTAAATGGTTTTGAAATATAAAAAAACTTATATCATGAAGTGAGCAACGGTTTCGGCGGCGCGAAGCGAAAGCGTGTATTTTATGTACACGTTCACCCTTAAACTGCAATGAAATTCGAGCGCCTTTGATATTCGGGCAATTTTTTTTTTGAGATTTGCGTCGAAAGAAACGGGAAACGTGGGAAGGGAATCTATATATACCCTGGGTCATCCAGAATGCAATAACTGGAGGCTTGATGCATGGTTCCTGAAAAGTGTGATTTCGACCAGCTTCCAAAGAAGGCACTTAATGCAAACCCCCCCCACCCTCCCCCTCCGTGCTTCAGCACATTTGGCAGACAAAAACACAAGATTCAGAGCAGCAAATCGCATCTAAGGCCACCGGAAAATGCAGACATTTTTCAAAGTGGGGAAAGGGGGGATTTGGCAGTCTCCAACATATCAGATTTAGGCAACTCCCGAAAAGGGAAATACTGGCCAGGTGATCAGTTCAGTTTGGCAGGCAAAGAAAAAGATCACAAGATCCAGAGTAGCAAATTGGCAAATCGCATGAGTCTACGGACATGTGAAAACGCCAAAATTATTTCTGGAACGAAGTTTATGTTTGTGTTTGGATTTGTGTATCTATCTAAGGCCACTGTGGGACTATGTAAAAAATTATTAAAGTGACGGGAAAAAGGCGGGGGGTTTTTGGCGGGTCACCTTAAAGGTGAGACAGACCAACTTCCAAAGAAGGTCCCTTACCCCCCCTCGATTTGGCAGAAAAAACTACAAGATACAGAGCAGCAAAATCCCATCTAAGGAAATGTGAAAATGCACAATCATTTCTCGAACGAAGAAGTGCTATATTGCACCAAATTGCATCTGAGGCCACCAAAAAATGCAAAAACTTCCCAAAGTGGGGGTGGACTTCGGTAGTCCCCTGAAAGGTGAGGTTCAAACCAACTCCCAAAGAAGGGAACTCACTGCTCTCGATTTGGCAGAAAAAATCGCAAGATTCAGCAAATCGCTTCTAAAACATTCAAAAATGCGAAAATTAATTTGGAGGAAGCGAGTGGTTCGGGGGTCCTATATTGCACCAAACTGCATCTGAGGCAACCTGAAAATGCAAAATGTTCTCAAAGTGGGAGAAGGAGGACTTGGTGGTCCCCTGAAAGGTGAGAATTAGACCAACTCCCAAAGAAGGGAACTCACTGCCCTTGATTTGGCAGCAAACATCACAAGACTTGAAACGGCAATCGAATCTAAAGGCATGCGAAAATGCACAATTATCTCTGGAAAGAAGTGTTTCGGAGTCCTTTCTTGCACCAAATGGCATCTGAGGCCACCAGAAAATGCAAAAACTTCCCAAGTGGGGGTGGACTTGGTAGTCCCTGAAAGGTGAGGTTCAAACCAATCCCAAAGAAGGGCACTCACTGCTTCGATTTGGAAGAAAAAATCGCAAAGATTAAGCCAAAGGCGCTTCTAAAAACATTAAAAAAGGCGAAATTAATTGGAAGGAAGCGAGTGGTTCGGGGGTTCATACTGCACCAAACTGCATCTAAGCCACCTGAAAATGCAAAAAATGTTCTCAAAGTGGAGAAGGGGACTTTGGTGGTCCCTGAAAGGCGAGAATTAGATCACTCCCAAAGAAGGGAACCCCAGACTTGATTTGGCAGCAAACATCACAAGACGTGAAAGGCAACGCATCTTAAAGGCATGCGAAAATGCACAATATTTATGCGAAAGAATTGTTTCGAGGTCCTTCTTGCACAATTGATCTCAGCCACCTAAAAATTCAAAAATTCCCAAAGTGGGGTAGGGACTTCACGGTTCCCTGAACGGTGAGAATTAGACCAACTCCCAAAGAGGACGATTTACTGCCCTCGATTCGGCAGCAAAACATCACAAGATTCAAAACAGCAAACTGCATCTAACGACATGTGAGAATTGCACAATTAGTTATGAAGACTTGTGTTTCGGTGTTGCACCAAATGCATTCTGGCCACTGAAAATGCAAAAATTTCCCAAAGGGGAAGGGGAACTTCGGCTGTCCCCGGGAAAGGAGAGTTAGACCAACTCCAAAGAGGAACCAACTCACTGCCCTCATTGGCAGAAAAAATCACAAGATTCATAGCAGCAAATAGCAGCAGGAAACATGTGAAATTGCAAAATTTCTGGAAGGAGACGTGGTTTTGGAGTGCTATGTAATGCACCAAATGGCATCTAAGGTATCTGAAAATGCAACATTCTCCAGAGGGGAGGGGGACACCCCCTCCCCTTAGACCCCCCCCCAGTCCGTCATCCAACTCCAGCCCCCCCCACTCAAAATTTTGTTCCAGGGCAACTGCATTTTTCTCCATTTTACTGCATTTTTTCAACCCCCTAACTATTTTCATTAAGTCTTTAAGAAAGTGCTTTTTCAAAACAGTGATATGCGAACATTTTGAGGAGTGTTCATTACTGTTATGTTCCTTACAGTGATTATAATGATTTGCCCATTTGAATGTTATTCTAAATGTGGTAAGATTTTGGTATTACTTGTGCATGTAGTATTTGCCCAATAGACCAAATTTTGGAACATTTTCCCTATTTTACTATATTTTCCATACGAGTTGAAATATTCTTAATTTTGTAATACCTTTTGGGAAAATCTTTTACTCTGAAAGTAACAAAATATTATATTTTTAATTCACTTCCGACTTTATCAATATCTAACTAGGGGTGAAAGGGCAGGAATCTAAGTGGGTGCCAGTATTCCAACCCCAGGTCCGAAATACTGTTCAATGTTCGGAGGGCTAGTTTTGAAAAAAAAATTGCCCCCTAAAAATATTTTCGGTGGCTACTTGAGAGCTTTCGGGGGCTACTTGAATAAACATGAATTTGTTCAAAATAACCTCAAAATGTATGAGACTGCATTGAATGGTAAAATGCCAATGTGGTGGAGTCACTTAGAAGGAAGCCCTCAGTAAGGAGGGGAGTAGCAATTGTCTCTTGCCCAGAGGCGGGTGATTGGAAGCGGAGCCTGCGGAGGCGGGACAGGGCTTCCAGGCATCATGTGGTCTCCTCGTTAGGCTGCACCTGACCATGTTACACTATTAAATAGCACCGCAAAACAAGGAATATATTGGTTCTTGTCAGGGTTCGAAAACTTTCTCGATTTTGGGGATTACTTTTCAGAAAAAAATTGCCCCTCTCAATCAATTTGGTGCTATTCAGAGTCTACTCAATTAATTATGGTAATGATAAAAAAACCAGGGTGACTCGCCTACAGTGTTAGATGTAGCTGCATGGGTGGCAAACCCGGAGACGAAGGAAAAATAAGGCCTCCCATTTGATTTCTAAATTTTGGGGAATAGGCCATGCATGCCCCCCCCCCACCCATATAGAGCAAGCACCTCTGTGCGTAAGCTGCGCTAGCTACAGGCTGTAAATGGTTTTTTGCTGCAAGTTTTAATCATGATGTCGCAGTGACCTCACCTGGGGAGTAGTGCGAGAGCATAAGGCACTGCTGCTGTTGGGTTATTGAAGGATACGCAGCCTAGACAATCCAAACCTAGATACTCCAAATCTAACTAATTATTTTTTAGGTCCGCTCTGTGAGTTTTCCACTCACATAATATATTATTGTTTCTGGAGTGCCAGTAACATGACCATGTGCTTAACCTGTCATATTGTCCATGTCTTGAAATGAGGGATTGATACTGCTATCACAACATCAGCTCGCAAAACTGTCTCCTATAGGCCAATTTAACATTAGGCCACCCAAGCCATCTCCGAAATTTGTGGTCATAATTTCATTGAATTTGGGTGTTTTTAGGTTTGATTGGCACAAATCCGCTGTCTCCTGCTCTCATACCTTTCTTGGCAAGGAATTCTTAACATTTCACATGTTTCGGCGTGGGTTACGATTAAATACTTAATGCTAAGAAATCCCAACCTAAATTTGAGAACTCCCTCCTGCAAAACACGTTTGTTTCTGTCGAATTAGGCCGGTATTTGATACTCGATCGACTGCACTGTCGATCCGCGATCGATCCGAGGGGCCACCGCTGCGTCGCTGCGAGTGTACGTATGTATGTGTATATATTGGGGGGTGTGTGCAGTGGGAGGTTCAATGCAATACCCAATGTGTGTGACTCCTGGAATATTTTAATCGATGTACGGTACGTGATTTATAATGATACGGTGGTTCTTACTAAACGATCTGATTCAACATAAACATAACATTTCAGTGTGTTAATTTGTCGCGAAATCAGAATCGCTTTATGCTTGTACATACCAAGGCCAAATGGAGAATTTTCAGGGGCTATTTTCCCATATTTGATCTTTTTTTTCGCCCCTTATGTATTTCGAGAGTCTTTTTAACTTTCGGGGGCGCTTCGCCCTCCTCCCCCGTGTTTTTTCGACGCTGGCAACCTCCCTATGAAAACATTCATTTTGTTTGTAAAACATCTTAAATTGTTATTGCTGATAGTGTTTTAGACTTATTTTATACTGATTTGTCCTATTGGGCTCAGCAAACTACAAATGGATGGGATAAAACCAAATTTTCCTCATGCCTCAAGGGCTTTTTACGAAAATCACTTTTTGACAAAATGACCCGTGCTGATTGCGACAGTGCTTCAAAGTATGTTTTATACCTGAAAATATTACTTAATGGTAGGTTTAGGTCATCCTAAAGGTTTTTGAACATCTCACAATTTTATATGAAGTTCATCTATTCTTATAATAGCAAATTACTGCAAGGGGTTTAAATACTGGAGGGTTGAATAACGCGCCTTTACCCTATATTGTTTGAGTACACTGCAGGTAGCCCAAGGCTGTGGTGGATGTTTACGATTTTGCACCAGGGCCCCGCTAATCTGATTATTCAAACTAATTTTACATGTGATGGATTCATGCTAACTTGCTTGGGGATAAGATCACGATTCAGGGGTGGGGACAGGTTTGGCAGGATTTGGGAGATTGGCTCATCGCTCAAGATACTGACTATAAACTCCTGCGCCAACACTGGTGTGTCTAGGGCCCCATAATGCATTTTATGCCATAGAGTGAGGCTATATAAACTGAAGAACACTACCCTGGTTTCCGAGTACCGACAACCCCTTCCCCCCCAATCTCACCCCCCACCCCCCTTCCTCCTCTCCCCACCACGCATAACGGAACTAACCGCGCTTTGCTGTTAGCTATACCGCAGTGATTGGTTAGTGTGTAATCCCCTTCATTTACGGCACACATTCTTCTTATAACATTGCAATCAACCCTGAACGCGTAAGCTATCAACTCCAGTTTTATATTCATAACTGAAAGTAGATATTCCCCTCTTTCGCATCGTGTCCAATTCAACGATATTTCTCCAGGAACCGACCGTCCCTTTTTCGCTGAAAAAATATTTGAATGAATTCTCAATAGAGAAGCGGTAGATTTCACCAGGGTGGGTGTACATAATTGTCGGTCATTGGGGAACTCCATAGTCTATTGGTCCAGTTTAAAATGTTCTATAGAGGGTTCTTTGTGTTCTAACGCCTATGTAAACTTATTCTGTTGGACAATGGGAACAGACGGCCTCTTTAGGTCCAATCAAAAAAGCGAATAGAAATCGCACTCATAAATTTCCACAGCGTCCCATGCATAGGGTTGCCAACTGATATTTGTAATTTGATTGGGCGCTCATCTCAGCAAATATCGAATTATCAAGTTATTAGCCTATTTTCATTACATATAATTTTACTGTTCATAACATTTTAGAATTTGTGCACGCATATTTATGTCAGCAAACTCATTCACAATACGAAAGCTTATTGAATTTAATTAGAGGAGGCATGAAGGGTGGCAAGTCAAACTGACTGCGGCGGGCAAGCAGCCTAGTTTTCAAAACGCTACAACGTTGTCGAATTAATGGCCAGTAATTGACGATACATGAGTATTAGTGGGGATTATAGCTTGTAATATAGATCATGTATTATATTCCTATCCCGCTGCATTTTTTATCAATCCACATCTAAAAGGTGCTATATCCGAAATTTTTTACCGTTATCGGCAATTTGCGTTAACTGTAGGAGCCCAATTGAACTCAAAAGTACGTTGGCCCTTGACATAGTTCCGTTATGCTCCCCAAGCCAAGTTCAGGTTCAACTTCCACCATTATCCTCTCGCAAACAGCATGTTGCTGTGCACTTTGGGATAGTTTTGGATGCATGCTGGGATACTTCAGGGGGCCATTTTGTGTTAGCATGTATGGGGAAACTTGTTAATTTTCAATTATTTTTCTCGTTCTCTGAGCTAATTCTCTCAAAATTTAGTATGTTGTCACCAATACTTTTTTACATCTTTATCGTGGCAAATCTTCCTAGAAGTGCTAATTCTCAACAGAATAATCAATTTTATTGGCTGAAATTCATTTGGCCTTCCATAGATTGGCACTGTGCCCCCTGACTAGACCACATTGCATTGCGGGAAGCTATTTGCGAAAGTTCTATGGTACCCCACTGAATCAATGCTACCCGAGCCAAGTATCTCGAAGTATGGAATCGTGGCTTGTATTTATTTCAAAATGCACCATGGAATACGAGTTATTTCGTCCTCGGCTCTTCTCAGCTGTCATGCGGGGTTGTAACTCGTTTTTATACAACTGTTCCTCCAACTTCTGTCACGAACTGAGAATCGGGAACCACGCACCTGCATCAGTGCCGGGTTTCACACACATTTTTCGCATATACTTAGGGATCACCATCCAATGGCGGCTACATTACAGGTCTAGTGAAGTTTCAATTACTTTCTATAACCATTCCTTCCACTTCCACTTACTGCTGGGGTACGGAGCAACTGATTATGGTGACAGTCGATACTTCTAGCCAAATTTTGTGACTGAAAGTACATTTGGAACAAACGGAAATTTGACTTTTTCTTATCAATCATGTGACTGAACAAGGAGATCCTGATACTGAGCTGTCCACACGTATTGTTTTTCTCCCTGTAAGGCAGTTGGAAATGTCCCGAATGAGCAGCAGAATACGTAGGACTTCCACCTATATCGTCCTATTCACAGAACCAGCATGAATCAGAGATTCCCCTATTATTGTAGTGATTTTACATTATATTTAACTATTGAATCGAGATATGATGGAAGAGTTCAGCATGTCTTTATTATTTCTGCTCGTGATTTTTGAAGAAAAAAATTATATGCTGTATTGCCAGCTGGTAAGGTAAAATTTACAACTAGGCTATCGGGTAAATCAATTTACCGTGCCGGAGGAAGGTCAAATAAAATAACGGAAGACTTGAATGAATCCATCGTTTTTTTCATATCACACTTAGGTTCTGAAGAAGAAGTGGAAATATCGTTAGGGCATGCCCTATCAGACACATGATTTTTAAGCCATTGCACTGGCACCTCTAACCCTGCATCGACCGTACACTCCTCAGGCTTGATCGACAGTGGTTTTGGTTCAGCAGGGCAGGTTATTTTTGTTAAAAGCACAGGGATCTTAGCGAGAGTTTGGTACAAAATGACTTCGACAGAGATAAGACAAGGGCTGGTTGACGTAAAACATCCTCGAAGTAAGTGCTGTATTCTTTGGTAAAGATGTCTTCATCACTCGTTCAGGTTGAGCAATGACTTCCGAATCCGGATGAAGCACTTGACCAGCTGCACAGCACCATCCTCAGCGCTGTACTGTACACACTTGTAGCAGTCTTATACTGGTCCCCTGTAGTGGCGGACCCCTAAGATAATCTTCATGTTTTCAAAGAGATTCCAATAACCACACACCCCCTAATGGTAAGCAGTAGCTGTGTAAACTTCTACTAATAGCATATATAGAAGGTGCCTCGATTTTTCTTTTTTTTCTGTGGTTTCCCCCATCTCAGAAAATAGATCATAGATTTTTTGGTACCATGCATCTTTTTCATAGCCGACCGCCGACATAGGCCAGATTTAACAAAAGAAGAGTGTGTTTGCTAAGGGGTTCAAGCCCCCCTGTTGTTGGCCCAAGTTTGTCCTTCCTACTCCCTCTCTCCATCGACTGCATTGCAACTATTGCTACACACGTTAGTTAACACTGTAGAGGCAGTGTACTTGGGATTCCACCCCCTGCCATAGCTGTTCTTGCTGCCAGCCCATAGCTACATGAACTGGTCCGCCGAAGGCAAATCCTTCAACGGCAACATTTTTCTGACTCATAGTGAATGTTCTTGCAGGCAAATTGTATTTTGTGTGATAAATAAGAAACAAAAATTATACACGACTAAAATCGAGCCCTGGATATAGTATAGGCAACGTGCGAACTCATTTCATAGGAGCACTTTGTGTTTGTTATCGTATCAAGAGTCGAACTTATTGGTCAGTATTTTTGGAATTTTTATGTGGGTTATATGTGAAATAGGGTTGCGCGGTACGATGCATTGCAGAAACCGGTAGACGATGCCTTGGCACCGGTATTGGTGCTGGTACTGGTATTCACGTATGTCTAGACAAACCTCAGGGATCGTTTTGTTACTTGTTTATACTGTACAACAGCATCAGCTGTGTATACGTCAGCTTAATTCAACTTCAAGCTCACCTTGTATACCTCCCTCCTTGCTTCTTTTTGCTGTATAGAAATATTCTGGCGAAATCCTTTTTCGGTGTTTCAAATGGTCTTCATTTTACATGTTCACAGAGCATTAGATTAATAATATATTCTGTTTATGCTACTCCCCGACAACAATCTTATATATACGCAATGTAATTCCCACTGCTTGCAGGTCTGTATTAAAAATCCTCTCTTTCGCGGAACTGGTATATGGTTGGTGGTACCCACTGTGATGCTAGTAATCTAAACCGACACCTAATCAGAGCACTGTAATTTCGTCACATGTTTAAACTAACCGATGACACCTCGCTCTACACTGCTGACCATCGATCGTTCGAGGTCGCTGACTTTTTATGATATTTTGCAGTAATTCCCAGTGAGTGATAGAAAATACAAATTTAGTTTGCGTCAAATTTCGGAAATATTTACGCTATTTGAATTGATTTGCGCATATCCTCAGGGCTGATGAGGGGATTCTACCACGTTTTTTGTACCTTATCAATTTTCCCAGTGCTAATGTAAGAAGAATTTATTTTTTGATTTGAAATGGAAGCTTATGTAATGAAACAGCCACATAACTAACGTTGGTCAGTCCCACAATCCTAATTAACGGAATGATCACGCAGTCCTTTGAAATTGTTCAACATTTTTATTTACCAAACCAATGGAGCAAATGGGTTTTTAGTACTAGAACATTTATTTTTTCTGAAAAGACATTGTTAATGGGTAAATTTATTGCTGAACACGATGTGTGCGCGCGAAATTGCCAATCACTACAAGCACCCGTGATTTTAGCCAGTACCGGTAATTGTGCCAGTACCGGTAATAGTACCTGTGCATACGCCGTCCTGTAACTGCGAGACCGGTGCCGGGAGTACCGTACTAATGTGAATACCGATAACGCGCAACCCTAATGTAAAAATATGTGATGTTCGTTGACATGACCATGGTCTGCTTGAACTAATTGGTTGTTTGTGTCGTAAGTATACAAACATCCCCCCGATCACGCAACCAGGGGGACACTTCGGCGTCGCCTTGTTGTAGTATATACGCAATGTAGTCTTGTCGGCAGTGAACTAATAGGAAGGTTTCAATAGAGTCATGTATTCACAGCGTAAGATTCCAAACGAAGGCCAAAACGATATTCTGGGCGTTTCATGTCACGCGGGCGGGCAGGTAAAATCGCTCACCTTTGATTTTCCAATGGAGCCGTTTCCATGCACGGGGCAACGGGCGTTTGCTCGAAATACGGTCATTGTAGCGATTTTTTACGAGTACGCGTGGGATTTTGTAATCAATTTCCGGGGATTTCCCTGAAGCTTACTGGCTTGTAGCCAGTAGTGCAGAGTTGAGAAAAATGTTATGTTCAAATCATGTTCCAGACTCCCCTCCTGTTCGCACACTGTAATGAGATCGTATACGAATTCTCTCCATTTTTAAACAGACGGAAACCTATTTGAACTCATATTTGCATGTTTAACCCATTGACATGTCAAGTATATGCTAATAAAATCTCCAAAACCTGCAATGTGAAGTTTTAATTGTGTTTTAGGGGCTATCGTGACATTTAGAACCAATGGTTCTAACACGTTGTTTAGGTTTAAAACACCAGTAGCCTATGCATCCGGTGTTTGATAAATAATAATACTAATAATATAATGATAATAATGATAATACAGTAATAACAATCATAAATAGTAGGCGACACGTTCAATATATAGCGCAATTACACAATAAAGAGTGAGAGAGGTGCCGGGATTTAGAGGACACGCCCGCCCGCCCGCGTGCATGGAAACGGTCACTCGCGTTGTCCGCGTGCCCGCCCGCCTGCTTGCAGGGAAACACGGCTTAATTAATCCTTTAGAGAAGAAGATCTTTGCTGCCTTTGTACTTGTGGATGAGCAGTTGAGCACTCTCAAAGTTGCTGAATGGAGGATATTTACAGTAGTCTGCCCATATCCGGAAGTCTTGGGCAGATGATAGCATATCCTTACAGATGTACCAGAACTTGAATAAATCAATTAATTTAATGCAGACTATTCCACTTAACAATGGGCTACTTTCAAGGAGCAACATGACAGTGTATGTATTTATGAGCCCACTGGAGTGTCTTAAGGAATAAGACATTAAGGTAATTCTGTTACCGTATGCCGTTACGGAAAAATGTAACGGACTTACATTTTTTCCTGACTTTGAAAATGAAACAAAGACAGGCAGATTTTGTTCTAACTCATACAGTGAATATGTTAATACACATCAAATCAGAGTAAGCTGCGTGTGTATGGTAAAAATTATGATAGCTTGAGGAAGAAACAAACTTTTCCCTTTTTTCCCGCTTTTTTTTTCGTAACGGAATTACGTAGCATTCTGGCTTTTGCTTCACGCTCGCCTTTTCGTACTGGAAAAGTATTTTTCAAACAAAGTACTTTCCGATTGGTTTCTGGGTTGTTATTTATTTATGCCTGAATGAAAACCTCTCAATTATTCCCTGGAAGCATCTGGATTAAGGCACAAAATTGGAAAAAAAAACAAAAAAACTCAATGAAATTGTCCAAAATTGCATATTTTATCACAAAACTAGCATTTTCATTCATTCATTTTTCAATTTCACCCCTAAATGACCTTTTTCTTCCAAAAAAAATTGCAACTGCCATTGGGTTCCCCATCAAATTCTGATCTAGAAATCATTGAGAATACCTTGCAAATAGACTTTCCATACTATTTGTCATTTTTTTCTCCCATACGGCCTTGCCCATATAGTCCCTCCCTCCAAGTTGGTTCAAATCCGCTACCTTGAAAATTTTTGTCATAATTTATGCAAATTAGCCAGCCCCCAACATTGGGCAGTGATGCCATTTTTTGACGCGTCCGAGATTTCACTAGGGTCGTACGGTGTCCCAAATTCCAGCTCCATTGTATGAAGC
Source organism: Sclerodactyla briareus (assembly GCA_026419785.1). Classification (NCBI taxonomy): domain Eukaryota; kingdom Metazoa; phylum Echinodermata; class Holothuroidea; order Dendrochirotida; family Sclerodactylidae; genus Sclerodactyla; species Sclerodactyla briareus. Next base: position 248,787 of record JAODTK010005595.1, on the reverse strand, counting down.
GTTAAGAGTTATTACGCTAACGCCTAAAGTTTTCCCAGTGCCGGCAGAGCCTGGGACGGCGGAGCGGCGGCGGCTAACACCCATACCGTAATATAATTATCCAAATTTGGGGGCTTACACCCACATTAGTGACATATCATCAATATCATTGACTGCTTTTAAACACAAAGTGCCCCTATGAAAATGGGGTTCGCACGTTGCCTAGAAAGTCACCTTTCCAGAATGATGAAGTCAAACAAAGATTTCAAGTTTTCCCATGCGTCAAGGTCGATGCCATCCCGTATTGGAACCGGCCTATTGCACAGATACTTTTTCCACACTGAAAGTGTACTGAGTGATGCATGCTACCCATGCATGCCGATTTGCAGTTTCATACTATCACACAAGCTCACATACAAGACCTTTCAAACTGACACACAATGCTGGCGGGTAAACCGCCAACGTGTTTTCCCCACCTCTCGATCAGTTTGGTGAAGATGGTTATAATATGGTTTGATAATGACTGCTTTTATATAGTGGCCATTTTCCACCACGAATGTAGGGTCTCAAAGGCTCTGATAATTGCGTAATTTTACCTCTGGTGACCTTGATGAAATGTCTCACTTTTTTCGGGACCAAACATCGTCCCAACCTACCAATTTTCGTTGAAATCCGAAAACTTTCGAGAATAGCGTAATTTGACCGCGGGTGACCTTGAAAACTAATCTTCACTTCTTGCAGGGACAAAATTATAGTCCCCACCTACAAGTTTTCGTGTCACCTCGAACCAACTGTTCGAAAAGTGCGCAGATTATGCGATTAGCGGCTTTTGACCCTCTGATGACCCCGAAGTGTCCTCCACTTTTTTCGGGACCAAACCATAGTCCACACTACCAAGTTTGTTGAAAATCCGACAAACTTTCGATAATAGCGTAATTTGAACTCTGGTGACCTTGAAATAATCTTAACTTCTTTCAGCACCAATTATAGTCCCCACCTACCAAGTTTCGTGGAAATCGAACCCAACTTTCGAAAAATGCGCAGATTATGCGAATTAGCGCGACTTTGACCTCTGAGTGGGGACCCCTGAAGTGTCCTCCACTGTTTCGGGGACAAAACATCGTCACACTATGGTTTTCATTGGAAAATTCGACAAATTTTTGTAACTCGCGTAAATTGACCTCTGGTGACCTTGAAATGACCTTCACTTTTTCCGGACCAAACATAGTCCCACACCTACCAAGTTTCTTGGAAATCAGACCACTTTTGAAAATTATGCAAATTAGCTTGACCCTACTGTGCGGCGGCGACATCCATTTCGAACCCATCTGAGATTTCACTATGGCGGACATGTGTGCCATGTTTTAACTAAAACGGACATGTGTTGGAGAGTTATTGCGTTAACGGGAAAATCCTCTAATCGTGAAATTAGTGACAAATTAGCAGACCCCATTCATGTGGCGACGCCCACTTTTGAACCCATCAGAGATTTCACTAAGGCGGACATGTGTGCCAAGTTTCGGCTCAAACGGACGAAGTGTTGGAGAGTTATTGCGCTAACAAGAAAAGCCGTGGAGGCGGCCTGGATGCGGCGGAGACGGCGAAGCCAAAACCATAATATCCTCTAATGAGGATATACTAATATAAGGGCATGAGAAACACATGACCCTATTACTTGAGTTTAGGACACCCCAACAATGAACGTCGCCAATAGGTAGCCCCTTAACCTACAATCTTGGACAAAATACTTGGGACACCCCGTTCCCTGAATGTTGGTGTATGTCAAGGAAATCCGAAAACAACCTTCATGGGGGAAGGGGGGGGGGCGAACTGTGATATTGATCAAGAGTCCTGTGATCCTGGGACGCTTCAGATGAACATCCACATCGTTTTTTTGGCAGGATATAGGCCTAGTGTCCCAACTATTTTGTCCAAGATTGTCTGAGACGAATATAAAATTTTCAGCATTACCCGATTTTTGGCGGGGAAAGGAGGGATGGAAGATCTGATTATTTTTCCTAATACTGTTCTATGAGCCTGTCGGACTTTCACATCACTTTTTTTGGCATCACATGAGTACTACAAGGGGCGCATATACACAATTAGCCTAATTACGCCAACACAATTAGCATCATGTTGATAATTGGGGGTGGGGACTGTGGATAATTGCGTATAGTGCAAATTAGCTATACAGGCTTGGGACAGTTAGATAAGCTGTTTTGGATTGAAGGTACTGGAATGAAGTGCTTGTTTGGGTAACTAATACATAAGAATATGTATCATACCATAGCGCCAACCTTTACAATACCCTACCCCCCACGCACACACACAAGATTTATTTTGTCAGAGGCGTGAGTCATATAAACCGCCTGTGGGTATGGTGTATAGTACCTTTATTTTTGATTGTGTGAATTTGTATGGTCATCATGGTTTCATATGGTAGCAAAATTGGCGTCACTATATTTCTTTGAAAGTCTTTTGGTCCGACGCTTGCCGGACTTCGGTGGTCTACCATATCGTCTATACTTTCATCGCTTTCTTATGACCGGCGGAAACATACAAGAACACCCGTTATCGTCCTCAAATTGGTAGTCCCATAGACTTCGCAAAGGAGTATCTTTATGTTTTCCTTGTTAAATAGAAAAAGATTAGGGTTTGTGTGAGTGATGTAGATGAAATTTACAACGGTCTACCATTTAATTCATAAAAGGATACCGTTAGTTAAACTTTAATCTATTCGGTGGTAAGACCGTTGGGTGTATTACTTTTCACACACAATTTTGGGCTAACACCCAATTGCTATCCTGCAATTCTGTCTAACGCCACTCGAAACTTGTGCTTCATTTTGTTGAAACTGTTTCCCCTCCTCGGTTTTTCTTCAAGTTGCAATGTAACAAAATGAATACTCCCGGCCATTGCCATTTCTTATTTCGTCATGCTAGTGTCACTATCTGGGCTTAATTAATTCACCAGCGCTACTTACCAAAATAATGACAGCGGAGTACTGCACATAATTAAAACACAGTTGTGCCCCGAGTTCTTACCACTTGTCCTCCCCGCAGCTCAGTCAACGCGACTTCGCAACACCTTTCACTTAAAGGCTAGAACCGAATATTTTTTTGTTTTTAATATGACAGAATCATGTTCTCTACTATTTCAATTAATTGATAGGTCCACGCCAATCCTGATCAACCATAGGGTGTAAATTTTTTTATTTTAGCCCATTTCATCATTCTAGACAGGTATTGGCCATGCCGCGAACACTTTGACACAAAATAAACGTTTCCTGGCATGGTCCTGTTTGGCTCTTTGTTATCCAACGGGAACAGCATATCATCAGTTGCTCGCCCTCATATTTCCCTACCCTCCCCCCCTAACCCAACAACACCGTCTGCGACCATGACCAGTGGCGAGCGACGCACCAAAAATATTCTGCCCAGACGCCATTTTGTGCCGTTAGAGATTCTCCGACAATCTTGGACAAAATACTTTGGGACAACCCCCGTTCCCCGTTCAATGTTGGTGTGGGCATAGGAATAGCAGAAAACAACATTGCATGGGGGAAGTGGGGGGCGAACTGGTGATATTGATCAGAGTCCTGTGATCCTGGGACGCTTCAGATGAACATCCACTCGTTTTTGCAGGAAATAGGCTAAGTGTCGCCAACGATTTTGTCCAATATTGTAGCCTGATCATGTATTTTGTGACACTGCCATGGCTGGAGTGAAGTCGGTGAATTTATCAGACTTCTATGCCGTATTAAGGCCTATTTTAAATCTATCCTTCTCACTTTGTACAAGATTTAGGATCCTTCATTCGGCCATGTTTTGTGTAGGTACTCACTATCAATCGGCACTTTTTTAACAGTTGATTAATTCCTAACTTCACTAGTTCTGCTGAAACTGTTATATTACCGTGTGCTATGGTGGCATTCGACTGAGAGCGTTGTCCACTTTTTCATGCAGGTTCTGGACTAATGCAGATATACTATACTAACGCAGTACTCTGTTGCGTTCAATGTAGAATAGATAGCGGTAGCCTAATTGTATTTATACTGGCTACTGCCTGGGGCCTGAACCTGATTTGGTTAAGTGCTAGGTCCCTGTTTAATATTAATGCTAATCAAATGGTTTTAAACGTTGTGTGGTAAATTGCAGGTTTTTCGCCTCTTCTCCATCAGTGTGCCTAGGCCTGAGATTTAGACTCCATACATACGGCATATTGCTGTACAGAGTTCCACTTACCGGAGTACTTTAGGCATGAGGACATCAAACAAGTGGGGAAGAGGAAAATGGTCAATATACCCAAGGATACCAGTAATGCTTTTCACACAGTATTGTTTGAAAAAGTTTTGATGTCTGCCCCCTCCCCCAAGTTCTTTTATCCTTGACAAGTCAAGGCACCTAGCTTCATGACATGTGTATGTGCGTATTTGTGCCCAGCTGGTAAACACGATAACTTGACCCACCTGGATGGATGACAGCTCATACTTGTATGTTGTGTTCCCCATGATGATACTGAATCCCATTGTTGTTGGTGTCAGGTCAGAGAGCATCTGAATCCACAGATACAAAGTCTGAAAACCTGTAGACACGATGGGTCCAGATGTGTTGGTCCGATCAAGTTGGAATTTAAATTATTGCTTTCTTATGATGGACAAGAAGCCTATGTTTTAGGCTCGATGGGGGGGTTATTCGGTCCAAAATAGATAAATTTGTGAAGACAATATTTTGGTCAATTTTGGCTTGGAACACAATAACGTGACCCCCACCTGGATGATGAAGCTCATACTTGGTACGTGGGTTCACCATGATGATTACATGAACCCTATTGTTTTGGGGGGGCAGGGTCAGAGGTCATCTGAGTGTCACCAGAGGTCAAAGTCTGAAAACTTGATACACGAGAAGTCCAGAATGGTTGGTCGCGATCAAGTTGGGTTTGGTGTATAGTTTCTTATGGATGGTACAAGAGCCTAGTGTTTTCGGCTCGAGGGGGGTGACTTGTGGTCAAAAATAGATTCAATTGGAAACGTCAAATCTTTTGGCCATTTTGGGATTGTAAACACAATAACTCGACCCACCTGGATGAATGGAGTCATACTTGCATGTGTGTTCCCCACATGATGAGTCTGAAAACCCTATCGTTTTGGAGTCAGGGTCAGAGGTAATCTGAGGTCAACCAGAGGACGAAGTCTGAGACCTTGAACACGATAAGTTCCAGAATGGTTGGTCTCGACAAGTTGGGTTGGTTATGCTTTTCTTCTGGATGGTACAAGAAGCCTCAGGTTTTCGGCTCGAGTGGGGGGGATTTGGTCAAAAATAGAAAAATTGAAAAGTCAATATTTTGGCAATTTTGGATTGTAAACAAACGATAACTCGACCCCAATCCGGAGGATGGGCTATTACTTGGCACATGTGTGTTCCCCATGATGAGTACTGAAACCCTATCATTTTGAAGCAGGGTCAGAGGTCATTGAGGTAACCAGAGGTCACCAGATGGTCGAAGTCTGAAAACCTTGTAACACCGATTAGTCCAGAAGGTTGGTCATGATCAGGTTGTGGAAATTTGCACGTGTGTAGCTTTCTTAGGGGGAGTACAGGAACCCGGGTTTTTAGCTCAAACCACGTATGCTGGTGAGCTATTGTGATGCCCATGTCATGCTTTTTGCTTTTGGCCACACAATGTTCGTGCTCTGATGAATCTCGACCAGACTGCGTCACAATGCTTATGACTGAGTGGGTCATCGTTGACACCTAAGGTCAAGGTCAAAATGCATTAAAGGGGCACAATGGGCCACGAAATGGAAAACTGCAAAATGCTACTTCCCTTCAAATTTTGGTGTCACAGTGCTGTGGTTGGTCATAATTGATGGTCCTCCACCGTTCCTTCGGGTGTTCATGAATTTTCGCTCCAATGTCCATTTGGGCCCCAGGGCCTTTTTATGAAATTTCACACAATGGTACTTGAAATGCATCTCCTCCTGCCAAGCCTTCAATCAACTATCTTCAAAGCTACATGTAATGGTCCTTGGGTAGAGGCCATTGGGGGTGTTCAGGATTTTCGGCCTAGGGCCCACTTTGGGCTTTAAAGGCCCATTGTATGAAATACTGTAAAATCTTGTATCACCCCCCTAACGAATTGGTGCACAGGGCTGATGTTTTCTGTCATAATAAATGGTCTATCAGCCATACCTCGGGTATTCAGTAATTTCGTCAAGGTCCCCTTTGAAGCCTGATGGCCCCTTTTTTCAAAAAAGAAATTTCACCCAATGGTTACTGCCAAGAGGCATCTCTTCCCCACAAGCTTCAATTTTATTTTTTTTCAAAGTTGCATGTAATGGACATTGGGTATAGGGAGTGTCTTGGGTCTGAGGGCCTTGAGCCCTTTTTTAGGCCTTGGCCTTGAGCCCATTAAGACCGTAGGACCCATGCCCATTGTGGGCTGAAATGCATTTTTATAGAGAATTGCTGTGATTCATATAGTTTTCACATATACATTTGTGTGTTAGTTTTCTATTTTTAGAATGTGGCTCTGGGACCACTACCAATCTTCATCTCACTGGAATAAGAATTCCCTTGCCCCCTACTGGATCTTGGTCAAGTGGTCAAGCGCTAACTGTGCTCTCCAACCCACCTCTCACTTACTGTACTGTATAATTGTATTAACCATGCTACGCCTAGCTAGCTATAGTCACTTGTACACTACTGTTTCCCACTACAAACACTGATTGAGTACCGTAAGGGTTGAGAACATCGATCCTGTCCAAATTAGAAATATCATAATATCGAATGCATCGCTGCAATATGGGCAGCAAACCTTCAGTGAGGAAGAATGATCTGAAGTTTACTTACTTTTTTCAAGATGGAAATCCTTGTTAGGAAGTCCAGGTTGTTTTCTCGTTCCTATACTCTTTTAGGTTGGGAACAAAATAGTAAAGTATATTAGGCTTCCTACTACCATACTGTAACCCGTAAGTCGCTCTTAATCAGGAGGCAAGACATGGATTGTCTTGTAATTGTTTGCTTGTGACTAATAGAAAAACCATTGATCATGCAACCAGGTGGGGACTCTGGGGGTGATCGCCTTGTACCCACCCCTTGAAACTCTTTCTGAAACAAGTGAAAGTTTACAAAATATACAGAATGCTAAATGTCCCGAATAGCGGGAGGGACGATCAATATGTTCATTTATTTTTACTTTGCCTAAGTTAAGGCTGGCCTTGGAGGCTAAAGTTTGGGCTAAATGAAAACGGGTCAGTTAAATATAGTAGTCAGTACAGTTTAATCTCATGACTACTGTGTTTTCAGCATGGTGTACACACACTACTTCCACATAACAGACATTGTTTACATGGGAGTATTCATTCTCTGTTGAGGACAGTACGTTAGGCCTCAGAGGCCACGGGCATATGCCCAAACTATTTCTTTGGGTTTGTAGCCTTGAGTTCAACCTATGCTGCTTTCTACAAGTTTTAGCCAACAACCGTTTCAGCCACGTACCCTATCATCAGCTAACCTGTCTCCATGGATGTTTCGGCCACCCACGGCTGGATGTTTTTGCCGCACCCGCCTTAAATCTAACCAACATACTCCCTAATATCCTTCCATGAATACCGGCCTAATGCATACTGGTGGTTACCTGTTCTAACTATAGAACGCTCGATGATTCTCGATACAACGCCAACTAATAAGAAGGCCAAGCAGTGTATTTTGAGTCCGGCAAAAAAAAATTGCACAGTCACAGCCTTTAAGACTTATTGATTAACATTTTTTTTTCTATAACTCAGGTGTGTATGAGTCTGAGGTGCGAAATAACAATCCTTGACCACATCGAGGATAAGTCAAAGGAAATAAAGAAAACAACAGCATTCAATGAAAGTTCCCGTATGTATCATGACCTCCTTGTTGATCTTCTGAGTGAAACATTCATGACATTTATTTGAGTTTAGACTACCAGCCCCATTGGATGCTTGTTAGTTCCTGTCGGGGTGAATTTCAGTCAAAAATAACAATTTTGAAAAGTTGATATTTTGGCCAATTTGTCTTGTAAACACAATAACTCGACCGCACCTGATGAATGAAGCTCATACGTGGCATTTGTGTTTCTCCATGAATGTACATTGAACCTATTGTTTTTGGGGTCAGGTAAGAGAACATCTGAGTTTCACCAGAGGTGAACGTCTGAAAATCTTGTAACACATGATAATAATTCCAGAAGGGTTGTTCTGATCAGTGTTGAAATTTTGTTTATAGGTTTCTTATGGGTAGTACGGGAACCATATTGTGTTTGGTTTAAGGTGTGGTTGAATTTTGGGTCGAAATTGAACATTTGTGAATAGTCCAAATATTTCTGCCCACATTTTGGCTTGTACACATTAACTCACTTTCACATTGGATGGAGAAGGCCCATATTTGGTATGTGTGTGTCCCCACGATGAGTACATTCCCCTAGTTGGGATCAGGTCAAGGTCTCTGAGGGTCACCATATCAGAGTCTGAAAATCTTGAATTCAGTGTGTAGGGATTAATAGGTCTCGACAAATGCGCGATTGTAGGACAAAAAAACGCATCACACTTTGAAAGAACGCCAAAAAAATGAATCATATTTGTTACATTTATCATGGCAAAACTGGCCGCCAATCAGGCCATTCCGTTTGCTAATGTAAGGCCTGTGGGGAGCCTGGATATAGTCGCGAAGCTCTATCGACGACATATTTGGGGCCAATAAACCTGGACTTAGCGGGCACTAGCGAAACATTCCTAAGATACGGGGATCTAAGGAAGGCGGACAAGAATCATCAACCGAACATAACGACAAGAAATGATTAATATGTGAACAATCAATATCGGCATCCAAACACTTATCCACGTAATAATAAGAAACTTCTCTTTACTTCTCTCCAGCGCCGACCCTGGGCCACAAAAAACTCCTCCAAACGCCTCAAACTCGTAATCACCCACCCTCATACCTCCAGCTGCACACCACCCGAGCTCCTTCTTTCCATCACTATCTCCTCCAAAACAGTCCCCTTTCAAAAACACAACCGTCTCCCGTACTTTTCAATTTAATATATCAAAATAAAACAAACGCACACACACACAATCGGGAAACAAACAGCCACACGCGCCACCGCACAGCCACACAGAGTGTAAATCCCTCTATGCGCAACCAACAACAATACTGAATCTTAAGTAATAACATGAACGCGGACGATCTTATGATAAATGAACGCTGACTCGCCAACATCCCGACACCAGCATACCATAACAATCGAAATGGCGGGAACATGAGTCTGATACATATGACGCCGAGTAGGCTATCACGCACTATCTACACCCTACTAGTATAACAGAAAGCCAAAAGGTTAGTGGATTCCTTGACTCTTTCTGACAACCTAGCTATACACGAACAAATGGGGATTGCACCAGCTCATTAATGGGCAACATACCAACTGAAACAATTTCCCGTTTATATCCAACCAACCATAGGGTTCCTATACTCATGTAAGAAAGCTACACACGATTTTGAGATTTTCAGACTTTGAACCTATGACGACATCATATAACCTCTGACCTTACCACAAAACAACAGGTCCATGTACTTCATCGTGGGAAACACACATAACCAAGTATTGAGTCTTCATCCTCCAGAAGAGTTCGAGTTACGTGTTTTAACAAGCCACAAATTAGCCCAATATTGACTTTCCACAAATCGTCTATTTGAGACCAATTCACTCACGTCCTATACCAAAACAAAGGGTTCTTGTACACCCCAAAGACAGCTACACCTATTCAGAAATGATATTTTAACTGTTTTTGTTGTGGTATGTGGGCGATTTTTCATCGTTCATTAAAACCGGCAAAATAACGCATTGTGTTTGAGTTGGTCCTCTTTGTAGAGTGCGAAGCCTCCCTCCCGGCGGTGAGAGTACCATTACCCTTTTGGAGGACCCAATGCTGGTTTCCGTGCATCCCGACGCAGCAACTCCGGTGTCCTCTAAGCCTTCAGTGCACGAGAACTAATGCCCAACCACAGAAAACTAAAGGTCCACCCCAAGCCCCCATAAAAAAACCCTGTAAGTATGATTCACCCCTCTTGGGACTGATTAAGCCAGATTATGTGGCGGACGAGTAGGAGTGCTGCTTTTTTATTCCTTGACGAAGTCCAGAGGAAATCTATGCAGTCCGTTGTGTGTGGTGTGTGTGTGTGCGGTGTGACGCTCAGCGTGTAAACACGATAACTTGATCATGTTCTGAGTAGGTCAGGCTCAATACTTGGTATTGTGTTCCCCATGAGAGTACATGAACCCTATTTGTTTTTGGTCAGGTCAGAGGTTTCATCTTGAGGTCAGAGGTCAAAGTCTGAAAACCTGTAAACACGATATGTCTGAAATATTGGTCCGGTCAAGTTGAATTTCGGTGTACAGCTTTCTTATGGGGAGTACAGGAACCTTCTTGTTTTTTTGGTTCAGGTCGGGTTGAATTTGGTCGAAATTAGAAAATTTTGTGCAATTTGATATTTGGCCATTTTGGCTTGGTAAAAAGCCCTAACTCGACCCCATCCAGATAGATGAAGCTCATACTTGGTATGTGTGGTTTTCCCCATGTGAGTACATGAACCCTATTGTTCTGGGGGTCAGGTCAAGGTACTCAGAGGGTCAAAGGTCTGAAACCTTGTAAACATGATAGTCCAGAATGGTTGGTCCGATCAAGTTTGAAATTGGTATATCCTTTTCTTTGGGGATTACAGGAACTTTTTGTTTTTGGTGTCAGGTCGGGAAGTGAATTTTGGCGAAACCAGAAAATTTGTGAAAAGTTGCTATTTTGGTTGGGCCATTTTGGGGTTTGAAAACGTAACTCACCCCGTCTGATGACTGAAGCTCATACTTGGTATGTGTGTTCCCCATGATAGTACATGACCCCTATTGTTTTGTGGGTCAGGTCAGAGGTCATCTGAGGTACCAGAGGTTCAAGAAAGTCTGACAACCTTGTAAACCGATAAGTCCCCCCCCCCCCCCCAGAAATGGTTGGTCTCACATGGGTTAAATTTTGGTGTGTACTTTCTTAATGGGGAGTACGGAACCCTGTTTGTTTGTTGGTTTGGTAAAGTCGGGTGAATTTGGTCGCAATAGAAAATTCATGAACAGAAGTGCGATAGTTGGCTACTTTTTTGGCTTGTAAACCCCTAACTCGACCCTGCCTAGATTGATGAAGCTCATACTCGGTACAAACAAAAATTGGGTGTTGTCCCCACGATGATTACATGTAACCCTGTTGTTTTTGGGGTCAGGTCATAGGTGTCATCTGAGGTCGCCATCGGTCAAAGTCCTGAAATTATCTCGAAATTCATTGTGTAGTTTCTTATCAGCGTATAGGAACCCTATTGGTTGGTTGGGATAAATGGAAAATTTTGTCCGTTTTCGTTGCCCATAATGCGGCTGGTGCTCTCCAAGTTGTTCTTGTCAGCTATAGGTTGTCAGAAAGGTCAATGAATCACAAGCCCTTTGGCTTTCTTGTTAGTGGCCAGTTTCCGACCTTGTATACCTGTCACTCTAACTCCTTTCCCCCCCCCCCTCCTTCACAACACAACCCCACTCTTTCAACCCCCCCGCGTAGCATCTTATTCGGGCCTATCAGCCTTTTGATAACTAACTCAATAGCCCAAAGATTGGTGTCACTAGGGTAAAACAGTAGGTTTTAAATACGAATAACTGCACTTGTCCGATTATAACCAGGACCACCCATACCCGGTGATTCGCATGGGTTATTGTTTTTTTTTTTTTGAAATACTTTTTAATAAAGTTATAACTTAATTAACCAAGTGGCATATCCCTGCTACATTGGAATAAACTCAGGCATATTGGGGGAGGGTGTGGGTTTCTGAATGTTTCACAAACAGTTTCGCTAAATAAACTGAGGTCAAACTCTCCACATTTCCCATGCTATCTCTGGGTATGAGCGTGTAGGGGAACCATTGTTACAATGCTCCAAAACCTCAGCATTGGCGTCCCTCTTTCAGAAAGTTCCAACCAATCTGCCAATCTATTTCCAACACCACCAACCCCCCTCCACCTCCTAATTATGTGGGTTCATTATCTTGAGCCAAAGCGGTCCACTTCAGTTGATGAAGATGCAATAGGTACAGCTCTTTAATCATCAGAATGGGATTTTTGACACTGTTGGTTTACCCATGTCCTGCCAACATTGAGTTACCTGTTAGCTGTTCCTACTTGACAAACATGTGGTAGGCCTACTAACTGGTGTGGGTTTTAAGATTGTTTAGTGCTTGCCATACAGGATGAATATTGTGTTCCATATTATTTGACCCTCCCCCACCCTTAATACCATGTATGGTACTATGATCCGTGAATACGGCAGCCTTGAGTTTTAATGGTATTCAACAGTATCCATTGTGCCAGTTGAATTTGTCACATAAAGATTACATGATCATGTACACCTTGGCAGTGAATAGTAAACAACCTGTCAATATCTGATGTTTTTTTCAAATTGGATGTTTGCTAATAGCGCACTTGTTCACAGCTGGTTATCATGTCATTATGAGCAAGGTGGGCTAGTATGGCCTACTGGTGATAATGCTTGAGAACCCAAGGTCGGGGTTCGGATCCCAGAGGTGGCATTTGTGTTCATCTTCTCTAGGCACAAAGTATCAATAGCTGCTAAGGTAGGCCTGAGTTATCGGTAAATTTTGGTTGGGTGCGAACTCAATCACATCGTGCCATTTAATTCTGGCTACTGGTGCGTCCCATCCCACTCATTGGATGAGTACTTGGTGTGCACACACTGGAGAAGGAAACTGCTGTCCAGGCAGCACTGACCCTGTTTGGCTTGACAGTGAAAGCAGGTAGGCTAGGAAGATGCCCCAATTTTTGTTGAGGTATTAAACCTGATGGATGGCTTGGGTTGGCAAACTGAGGCAAAAAATTTGAAACCCTTAGAAGGAAATAAAGCATGAGGCGGAAATTATAACCTGAAATTCTACTGGCGCCTGACATGTTCGCTGAATAAATACCACCAAAATGTGCCAACTTTTTTTCCATGCAGTACTGTTGCAATGTTAAGCACCATTTGTGTCTCATGTATGTTATCAATTTCCCAGAGTATTAATTTTCTCATTCGAGGATTGCAGACATGAGACCCACATTTCGAGGCATTAGGAACATGCAGCTTTGAACACACGAAAAGCCTTTTTCCGGCCATCTGAGGGTTTTTACCCTAAAATTTTGCCGTACGCTATGCCCCAACCTATGGTGGCGCTTCGCTTAACCCTTATTCAGGCCAGAATAACAAACTTTGCGACTCCACTGGTAGAGATGAATATTGTCACCATTCCACACCCCCCCCCCCCCTTCTCCCCATTGCTACGGCATGAACAGCATGGATGTTCTCTTTTTTTACCCTCCCTGGTTAACATTAATTTGACACCTCGAGTAATCATGGGGTAGCTTGAGTATAATAACAGTACAAAAGGTTTGCCGGTTTCCAGTGTAACATATTAGTTTGGGCATTTTTCTGTGTTTAGTACACACTGTCGGAAACTCACTGTGTGTGATAAGTATGCCCACATCCCAAGATTAGTAATCTCCATACACCTACAGTACACTACACTGACTACAGTTTAGCTTAATTGTACTGATCCATTACTGTGCAGTTCACACATTCTCATGACATATCACTCATCTCTCAGAGACACAGTGTATCTGATGAGCATGCTATTTGTCTACCTGGAGTAATACCTCCCTTTCAGGGGCCTCCTCAGTAATTTTTTATCAGCAAGATCTATTGCAATCTGACAAAGTGATTGTGATACTTGGGGCCTGGGTTGTATTAATAATCAAGTCCCAGATTCATTATGTACACAATCATGCAGCACCATTGGGCATATAACTCATCAGGACTTGGGTGATGTATGAATAGGAGGGATGTGATAGTGATTCCATGTCCAGTACATGGACATGAAAATGCCCACCTAATTACTTATTAGAGTTAGGGGGATGGAGGGGGGTGATCCCCCTTTGGATACATGTATCATTTACAACACAAGAGAAAAAAGATTGGTGTGTGGATTAGGTACTGTACAATTGTACTATCCATTCTGGGCTAGTTGCAAAGTGATTCTCTCAAAGGGATCATCTACTCACCTTCCCACCCTTCATGTCCAAGTATGAACTGCTATATATCATCATTTCTTGCACAGGTATCAATCATGCGCACAAGCTTTTTCATACTTTGACCTCTGTGGACCTCAGTGGCCTCAGAACCGACCCTGACTCAACACACTACAACCTAACGTTAGTTTCAATTCAATAATGCTTGCATTCTCATAGGTGCTATGGCTCCAACAATAATGTCACATACACATGCCGACACACACAGTCACACACACTCTGCGTGTCGCATTTGATTCCTTGATCCTTTTTGACTCAGAAAAGGGAACAAAATTGAAAATGCCAGTATATTGTCACAAGTAAGCCTTGGCAATGCGTTTATGTGGAGCTCCATTACGAAGCCCCTTTTCAACAGTTGTAAGTGTGCATGCTCACCACTGAACAACTGGGGGATATGGCAAGGTTTCTCCCCTAGCCCATCATTGATCTTATGACCCTGTCTAACTGTCACCACTGTTCGAGGAAGCAACTAATTCATCCATTTTTTCGGATGTTATTGTTGATAAGTATGGTGGGGAAAACCGTGAAGTTTTGTGCGGGTAGGATTGGTTGTCATCAGAAATTTTGAAAGATTGTTTTGCACACTCTGTGCACTGCACATTGAGAGGCCAGGGTCCCCTTTTAACATTTTTCATTGTCTCGTAAACTGTAAAACTGTGTAAAGGTGTGCATCTTGGCCAGGGTCCGAAATACTTTTTTCAATTTCGGGGGCTATTTTGAAGAAAAAAATCTGCCCCCCTAAAACTATTTTTCGTGGGCTATTGAGAGCTTTCGGGGGGCCTACTTGAATAAACATTAATTTGTCCAAAATAATCTCAGATGGCTACGAACTGCATGAATGTAAAATGCCACTGTGGTGAGTCACTTTTAGAATGAGCCTCTCAGTAAGGAGGGAGTAGAATTTGCTCTTGCCCAGAGGCTGGGATTGGAACGGACCTGCGGAGGGTGGACATGGCTTCCAGGCTCATGTGGTCTTCTCGTTAGGCTGCAACCTTCAATGTTACACTATGAATCGCACAGCAAACACTTGAATCTATTGTGTTGGTTCTTGTCACGGGTGCGAAATACTTTCCTCGATTTTGGGTAATTACTTTTCAGAAAAAATTGCCCCTCTCAATCATTTTGGGTGCTATTTCAGAGTGCTACTTAATAATTAAAGTATGATAAAAAAAAAATCAGTGTTACTCTGCCTACAGTGGGTTAGTCGTAGCGCAATTGTGGCAATCCGGAGAACGAAGCAAAAATGCCTCCCATTTAATTTCTCAACTTTTGGGGACTAGGCCCATGCATGCCCCCCCCCGCACCCATATAGAGCAAGATCGGGCCTCCCGTGCGTAGCTGAGCTAGCAACAGCTGGTCGGAATGGCTTTTTTTTGCTGCACTTTCAATCAGGATGTCAGCAATTGCCTCACCTGTGGAGTAGTGCCGAGAGGAATGAGGCACTGCTGCTT
Source organism: Sclerodactyla briareus (assembly GCA_026419785.1). Taxonomy (NCBI): domain Eukaryota; kingdom Metazoa; phylum Echinodermata; class Holothuroidea; order Dendrochirotida; family Sclerodactylidae; genus Sclerodactyla; species Sclerodactyla briareus. The sequence goes on along the minus strand of JAODTK010005595.1, from coordinate 233,173 downwards.
GTTTGGTGTTCTTTTAAGGAACTACAGCCTAGACAACACCCAAACCTAGATACTCCCAAATCTACCCAATTAATTCTCAGGTCCGCTCTGTGCGTTTTCACATGCAAAATCAATATATTCGAGTTTCTGAAAGTGCCAGTAAATGTTCATGTGCTAATCCTGTCATACTTTACAGGATTTGGAAGGTGCAAGTGAGGGAAGTTGATAGCTGCGATCACAAATCAAGTTCGAAAAACGTGTATCCTACCTACTGCAGGATACTGCAGCCTAGACACTCCCAAACCTAGATACTCCCAAATCTAACTAAGTATTTCTTAGGTCCGCTCTGTGAGTTTTCCACTTCCACCTCAAATCAAGTTACTCTCAGTTTCTGGAGTGCCATTAACATGCATATGTGCTAATAAACCTGTCATATTGTAACATGACTTGGAGGTGACAAGTGAGGGATTTGATAGCTGCGATCACAAAATCAAGCTCGAAACGTGTATCCTAACTACCACACGTAGCGAAGGCAGTTAAACATTAGGCACCCAAGCATCTTCCGGGAATTTTGTTCCATAATTCAGTTAATTGGGGTGTTTTTAGGTTTGAATTGGCACAAATCAGCTTGTATCCTGCACTCATACCTTTCTTGCAAGGATTCTAACAATTTCACATGGATGGCAGTGGTGTACGATTCAATAATTAATGCTAAGAAACCCAACTAAATTTGAGAACTCTCCGGCAAACACTTTGTTTTGGTGATTAGGTATTTATGACTCGATCGACTGCACTGTCGATCGCGATCGATCTGAGGGGCCACCGCTTTGCGTCGCTTGCGAATTGTACGTACGTATGTGTATATATGGGGGGTGACAGTGGGAGGTTCAATGCTGTACCCAACGTGTGTGACTCACTGGAATATTTTAATCGATGTACGTGATTTATAATGAAACAGTGATCTTACTAAACGATCTGATTCACAGAAATCATGAACATTTTCAATGTGATTCGGCGCGAAATCAGAATCGCTTTTTGCTGGTACCTACCCAATGCCAAATGAAGAATTTTTCAGGGGCGATTCCCACTATTTTGATATTTTTTTGCCCCCCTTAATGTGATTTCGAGAGCTCTTTTTACCTTTCGGGGGCGAATTCGCCCTCCGCCCCAGTGTTGTTTTTCGGACGCTGATCTTGGCCCAGACAGCAAAATTCAGTTGAAGGGGGGACACACCTCCTCAAGAACTAGAAGCATGGTCAATCTGATGTATGCGGTTGTTCCATAACAAATTTCGGATAGGCCCCTCCTCCTCCTAAATTCAAAGAGTACAACAGGATACACTGTGATGTACTCATACAAGCATACTCTAATATATTTCTTACACAATCACATAACTCATTCCCCTGTCCTCACTCTATCCATTTATTTATTTATACAGGTTGAGTAACCTAGCAATGCTCAAAAAACAGGACCCCCTCATTCTGACGAATCTGTTTCTGTCATCATGTTCTTCTTGCCAATTCAGCTGGGGTTGATAGAAGACAATGTAACTTCCTTCATGTTGCAGTTAACATAGCATACCATCCTGGCTGTTAACCTGGGTTACTACAACATAGATGCTCTCAGCATCTCCCCAAGGCCCCCTTCATTGTTAATGTAGGGTACGCCAGGGAACAGTGCAGAGGTTTTATCATTGTAGTTGAAACATCTATAGCTGTATGCAGAAATGGCACTGTGTGCTTGAACCTACACTGTAGTCTGAATGGCCAGAATCCCATGCAAGATGTTCATGATTCTGTTGCCAGTTTATAACCTGCTATTCAAAATTTTACAACAAAGTCTTGGGCAGCCGAAATCATCGCAGTTGATCCACATGGGCCAGTTTAGGTTGCCACTTGGAACTTAGGTACACCAAAAACCATATCGCCTACAGTGTAAAAAAGGAATGTTAGGTAAGAAATTGAGAGCACAATATGAGTTAGGTTTGTCATTCCTAGCTTCCTTGAACCAGGCTCAAAGTTTGGTTGAATTCCACTTGAGCTCGTACTATGTACACTCAATTTCAGCCAAGGCTGCTTAGCGTCATGCACTAACGGGCCCATTTTTCTCAGCATTTCTCATGTCAGCTCTTTTAGACCAGTATCATTTTTCAGCATGTCATATCCATGCAGCTTCTGGTTTCCTCCTCTAGAGCCTATGCTAGACAGTGTGGGAATGCTGAACAGAAGCTAGATATGGAGGGGGGGGGGGGGGGCATTTTCCTCATCTCTCCTAACTTTAAAGCAAGGGGGCAGTATGAAGATTGACTTTCCCTTGCAGGCTGACATTTGCATATTATACATTACATTGAAAATTAGAACCCACTGCTATTACTGCTTCTGCATATCAACTATCAACCCACTGCTTGCAATCACCGGGACTCCCCGGGCAGTGACTCCGGACCCGGACTCATCCGTAGCCCCATACCCATTCCCTCAAAACTCCTTAATACCTGCCAAGCTTTGCCAACCATGAATTGGCCATCCCAGCATGTGCCATAACCCAAAGGTGGACAATGCCTGATCAAAGTGATTAGAAACTGGCAAATGTGGGCGTGGTATTTTTGGTTCTATCCGCGCATGTTAACAAAAGGCTGCCTTTCTGCCTGTATCTACAGTGTCTTCAAAATCACCTTCTGCAGAAAAATGCACAAATGCCGTGTTACTTTCAGAACAGATTCAACAGAACTAGTTGGAAACTTGGAATATCACAATTTTAACAGCCTTCACCATTATTGCGAATACTGTATTCTGATTATCTAGTTCTACCCATCGTTATTTTTTGCAATAAAAGGCACCAGGTCAAGTAAATTCAACAATCAAAATAGTTTTACTTTTTTTCTTACCGGAACAAAGTTCATGGAGAGACTTGGCAATCACTTTTCATGTGTGTGTGTAAAATGTGGTATTTTAATTGTTGTGTGGTAGTGTGTATTTGGTTCTGTGTGTGTGTGCCTCTTTCTCGTTAGCAGGATCTCTCCGAAAGGGTAAGGCCAATTCTGATGAAATGTATGTAGTACCTGGGTCCGGTTGGGTGAACACTATCAGATTAAATTTTGGGCGCAAAAGTCACTATTTAGATGGGTTATTTACGCTATTTCTAATTCATTTATTTTATTATGTGGACCGGATAGACTCTCACAAAGTGCTTACAAAAGGTGAAAATGGGGTGATGACAAACAAAATTTTTGGCGCGCTACGTGCGCCTCAAGCCATTGTCTCTGTGCCCGGCTGGCCACCCCATCCTCACTCCCCCCCCCCCCCTCCCCCCACAGTAACTGAATAATTTCTGTCACTTGTATCAAAAAGTCAAGGTACACAACTTGGTCTCCTGTTTAGTTGGTAGGCAATAAAATTCACTTTGGCATCTAAATTACAAAATTTCAACATTGGCTCCTCCTTATATTGTTGAGAATAGTACGGAGTAGCCGTACTGTTGCTCATCTCTCCACGGAGTCTCCAGTAGCATTAGTCCTGATGAGGTTTTTCTCACAGCCAAGCTGGGTACATTACGCCATATCCACGATTTGCAGAGTGAAATTTGACGCTTTGGTGTAAAAAATGCCTCGCTCCTTCCAAAAGAATTGGAGGCACTTAGCCTAATGCATCCTCATTGGATGAGTCAGAGGCCTCTTACGACTGACGTAGGGCATTCTGCAGGGCACATAATCAAGCTTGTTAATCTGTTTATCAAAATACAGGCTGGGTGGGGGAAAAATTCCCTTTTAGAGTTTAGGTTGTTAGATGGTACCTACTTGAGTAACTGTATATTGTTTCCTGTGTATTCTCAACTTGCTCTGTATTTTGCCTGGATTTTGTGGTATTCTCTTGCCACTTGTCAGTGTAAAGTGCTTTGGATATTGCTTCTCTTCTGTAATGAGAAGGCGCTATATGAAAATAAATTATTATTATTACGATAGAGTCGTCCAACAAATGAATGTGATTATCACTTCAGGTCAGATTCAGCTCAATGCCAATGTTAGAAAAATTAATGTGAAGGTCCACAAGGCGAACACAATGAAAGCTGCGCATGGGGTGTATGGCAGTTCAATCGACTCATGTAAAATCAGCGATCTTTGTGTAATTTACAGTTGTTACACAGAACTTTCCAAAAGCAGCCGTTACTACCTAGGAAGTTGGGGCAGTCGACTTCATCGACATTGTGTTTGTGATTGGTTGAATTTCAATTTCCCATTTTATAGGCACAAACAAACAATGCTGATCAGTTGACTATTCTTGCAGCGTCACTAAGATGATGAATGCATGTTCACAGAATTCTCAAGTTCTGGAATTTCATGGCCAATTGACTAAAAGTAGTACTAGGATGATTAATTATAGCACTTTGTCCCGAGAAGATTCTAAGCCGCAAAAGGACACAAAACAGACCAACTAGCGGAAAAGTACATCTGACCAGAGTTATAAATGTCTGTAAGGCATCTCTCAAAGGAGTTGTAAACAAGAGGTTTCGTTCAGGTAATCTCTGCGGTGGGGGGTTTTCGATGGCAAGTCATTCAACAGCTCTGGAGCTGCTTTCATAGACATCTATCACCAGTACAGGCTTTGGGAACCTCCAGTGACATGCGAGAGGATCTCGAGGGGGTTATTCTGGAGCGATGCCTTATGATGCAGATGGATGCAGATGCTCTCCATGTGGAGACTTGAAAGCTAAAATAAAGTGTCGTTGTAAGATTTTGAGCCAGCGTAATGAAGTTCCATTCCGCCTCCTGTAGTTCATGTACTCCTTTTCAGCCACGAGGCTCCCCATACTGTAGTAATATATATATGACTGATAAAAAACTAAAATTGGAAAGAAAAAAAAATCTATTGAAATGGTAGTATTAGGTCAAAATTTGAATTTTGTGGGTCATGGGATATGTCCTGTGGCGGAAACATAAAACTTTTGCTGCTGCCGGCCGAGCCATATGAAAATTCAGGACTGGTCACTGTTTCTCCAGTAATAGAATGATTTGAGCGCCTGTGTAGTTCTGACTGAAGTTCTTCTTGTCGAGAATGGGTATGAACCATGGCATTCATTTTCAATATAATCGAACATTCTCTTGAATATTTCAAGCTGAATGGAAATTCAAGTCATGATCACCAGAGTCTCTTGGTGAATCTGGTTGCTGATTAAATTGAGCAAAGCACCCGGGCCTTCCACTTATTCAGAGATGTTTAATAGTACACATGTGTGATACATTGCAATGTATCACACATGTATTATCAACATTATCTAAAAAAGTGAAGACCTGGTAACACTTGATGATAATAATGAAAAGTCAGCTCAATGCAATGTCAAATGTGCCAATCAATTATCAGAGATATTATGCACGAGTTGATTCATGGGGGATTTATTTCATCAGCCGAGGTGGAACAGATCCAGGTCCTGTAACAATATTGTGCCTTCATGGCTACTGGATAGTTAGGCTGCCCCAGTCTAAACTGTTTCATTGTATTGCTACACTGTGACCAGCAATGCTGGAAGAATCGAGTCGTGACTCGAACTCAAGTACGGACTCAGTCTTTGTTTCAAGGACTCGTGACGGGACTTCGATCAAGTTCAATGCTCGGACTCGACTCGACCAAGATGACTTGGGGACTCGGTCCGCTCCGAGTCCTGTCCGAGTCCTCTTTTTTTTCAGAAACAGGAATAAATTTTTATGATCGTCCAAAACAATAAAAATATCGTGGGCATGCCCGCTGCGCTAATGTAGCCTAACTTTCCCCTGTGTATTTCCGACTGTCCGTGTATAAATCAGAAGCAAAAATTGCATTCTTTCCCCACACACTCAGTCTCGCATGTTAAATGTCACGTGTTTATTCCTACGTGATTATCGGACCGCTACATGCAACAGCAGAAAGGAGACATTGTCCAAAAGGTTCTCCGTACTCGGCAAATAACTTAACATGGACGAACAAACCCATGAAACCTTCGAAACTAATTATATTAATGGTGAATCTACACCTGTAAATACCCCAATCCCATCGATTCACAATCTTTATTTTGGGGAGGATATTATAGCCTATCATTTGAAGTAATGTATGCTAGCGTAGTATGTTGGATAGTTTCTGGACCTGGTGTCTGTCTTCCAATTTGCGAAGCTGTAAAGGGCAGTGGCACTCCTCTTTTCGTCTTTTTCTGCATAAGGGTAAATCACAAGGTGAATAGATCAGAGAAGTTCCGTCACCATTCAGAGAGGTGGCTCTTGGCAAGAAAGGGGTTCCCATACTCTATTTGACTATGAAATTGAATAAAATGCCAGAATTTACAGTAAGATAGTGCAATTTTTGACCCCGTTAAGTGGGTACAAACCTTGTTTGAAGGGTCCAAAACGCCAGAAAGGGGTCATTGACCCTCAGACACCTTAAACCGCTACCCTGGTCATCTTATAACTTTCTTTTAGGTTACATATTTTTTAGGTTTATATTTAAATCGAAGGTGATTATTTTCCTCCTTCATTAGGGCTTGCCGTTACAATTCACCACTGGTAATTGGGGTGTTATACCACGGCCCCTGGAAACTTTAGAGGCGTTCATTATCGCATCAACCTCTCCATCACAGTCCCTTGTTACTAGGGTATTCGTGTAAATTCAGCCCCTTCCTCCTGTTTAATGTCTTTGTTCATCCTATCATTCACAGTACAAGTTATTGGTAATTGGGGTGCTTGCTTTAATAAACAGTGCCTGGTCAAAGAAATACTGCGGTGTCGGGGAACTGCCCCTTTAATATACAGGTCAAATTGCATAAGAACTCGAGGACTCGTACTCGGACTCACATACACTGTACTCGGACTCGGATTGGAAGTCAAGTGACTCGACTCGGATACTGATGACTCGGACTGGCTCGAGACTCGGACTTGAGGGGACTCGACTCCAGCACTGGTGACCAGGCCTTGATCGGGTCCTTGCATCCATTTTTGAGTTTGTGGTCTTGACACATCTCTTGACAATGACAAACCCTTTGTTGTAACTTGTTATTCAGTCATTCTGGTTAATCTCTAACACTGACTCTATGGCTATTCGGTTGTCCAGGAGCTCACACTTGCAGTGTCCCTCTTCTCCCATCAGATTCCATTCCACCTGAAGTAATTCCTTCCTCTTTCAATTAGTATCATTAGAGATCAACAAAAAAAATGTCCCTGTTACAAGCGGGGAAATTCGTCATCTCATTAGCCTGTTAACGGTGATAATAATTATTTTGGTGCGACCCAACCGTACACTGGGGTTACTCAATTGCAAATACAACCCCGGCGATCCAACGTCAACCCCCACCTCGCTATTGATATTTTGTGCCCCTGTCTCGGCGGACGATTCGTCACTGTCATGGCCACCGCAGGCTATCCCAGAGCAGTAACGGGAGGCCTGATCTACTGAGTTTCCGTCCCTATCAGCGGGCTTAATTCTCATTCGCTTGGCGTATAGTTGGTAACTCGGCGTGAAAACGCCGCAGGGTGAGATCATCATTGGCATCATGGAATGCATTAGATCAGAGTCATAAAAGTGTAATATTCGATAAGTATGATTCAATCTTGATGCAGCATTTTCCCTGGTTAGAGTCAAATTGCACTTTCCACGTTTTGAATGCAGGAGCTGAGGAGGACATTGAGATATTCTTCTCCAAAGCTATTGTTCGGGGAGTGTTTCAGTCAATATAATACAATACATGGAAATAGTGCCATAGTCCATCACCATATTAAAATTGTTCCATTCCATTGTTTTCCCAACGTGCCATGGACTCAACAAGTGCAGTGCTTCATAAAGCTGCATACACATTTAAGTTCATGTTTACCACCATATCTACCAGTCACCACAAGCATATCTCCACACACATTCAGTATTTGAAGGACAACTGCTGGGTAAATGATAAAGAGGCTAAATATTGGAGAAAAGCGATGTATCAGTCCAAACCCATGCTCACAAGAAAAACCCCCCTTTCCGTTACAGCGTTAGGAGCCGTTGAACGTTGTGTATGTGTATTGTGCAAATTGAGAGCTCTTCTCACCATGCAATAATGGCATACTACTCGCACATAATTGCATTCTCTTTTTTTAATTATTAGAATGTACAATTATTGCACTCTCTTTGAGTTTCAAGAGTGAGCACATTACAATGGAATAAATAGCCATCTTGTGTGTCCAACTGTGGTGTATGGTCATGGCATTTATTGCACAAACGTGGATTCTTCCCAATTTTCCTGCATAATGGGCAAACCTTAGGCCAGGATGATCATGAGAACGGATGGCAACATCGTTTTGTAATGGGGTTTGGACCTAATGCGCGATAGAATAGATAGTTTTTTCCATTCCCCACAAATATAACAGTTAACCTGTAGTTGGTTTTCCCAAGCCTACGCCGTCTTTTGCCGGGGCTCTGACATTCATGGCCCTTCGGCACACAGGGTCGCATACGGGTCCCTCACATCTCTATTTTTATGGAAAGGGTGAAGGGGGTGGACTATGCCTAAAGTCTGATACACTGTTTCGCCCTTCCTACATGTACTCTGACCTGTTGCTATACTGTAGCATCATTCAAAGTAATTCACCTATTCACTGCTACAGCGTCGAATAAATTACCATGTGGTGTGGAGGGGGCCTAATTCTGCACATTAAAATTTTTGTTTTTGTCAAACATTTGGAACAGTGTACAAAACTACTGTAGAGCACTGAATATGTCAATATGGAAATATGGGTGATCATCCCCGTTCCTTACCTTATATAATTTCTCTTAAGCACCTAAACCTAAGAATTAACTGGCCACTTCCCATGGCTCTCTGAATATATCCTGAAATTTCTGTGCAGGTTTTTGAAGTCCAAATTTTCAACTGGTAGAGTGGAGCCATGAGGTACCAAAATCACAGCACCACAAAACGAAAGGAAGATATCAGTTGAACATTGCTAAATTGAAATTTTCTTTCCAGGGCTGCCAAATCCATTCTGTGCCAGCTGGGATAACAAAGTACATGATCCCATAATCAGTGGGTCACAAGAAAATGGTCGTTCAAGTTCAGCGCTTCAATTTCCTTTCATGGAATTCGTGTCTGAAGGAATAGGAGGCTCATTCTGGGGTCTAGAGCTTGGGTCCAAACCAAAATCATATCAGAGGGGAGGGGGCTGGGGAGTGGGGGTTGCCACAGATACCCTCTTCCCTATTGGCTGCCACACATATGATTATAATGAGCAAAACGAAGGTTGGCACTTTGGTACCTTTAGACAATATAGCCCATTTGGCATCGCGCACAACTGCAGGCATGCACGGCTTCCATTAGGAATTATTTGGCATGGAAAGGGATACCTTTATGCCCAGGGACGTCCACGATCGGGTAGTGTGGGGGCTGGCTCCCCTCCAAAAAATGGTCAGGAGCGACCCTTGCAGTTTTGACTTTTCGAATATTCCAGTTGGAATTCTGACGACGTCATAATTGTATATTTTACGACTGAGGTCCGAGGCCGTCGTCAACTTGTAAATTTCAACTCAACCAAATGATATTTCTTATTCATCTAAAAACGGTGAAATACAATTACAACAAAGAATTTTAGATTATTTTTTATCAATATCCAGTAATGTTGGCAAGATTTTGTTCCCCTCGCACACATAGACATTACTCCGTCCTTCAATTTAACACGCAAAATTAACAATTACTGCAGTGATTGGCTGTCGGTATTGTATGACAATGAAATGTGTTTTATTGTTATGATTAGGAGTAGGGTTAGATTCGCGTACAACCAACGGAAAAGCTTGTAAAAATGCTAAGAATTGACACTCAAGCATTATTTTACATTTTTCGGCTAGTGCAGTCTTGTAATCGCCTGCATACAACATACAAATAGCAAAAAAAAAATCACAAAAAAAAAAAACAACACATCCTGTGAGTCAGCTTGAAGGCGTTGACATACGAGATCCTGTTTCCCCCCAGATGTATTTCGGGGGACCCCCCCCAAAAAAAAAAAAAATTGCGGCGCTTAGCGTCACTGGTAACACTAGAAGGAGCACAAACTATTGAACTAAAGTCGGGTCAGCGATTGAGAATTTGGCAGAAAAAACAAATCGCATCTAGGACATGTGAAATGCGAAATTTGTCTGGAATGAATGAGTGTTTTGGAGTGCTCTATTGCATCAAATTGCATCTAACGGTCCACCGGGAAATGCACAATTTGCAAAGGGAGGGGACACCCCCTCCCCTTGGGACCCCTCCCCCAAATCCCTTATCGAACCTTCGGCAGCTCTGCTCAAAATGTACGTCTTACGCCATGGCCTCAACAGGTGGGGGAATGGGGGGTCCATTTCCCCCCTTTTGAAAATGGGGGTGATATCATAATCGTCTTGTCCCCCACACTTTTCGGACCGTATAAAAAATTAATAGGCAGCATGCCCGATTTTGTAATACTCTAAACTGATTCAATTTTTAGCTAACCAAACATACCCGTTTGGGAAATTCCACCAATCCAGTACAGACCCAGGTGAAATCTGGACACGACTATGGCCGAAGTCGAAGGATTACCCATGTTTCATAATGAGTTCTTGAATTTAAAATCGAATAGCCACAAGTGCATAATTTTTCAGTGCTTTAGCGTGCAATGGCTTTTCTTCCAGGCGTCTGTAGGAATAATATGCGATGTAATGCTTCCAATCATGGTTGTTCACTCGAATAATTTCAAGCCTTGGGGCAGACGGCATCTGAGATGGGGAATATTCGTGGAACATTTGGGAAGGAAAATAGCACAGTGAAAAAATGCCTGAAAAAAAAATTTGTGGTTTCCATGACTGAACGTAAAATTCGGGTAGCAACTATTTCCTCCTCCCAATTGACTTGTCCCGTACGCCTATGGGTATTCCCTTCGATCCCACCAGGTATCGTTCGGTAAACCCCTGGATCTCACACAAACAAAGCCAGACTAGAGAAGGTAATAAAAAAAGTACCCATGTGTGATATTCGGTAATATGCACAATGACAATTTTTCTGTCTGTCTTTTACTCAAATCACACATGTAGATTGGGTGCTCTGAGCCTGGCCAGTGCTGTTTTCCGCGATCGGGGGGTATGAAAATCTAAATTTCTGGGTAACGCTCCGCGCCAAACCGATGGTGGTGCTCCGCTAGATGATCATTGCATTCAATGTGTCCCCCCCCCCCCCCCCCACTGTTCAGAACGGATCAACGCCCCTGCTTACGGCCACTGATTGTTACTTAAGATGCAGCACTGCGTCAGTGCTGTGTGTCAGTCGTTGGCTTGTGGCACCACGCCGGCCATTACCCTCCCAACTGGCTACTGAGGCCATCTTAAATGCACTATAAATAGCACAGTTAGCACTTAGTATAATAGAGAGGACAGTTATATTCTTCGTGTTTACTTGTGTATCTTAACTCGAGCTTGATGTCTGTCTCCATCTTCCGTGCATTATTGGTGGAGTGGCCACAGTCCATCCCGAAAGCAGTTCTCAGATGAGAGGGCCTCAATCGCTCACTTCACTGAATTCTATATCTGTGAACTCTCTCGGTCTCGATTGATCCATTTTCACAAACTTTACCAAACTCTTAACACTAGGAGCCCCCAAAAGACAAAAAAGAGAACCCAAAAATGCACCTTTCAGTATACGGGGTAGGGTGAGTTGGAAAAAAATGAATCTAGCCAGTTGGAATTTTTAGCTGCGGGAGAGCATCTCTGCAAGTCATCATGTCCCTCCGTCCGTTCGTTCGTTTTCGTTCTTTCGTTCGTTTTTTTTTCGTTATCGTCCCTTGGTGTTTCGTCACGTTCATTCATACCTTCTAAACCATACATCGATCAGTTGAAACTTGGTGGTGGGATGAAGCTGTTTACTAGCTAACCTTATCTACATTTATGTTCCAAGTGTTTTTAGATTGTAATTAAATCCAATTATTAACCCAATTTCCAACTTTATTTTGAGCTCTCCTACTGCCAGAACAAGTTTGGTTTACTTACTTACTCCCTCCTCTGCCTGAGCATGTTTACCTTATCTGTCAAAGGTCCTGTTCTTACAAAATAGGTGACAATAAAAACTTTGTCCAGGGGAGAGGAATTTCTTTCATCCCATCTTGCCCTAGTTTACATTAGCCCTGCCTCCACAGGATTTGTTTACATTACATCTCGCCAATTTCTAAGTGATGACCTAGAAATTGGTGCTTGCGCCCTCCCCCCTCCAATGCTGTTAAATGGTAACTTGTGAGTGGTTCACTATAATATTAGTTCAACAATGTCAAATATTCATTTTCCTGTGGGAATGTTTTTTCCACTTTTCACGTCCCAAGGCTTAGAATGGCACTGGGATAGCAATATTAGGCCAATTGGTAGACATGTTCCAAGTCTTCCATGGTTGTGATCAGATGTCAGTAGAGGTCAGTTAAATGTGAACAAACAATAAATAGAAATGGCGAACAACATGTCAGTGTATTTGCCATGGTATTTTGCTGTCCGCAGCTACCAAGACGTTCCGACTTGCACTTGTTTGAATTTCTTCACCCCCACAATCATAACACCTAGCTACGTCCCTGCCTGTAGCACTGCAATGGGTCATAATTAAACACCTCTTTTGAGCAATTGGGCCCTCCAACTCTAATTTTTTTTTTTTCCTACAGTACATAAAGAGTCCAAAAATAAGTAATATGAACACATTTTCCATAAGTGGCACCGGGCCACCCAATTCCGAGGCCACAATTTAACTGTCTGGATTTCCTTTGGATGCATTGCGATCCATTTGGTGACATTTGAACTACAACCACCTGTTTACTACTATTAACTTCCTGTGCTGAAACCTATATGAGATACTAAATATTTCCTCAAGGCAAATACTGGATCTCACATTCCCACAGTGTCTGCCATGCTTCCACTGTCACTACAAAAGTCCCTTTCCTTCATAGTCTTACACACTTCCTGCAATTTTCTTCCTACACTCAGGCCGGCAATGTTTCTACTGTGTATGTGTGATATGACCACGTGCTAAGCATCCAGCCCGGCCAGACTATTTGTATTGATGTAATACCGACTACTGACGTCCTCATTTCTCCCCTGCTCCTCGTGTTGATTACATACAGTAATATGCACAGTGCTTGTATTCCTCGGGCTACTAGTATAATTTACGTGTTTGCCAGCGGATGGCAATAACAGTTGTACGTACTGTTGATGTGTGACCTGAGTGGAATGCTACAAGCAGTGACCTTTGTAATTAACCTTCTGTGTATTACTATTCCAGGGGATCCCCTCTCCTACTTGTAATTGTCTTCTTTTCACCTCAGGGACAGAGCTGAAAGATCCTGCATACATACATGTACAAATGGAGGTTAAAAGGCTTATGGAAGATGGAATTTTATCTGACATTTTCGACAATTGGGTATATTTTGATGTGCAGTCTAAAAAATCTAATCCATCATTTGTCCTGTATTAAGGCATTTTTTCTGCTCTGGTATTGTACTGGGAGAATATAGTTGATGCATGTTTGTGTGTGGGGGAGGTGCGTGGGGGTATTTGTTCTCATTCTACTTTTGAATGTATCATAATTCAAACCAAGTGCCATTTGGAATCAATTGGGCCCTGCCCATCAGGGGAATTCCAGTCAAACTGTTCTTTAAGTCTATCGGTTATTTCAACTCAGTAATTGTCAACAAACAATATGTCATTCAAATTTTCACCACCTCCATTTTTCGTACTCTCCGAGTAATTCGAAGACTTTCATGCAGTCATGACTGTGTTATTGGTGTACGTGGCGCCTGCTGTATACATTATAAGCTCGTTCATGCCTAAGTTGACTCATATTGGGTGTGTCCCCATAATAAGTATAATCTCAGTATTTGGAGTCTTGTGGGGAGTGGGCGAGGCAGTCTGAATTCCTTGCTAACATGATAAGTTCAAGAGTTAGCCTGTTTTTTGCAAAAGAAAAAATATGTACATTTTTCTCATGGTAAAATCAGGAAACCCACGTTGACTCCTTGACCAAGTGGGATGGAATCCCGTATCATGATCTGTGAACTGTATGTATATGTACTGTGTGACAACTGACTCATGAACACGATTACTCGACCCACCTTGAATATCCAATTCAATTAGTGTGTGTGATGTGTGTTCATCATTTCAGGGTGAACAGAGGTCATCTGAGGTCACCAGAGCCTAGGCCATGTCGAAATTCTTATAATATATAAGTTTCAAGAATGGTTGGTCCGATCCAAGCTAAAAATGCAGGGTGTCCCTTCCTTATGGGGAGAAACTGTACGAGAGTGCATGTGGATTTGTATATTTGTGATGACCTGGGGGCAGGTCAATTGGGGAGAATCAGAAACTTGTTGAAAATTCACATTTTCGGTCAATTTCGGGCTGGTAAACACGACAAATGTACCCCACGTGGATGGATGTAGCTCATACTTAGTATTTGTGTTTCCCCCTGAGTAGCAAGTATCCCTATTGTTTGGGGAAGTTCAAGGGTCTCTGAAGTCAACCTGAGGTCAAAGTCTTTGTACTCCTTGTGAACACAAGACTTGGAAATTGTGAAAAGTGACATATGTTGCTCATAATTAATGGTACGAGTGGTACGGTACTATTCCTCATTTGTCCTCGGTCTGGACATAGGTTACCAGAAATGGGTTGAAGGATCATGAAGCCTTTTGGCTTTCTGGCTTTTGGTAGAAATTAGGGTCAGTTATATAGAAGAAAAGGTAAATACCTGTAAGTCCACAATGCCTTGTGAATAAAGCCTTTATATGTGTTCCCATGACGAGTACAATATGAACGCGCCTGAATGCATCCATTGTAAGTCTTACGATTGGATTGGATCTAATCAAGATGAAATTTTTGTACAGCTAGCCTCACAGTAAGTATCGAAACTCTAGTGTTTTTGGCAATTTACACACCCCTTATCCACTCTCTAAAGGTTTGGTTCCCTTACTGTGATTAATAAAGAGAGTCCATACGTCAAGACCTATTCCATGAACCAACACAGTGACACCCACACCTGAGGCAATCCATGTATTTCCCCGAACAGTCCCGTTAAATCACAACTTTGTGGAAACTTCTCAGGCAAGGAATCACATAGCCCATGTGGTCCTTCTTGGTGAAACGGTATGATTGACGGTGCGCCGATGGCTTAGTTGCACTGGTTCTGGCACCCATGACCCACATATTTCACCAGCACTCGGGCCAAAAAAATGCAGTACCCATTATATCCTGCATTTCAATCAGTCCATTCCTGATTGACATCCCTGATAATCCTGTCTCATTTTGCTGCGTATACCTGTAAGGGAGCAGTATGATATCTGAATGATCTAATAATGTTTCAGATTCTCCAATCAATTGAGTCTCATTTGATAGACAGCTTTCCAGTCATTGCCAGTGATGTCTTCACTGATTGAATTCATCCCTCTATTATTTAAAAGGACACGTGAACATTTGTTACCTCCATATGACGAGAGGGATGGATGATTTTTAGGTGCCTGTACCGGAATGCATGAAAAATATGCAAACACTGAAATCATGTGTGTGGTTACTGTTAGTCCCGTATTAAATGTTCATATGAGGCCTTCTTCCCCCGTCCGTCGTGTAAAAGGTTGTTTGTTACTTTTTGAAATGCCCTATTAATGCCCTCTCAAACGATCGTACTAAAGCCAACAACTGGTTGCCTATTTTTTGATTTGACATTTTGGTCTACTGACATATGGTTTAGAGAACAATGGGGGCAGGGCCTCCTGTTGGCTTCTTGAGAAAACAATTTGGCTTCCCACTTGGGAAATAGGGCAGCATAGTTTATGGATACTGGTCTAAAAAACTTAATTAATTAGCCTTACCACTATCTCAACTGTCTCTACACAGCCAGTCTGGGGGAATGTAATGACCTGATTTCCACTTCGCCCTCCACAGTTGTATCATGGTAAATTATTTTTTGGTGGATTCACAATGTAGCCTATTAATGTTGGGAAGGGAAAGGGAGGAGGCCTCACAAGGTAAACCGTGACCCTGCGACCTTGCACAAAATGAAGGTGTTGGTCTAGCCCCTCCGAGGAGCTGACACTGATTCGTTGTAACTGAGTTGTACATTCATCTCATCACCCTCGCACAGTTTAACGCAATCACTTTCCTGAAAGCCCCCCCCTCCCCCCCTGTTGAAGCTTTGATGTAAACTCAACGGTCATTTTTCAAGTCAACCACCTCCCTGCTTCGTGTTGCTGTCTGATGTGATTTTATGTGTATATCGAATTTCCGTAGTTTCTTATTCTCCTGAAGAATAAAAAAAAAACTATGAATACTTAAAAAAACTATATATAATAGCGTCCAAAATAGCCATGTTACCTTAGAGATCAACTCATGGGAAGTTCACAAGTCTATATTTTGATCCCCAGTTTTTAAACCTTGATGTTACTGTCTGGTGTTCCGAATCAGTTGTGGTTCATTTGGCATACTGAATAATTAAAAAAGGTTATGTGTATGAAAAGTTAATAAAAAATAGCTTGCTTGTTTGTAATAGGCTTTTGGAGATCCTTCGATCCTTAATAGTCAAGGAAGATAAGCCTCTATGTAACTATAAACTTGCCTATGAGGGATGCTGATCTAAGGCAAGATTAAAAAAGTTGAAAACTATTAAGAAAAAAAAGAATCGCTGGAATTATTTGGTCGGGACATATCCCTACTCCTTGGAGGTAGTGGCTCATTACAGGAATGTATGGTACTGTACATAAGGTATAAGATCTTCCAAAAGAGAGCTTTCAACGTTACAATAAATTGCTAATATCAATGTCACTGCGGGGGATGGGGGCGAGGTTTCGGATGTGTAAGGGGGATCAAAGCTTTTTTTATTGGTATTTGACCTTCTTTCTGCTCTTTCTTGCTTAAACGCACAACGCTTCTCTACTTCGTCCCACTTGCGAAATGAGGTCGCTGCAAATTCAAGCAAATGGTAATTTATGGTACAACTGCTTGGCTATTACCTTTGGCTTTAGGCACCAATACAATGCACACCTATAATCACCGGAAATGATATTTTATTTTCATGTTTCATGCAGAAAGTCCCAACTTTCCCTTGAGGGTTTCATGCTCATCGGCAGGGAAGTATTCGGTCCTCCGGCATGCATCAGTGTAGATGGTGAGCTTAGAGGAGGTGGGCCCGTGGTTTAAACTAGAAGTCTAATGCACTCATAACTCATGAAATTGTCAACATTTTGAACAATCAATCATCTTTGGTGATGACATGTCATCTCTACCCTTTTTGAGAGATCATTCCCAGAATACAATCACCTACCAATTGATTATAACCAATACACTCTGCTCTTTCTGCTACAAAATGAAAATATCCCTCGTATATCCCAAGAATATCCTTATAACTGCTGCACTATAATAACTGCCACGGAGAGCCATTTTAAACTTGGTGATACCTCCGCAACCTGAATGCTTCATTGATCAGTTTATACATTCAGGTAGCTACGTCAACATAATTGGCAAAGTGAAGACAGTAGTAAGCCCTTCCAGAGGCTTGGTTAATGCCTATAAGCCTTCGTGATCGGTAATGGCCATGTCATTTGATGCTATGCAACACACACAGCTTCACCAGATCAAAAAAAAAATATGTAACCTGTAAGCCATGAGTGTGTTTACGTACCTAGTAATTAATTGCAATATCCACAAAAATGATCAGTAGTTGTTGCACTGAATACACTTAACAATACCACCTATTATTCACCTATAAAATTTGCCAGTTCTCATCCTGTACTTTATTACCCACTAATCTACACGATGCAGCCCCTCGTCACTATATAGCATTGTTTTCAATTCCAGAGTGAATTTGGCCATCAAACAAAGCCTTCACACTCTATCTATAAACAAGAAACACATGGCAGAACCAATGGCCCACTCATTCTCCTGCATTATTGTCATTATCAGGCAGGAGGTTGTCTCACAACCTTGAACAAAGGACCCAAGTTATCTATTGTGAACACGCACATGTGTGGATGCCCCATAGTCCCTCAGATCGATATGTTTGTGGCAAGCAATATGAAATTTAACCTACGTATCTATTTCCTTCCATAGTTGACTCCACCCCAGTCAGTTTTGTATATCTCGAAAAGGCTTGTAAGGAGAGGGGGCACTTTTGCCTATGAGGTAGAGGATTTCTGACTATGATTTGGGGCTGCTTTAACAAAACACAACCCATTCGAGCCAATCTCTAGGATTTGCTTGCTCTCAACCCTGAGAGTGGGGTTTCAACCCTGGGACTGTAGAATGTCCCATGGCCTTGTGCAGCCTTCCCCACGTTCATAAATGTGTTACTATCATGCAATTGCTGTAGCGGGAATGTTAAAACGTTTTCCTCGATCCAATTGGCTGAAGTTGGTTCAGGAAATACATTTGTTGCCTTCTATAAATAGCTGTATATGACATCAAATTATTTTGTGGAACTGCTGATTGGATGGTTCTGAAAAACCTGAACCCCAGACTGTTTGGTGGACTACTGCCACCCATTGCATTATTATTAGCAGTGTGGTGTAAAACTTTCCTATACCACTAACGAATGATGTTTTTTAAGCTAGTTCAAACATACTATTTGTGCTGATTATTTCTACCGTTTCTTTCTGGCATAGTTTACATAGTTGTAGTAAGTGTTTCACCAATATCACAGCAACATGCAATATATATAGTTTAGTGCACTTTATATGTTTTCTGTATTCTCTGTTAACCGCAGGCAGTGAGGTTCAGGCCTGTTATGGTTAATATATGCGTAATTGGTTATAAAACGTTACGATATATTTGTAGGTATTTCAATATAACATCTTATCTGTTTAGAGTTTTAAGATTTCAGTCCTATTATGTACAATGTAGATGGGATAAGGTTTGATCCTCCCATTATCAAGCATCGATAATCAATGTTTTAGTAACTTGAGTGAGGAATAAATATAGTCCCTGATTATCCCGCAGCCCCCAGGGTGATGATACTTCTAATACACCCTTCTAAACTGATTTTGTAATTTGGTTAGAAATTTTCACTGAGTTGAATTTTCCACCATCACGGTACCTTTTGTACATGTTTTTTTTTCAGACTGAAATATTTGACAAAAAAAAACAGCACACTTCAACTAAGAACAATCAAGCTGCCTCTGGTTAAAATCAGACAGTCAATATCATGATGTTTTACCCTATCCAATTCTACAAAATATAAAAAATCAAATCTAAATTTTGTCTAGACAGATAACAGATCTCCAATGATCATTGTCATTTTCAAAATTGCTTATGTTCAAATTTATCACATAAATTATGAAGTGCAAAAGTTTGAACGTTACACGGTAGTATATCAACTATTTAATCATACACGGCATATTACACGCAACCAGCACATTGCACGAATCCTTTTTCTTTTCAAATTCTTGTTTGGCCAAATGCAAGTCGTTGTCTTTTAGGACCACTGCATTCAATATTTAACAATAGATTTTGTCCCTTATTGACCATTATTTTGAATTCCTTAGTACATTGTTTGACTTGTGATATCCAATATCAGCCTAATATGAAATTTGGGCATATCTTATACAGTATCCGAATTATTTCAGTATGTGACATCGATTTCCATCTAGGGTTGGGAACTGTTCGGGCAATGCTTGTTGTTACCTCTTTCACCCCAACGTGTGATGGTCAGTGTAAGATAAGTAAGGGGTTATGCATGATTTTTTATCAGTTATCTAATACCCAATATCGTATTGGGGTTTGTATCCAAATATTTGCTCTCACCAGTATGATACTCCTGTTATCAGTCATACTCGGCCCCAACTGTTAAAGCTAGGAGAGACGTTATAAAAGGGCTGCATCTAACAAATTCATCATTGTTTTGAGAAGAATCGCCCAGTTGAACTAAGGTGAAGAATTCTTCATATGCAGTATTTTGCATGTATGGGTACTGAATCTCTCCATTCTGGAGAGTCTGCAGTAGCCTGATTGCGGAGTATATTATCTAGCCACATATCTAAATAATTACCACAAAATTATAGAAGGCCACATGTAATCTATCAAGTGCAAATGATCGGTATAAAGAATTCTAAAATATTCATTTCCACTAACGAACACTATAATCTTTTTTCTTCTGCACGGTTTTTTGGAATTTGTAATCCTTATTGTTTTATAAATTGAGCTTTGGGTGTACAATTGGTTCACATTTCTTGTTTTTCATTAATGCTTGTATAATGTTTCTCAAATAAAGTGGCAATCCCAAGCCTATATTTTGGGATTTGATGTCAAAAATAAATAAATGGGAATGCTATCATTGATTCAATCGAACTTTGTTTCACCTTTATGGTGGTAAATGGCTTCTTAAAAGTTATATAATATTGGAATGTATTTTCGCGGCAGTTTTCTACGAGGCGCTGAAGGATTCTGACACCAATGGTCAATGGTATGGGGTATTGGGTTAAGAGCAACTTACCATCATTCTGCTTGAGGGGCTTTGTTTCAGATGACTGAAATCCATGGTCGATTCTCCATACAATCTATTTCACTTACTAACTTACCCCATATTGCACTTTGCCCCCAACCCCGCGCCATTGACATCTGGCAACTTTTTACCGTAGTCCGGGCTGGCAACCTATCGTCCTACTTAATTTTGTCCTAGTTTGAACGTTTAATTTTATGCATCATCTTGGCTAATAATTTATGTCATCGCTTTTTCATCGCCGAAATCACCATCTCTGCTTTCCATCGACATTCAGAATCTTGCTAGGACCATTTTCTTCGACGTCTTTCTATCATGATATGTTTATCCTTAGCGGTTTGCCGGATCTGGTTTGGATGTTTTTCTCTCTCGATCCTGTTTTGCGTAGTCCCATTTTATCCTAGGCTGCTCCTAGCCCAATAGGGTTGTGCATGGATTCCCCCGTAGCCTAACACACGCGGGGGTGGTGGGTGCTCCCTATTGTGTTAGGATCAGTAGGGCTGGACTGTCTGCCTGGGTGCTTTCCCTAGCTGAGCCCCCCCCCCCCCCTCCCTCACCTCCCTCCCTATAGGTTGGGGTTCCCCTTCCCTCCCTGTCCCCATCTCCCGGGGGTGTTGTCTCTCCGCGCGCGGCGCTAGGAATGTTACGCAAGACGGGGGAGGGCGGGGGACTGGGGGATACTTTGTTCGTTACTTGGCTTGGAGTCTCAAGTTACCTCTGCATTATCGTGATTGTTCCTGGGCTATTACTTGTATTGTATAGTCTTATACTGCAATAAACTATACGTTTATTACATTTTCGCATATCATGAAGAATGTCGGAAGTGATTCCTCTTTTGATATTGCTTTTGTATAACCGTTCGTTATCAGGCTGTGGATTTATTTTGTATCTTCCTATACTGCAATCACACTCTCCGTCCATTGACCTTAATTAGCATATCATGTCAGGAATGATTCCTATTTGTGATAATGGTTCCCAAAAAACAGCCGCTGATTTGTTTTTGTATATTCTTATACCCAATACACTAACAGTATTAAATGACCATATCGCATATCAGGTCGGAAATGATTCCTATCTTTGATATCACTATGTTATACAGCCGTTCGTTAATCGGCTGTATTTATGTATTGTGTATAATCTTATACTGCAGTACCCTCGTATTATGACATATCAATTCATGCCGTTCTATCAGCTGATGTTATGTATTTGGTGTAACTATACTGGCATAACACTCGTTTAGACATTAGCATATCATGTCAGGAATGATTCCTATTTGTGATATTGTTATTGATATCGTATCGTGGAGGAGGTAATGCTCCTGAAGGATATTTTCCGGATCGGCTGAGTTATGTATTTTGTATATCTTATCCTGCCATACACTTCGTATTATTCCATATCACATTCATGTCGAAGTGATTCCTATTTGTGATATTGTTATTGTATATCGTTCGGAGGAGTCATACTCTTAAGGATATTTTCCCGTAGCGGCTTTCCTCAGATCGGGAAAGTTTGTCTGCTACCGGACCTCCGGCCATTCCTACCCTGGACAGAGGAACGCGTGAGGCGCCGCTTTTCTAGAGAAGCACTACCCTAACCGACGCAGAGAAACCCCATTGATATGGCGGCGCTCGAAGATGAGGGACTTGTCCCCCCGTCCTTGGCCCCCTCTTGGGCCCGTTGGCAGGTGCTCCTTAGCACCGTGGAGTCCCACAATGCATATAGCTCTGGGTCCGCAATACCCTAAAACCGGCGGGGCGGGCCGAGGTGGTGCTCGTCTCGATGTCGATGAGCCGCTTCTGCTGGTCCTTCCCTCGGCGTCGGACCCGAACGGGGTGTCGTTACACCTCAAGATCGGTCCGGAGGTGTCCGAACAGGTGAGGTCGGGGCCGACAGGCGGGGCGGTCCCGAGGTGGCTCTTCTTTGCTGGTCCAGGCCCGACTGGAAGGTCGGCGCCGCCCTGCCGGTCCCCGACGGGGTGTCGTTACACCTCGGACGGCCCGGGGGTCCCGACATGAGAGGTCGGGGGCCGGCCCAGCCGGGCCCGACAGGGTGTCGTTACACCTCGGGACGGCCAGAGGTCCCACAGGAGAGGTCGGGGCCAGCCCTCCAGGTCCGAACGGGGTGTGGTTACAACTCGGGACGGCCCGGGGTCCCCGACAGGCAAGGACGGGCCGGCCCATCCGGGTCCCGATCTGGGTGTGTTACACCTCAAAAAACGGCCCCGTAGGTCCCGACGAGTGCGTTCCGGACCTGGTCCCGCGCGTGCTCTCCGGCGGCCGGTAACTCGTCTCAGGCATCAACCAGCGCCAGGGGACCAGGGATCCAGGGAACCAGGGATCGATCCAAGCCCTACAGGCACAGCCTACAATCGTCAACATCTCCCCATGAAGGTCTCCTTCTCGGCTTCGGATAGCGGCTAGTCAGAGAAGTTTCATGGTTAGCCAACCCGAGCCCCACATGGCTATGTTTCAAACCGTTCGCCGGTTTTCAGACAGTTAGAGCGGCCACTTTCCGGGGCCCGTAACGGCTTGACGCTCCTTGCCCTCCTCGGCCTCCTTGTATGGGATGTTTAGGCCGCCGCGGCGGCCCTCCGGAACTACAAGCTGTTGCTGTCGATCCGGCAAGAGGGGGAGGAAACGAACAAGACAGCTCCCCGATACAGAGATCTCTCGGGAGGTCCCGGGGGTTTACGCGGGCTCCCGTCCGAAACAGCCGTAGCGCCGGAGTCTCTCTTTTCAGCATTGCGACTCAAGTGGAGCAGTGTGTTCCACCCCGGAGAGGCGAGGCTATTACCCGACGGTAGTCCTCGGGGGTCGGGGCGGAGGGACAGCACCTTGTTAGGGTGCCGTGGATCCCCGATCAACCTAGAGCGAGGACTTAGCGCTGGCGGGCTTTTTCCGGCGAGGGAAGTGGTTAGGTCCCGCATGCCAGAGGCCTGTTACGGTCCTTCCGACATAAGTACATAGTTCGGGACAGAATCGATACGTTGTCGCTATACAAGTGCCTCTATCGCGTTCGGTGGTCCGGTGGCCCTCCTCATCCATGGCATCTGCGACTTGAGCGCGGGGACTTAAGCCGCACGACAGCGCACAGGCCTGGATGACCAAGCCGTTCATATAGAAGAGGTGCCTCAGTAACCAATCCATCGCGGGCCGGGGCCCTCCTCGCGGGATATTTCGAAGAAGAAGAAGTGCGGCTAGCGGGCCTGAATAATTAAGTCCCGAAGGGCCGACTGGAAGGAGTCTCCCCCAAGGTAACGTCCAGGACCGTATATGGGCCTCCTCGCCTACTAGACTAGGGAAGCCGCTCGGGGCAGCGGCGGGGTTCGCGGCCGCCCAGGAGCGCCACCCTGCCAGAGTCGGTCGGACTCTTTTAAAGAGAAATCAGCGGGCTCGCGGGAGGCCCTGATTGCTGAAGACGACTAGGTCGCGGCGAATGGACTCATATTCTAGCTGCCCCCCTCCCGGGCGGGAAGGCCACACCGGGCGGAGTAAGCAGGCTCCACTATCTAGCGAACAGTTTACAGCCGCTTGCCAGCCGAGACCAGGGCCGTTATTCCGGTCCGGTCGGGCTTCCACGCGTACTGCTTCCGTGGGAGAAAGACTAGCAGTTCGCTACCTTCCCTCGGGTTCTTACCAGCCAACTCTCGCTCACCTCCGTACCGAGACTCTAGAGGGCTTCGCCTGCATAGACGCTTCCTGAAGAGAGGGGGGGGGCCCTCAACGACTGGAAACGGCCGACATATACGCCGGAGTTTAGGCTGGCCGGACTACGTCTCGCCTTGTTAGGCCAACTTGACCTAGTAGCCAGTCTCGCCGAGTCCTCGTTCTCGCTGAGTTAGCGTCTCGTCCGATCTTTCGCCGTGGACCCTTTTACTTCTTTGGCGCAGTAGTAGCACCTTCACGCGAAAACGCGGGCTTTCCCCGAAGCCAGCACGCTCGCTCGATCGACCGAACTGTCCCGTGAGGGACAGAACCATACGGCCTGTTTACGGAGCCACCGGCCCACCCCGAGTAGCCGTGCCTCTGCAGCCGTCTGCCGTCTTACTCCGTTGGACCCAATGGCTACTTCGACGCAGTCAATTCACCTTCACGTCGGACGCGGCTTTCCCTAAGCCAAGCGACGTTGTCGATCGATCTCGACCCGCCCTGTCCGCTGAGAGACAGAACCACGGCCCGTTCTACGGAGCAGCCGGCTCACCCGAGTAGCCGTGCTCTTGCCAGACGCCTTTCTCGACGTCTACTACAGTTGGACCCATGCTACTTCAACGCAGTCCTCACCTCACGTCGGACGCGTGGTCTGAAGTCAGCACGTTCGACCGACCGACCAGCCCCGTCGCTGAGAGACAGACGTAGGCCCATTTAAGGAGAACCGCTTACCCGAGGTTAGCCGTGCTCCCTACAGCCGGCCCTGTTGTTACAGACGGGCTAGGCCGAGACCCCGCGGAAGCGGAGAGTGCCACGGTGGTGGGGAGTTCCGTGTTCCTATCCGGTGAAATTGTCTCACTAGAGACTCCAGAGCGGGGCCCTTCAGAGCTGTGAACCGTCTCTTCGGCCTTCCGAACGGTCTGCCTGCCGGAGCCGTGGGTAGGCTCCCCAGAGCCGTAAACCGTCTCTGTCGGCCGTTTCGAGCCGTGTGTGTCGACCTCTTCCGACCCTCGGGGGCTGTGGTCGGACTTCTGCGGCCCTCCTGATTAGATGGGCTCCCGAGCCGATGCTCGGCCTCCGTTTTGTCCAGTTCAGTGGTCGACTCTATCAGCGGCCTGGGCAAGACGGGCTCTCCCGGGCGAGGGGTTAGCCTTACGACCCCTCCGGAGCTTCATCCCACTTCCCGACTCTCCTGGCCAGATCAACCCTCACGAGCCGCGGTTCGACTTTCCCGTATCTCTGGGAGCCACGGAACCGCTCTTCATGCCATCCGAAGCCAGCTCTCCTGCGCAGTGGTTCGCTCATACCGGGCTTGCATAGCCTGTAGTCTGGACTCTCCTGCCTTCCTATGTGAGGTCGGCCCCCCCTACGGCAGAGGATCGGAGCTCGACTCTTCCTGCCCTCCGAGCCAGATCGACTCATCCCGGACGTGGGGGGCTCACCCGTGATCAGACTCGTCAGGCCCGCCCGGGCCAGGTTTGGTACTCCCAAGCCTGCGGTTCGCAGCCGCGCACCTTCTCTTTCGAATTCGAACCATGTCAGCTCTTCGAGGCGGTTGGGCGACCCCACGCGGTCCTGGGTCAGGTTAACACGCCAAGAGACTTACCTCTGCACCGGCGGAAATTCTATCCACGGTTGGAGGCGTCAGGGTGTGGGTGTCCGGTGCGGTCACGGCGCACTGTTAATTGGGTGAAAACGTAGTGCGTCGCTTAACGCACTCAACTCTCCTTCTATGTAGTCAGCTTTTCACTCCGGCATCGAAGGCTTGCTCATTCCTTGGGATAGAGAGCCTCGCAAGTCCGTATATCTCTGAGCAGGGTTTCGCCGGGTTACAATGTGCACTACCCCGGGCACCACGAGCCTGAGAGTCGGCCTCCTCGTTATCCCCGAGCTACGATTCTCGCGGAAGACGGTATGCGAGGTCTGTGGGGTTACCACACGACGTTTGTTTCATGCTGCTTATCCAACACAGTCTCGGCATAGCCGGGCAGGGGAGGCTGCTCGCCATTACAACGACCAAACAACTGTTCGTGACGGCACGGGACCCGCCCCAGTGGCCCTTGTGCTAGTTCTGGTGCAAAGTGCAATATGGGGTAAGTTGAGTAAGTGAAATAGATTTCACAAAAACTTACGGGTTGTGAATCTGTGAACTACGAATACTTACCCCAATACTTGGACGGACCCACCCTACCGTCCCCACCTCCGGGCCATCACGGGGCGGGCGTCCTCCTTCGTCGGATCGGGGCCTTCGCCCACTCCAATCCCTTGGACGCTCTGCCTAGAAAAATAATAAGGACGATTTTAGGTTGCCAGCCCGGACTACTGTTAAAAGTTGCCAGATGTTCGAGGGCGCGGGTGGGTGTGGCAAATGCAATATGAGGGGAGTATTCGTAGTTCACAGATTCACAAACCAGTAAGTTGTGTGATTACGGACCTAGATTCTCCTGCGGAGGTACGATGTGTGTGTGAAGCTATAGATGCTATGCTTGGGCGATAGAGAGTTTGATCCACCTTTACTATACGTACAACTGTTAGAGCCAGATGATTTTAAAAAACTGGCAGAAGAGTGTAATTGTTGTACAATTTGACGAATGTTTTGTTTTTAATTCTACGGGTTCAGGAAGCAAGTAAATAGGCTATATCAAAGAACACTGCAGGATGATCATGGAATGAGCACCAGCTAAATTGCTTCTCTTCGCGACATAGTGCTCAAATGACATCGAGAAGGGTATCTAACAATTCGAACCTGGTCCGGGACTGCCATTTCACAAGTCTCGGAATGGACGATCAGTGAATTCCAGGTCTGAGTCCACGACCGACCAAAAGAACCAGGAGTAGAGTGTACGGACTGCTCACCCGAGAGATTCATTGCAAATATTCCGTACAAACCCAGGAAGGTCTCAACCTGCATCATTACAGCAGAAAACGCGGAAGTGAAGACCTTTGCAAACTGCAAGCACAGCCGCTAGTGAAAAATGGCAGTGACTGCTGGAATTGAACCAGAACTGTTTCACGAGTTGAAAAGGGTCACTGGACTCGCTATTCTTCCATGTGCACTCTGATGAGAGAGTGATCAAAGGAGTGACTCAACCTCCACTAGGACAATGTCTGCCCAACTGGACATGTGACAAGAAGCACGTTGACAATGCAATTTACATTTACCCTAACAATTAAGATGGATACTATGACAGTAGGTGCCCGCTCCTGTGGTCAAGTGCAAAAAAAGGCATTGGGCTTCTGAAGGGAATTTTCAACAGGTACAATATGACTTCAGTCACAATGCATAGGTATGGTAAACATCCAAACGCGACATAGGAGACGATAGTCGGACAGCAGCTTTGGCAGGAATGAATAATGCTGACACGACCTCACGGATGCATGAAGATCATACTTGTGGGCATGTATGGACTGTGTTCCCATAATGACCACAGGACCCCCCGTTTAGGGTCAGGTCAGAGGTCACAGAGGTAGGAAATTAAGTCAGGAAGCTGGGTTCAATCAGTTGAAATTTCTGGTAAATAGTTTGCTTATGGGCAGAAGCACAAGGACCCAATGGTTTTCATGATGAACGAGGAAGTAGGAGAGTAAGGGATATGGTAACAGGCAATATACGTAGTGATTCTTGCCAAATATGCAAACCTCTGTAACAGAAGGAGACTTTCAAGATCACCCAAAAATCAATATGTATTTTAAGCAGGCAAGTAGCAAGAATGTAACTTACCTGCAGCACCAACACGTTCGGATGGTCCTGTCAAGTTGAGTTTCAATAGTAAACACGTCCCTTCTTTGGTCATTGCCTACATGCAAATAATACCTTTAGGCCAATAAGCCGTACTTGCGGCTAATTGTAGGGGGTTCTATCTACCTGGAGTTAATGAGTAATCACAATACACTGGTGGGAAATTGTATGTATTATTCGAAGCAGTACTCACTCCAGGGTGAAAAACAATATGGCCCAAAAAGTTAGTGGTTGTTCAATGTCCATACCAAGCCCATATATTGGTAGGTACATGAGAAGTTGGGTCCAGTGGTAGCAAAAACGATGAACAGAACTTCCCTAAGTTACGCTATTCCTCTGAGATGTTTCAGTGCTGAGAAATCATGTAAACATGAAAAGTTATCAGTGTTTCATCCCACCCATCTACAGCAGACATACTGGAGCTAAATGTGATGGAAGTGTTTTAGTACGTCAGTGTAATTGACTAATGTTGTTGCACAACTGAGTTCCAGTCGTACGAAGAACTGACCCAGAAGCTCATAGTAAGTAAATTAGCTTCAAATGGGGTCAAAAGCTTACAGCCAAAAGATGTCACCAGGTGTAGTTCGCACAGACGGAAAAAATCTCCATTACGCCAACCCTAAAAGTTCTCTTGAAGGATATAGAAAGATATGAAATTGATTAATGTTTTAGAGGCTGTTTACCCTTTAAGAGGCATACTGAAAATAGAGTGAGAGAGTGTTTTAGTAAGCCAGTGCAATGGTTATTGCGTTTGTTGCCACACACAAGATGAGTCTTTTTTGACCCCAAAGGTCACAAGGCCAAACGAGGTCAAAGTAGATCACCATATGTAGTTCACCAAGACGAACAAACCTTCCCCTTACCAAAATTGCTCTGGAAATGTTTGTGCTAAGATTATGCAAGGATTGCCCCATGGTGACCTCAAGGACTTAAGCTGACACAAAACAATAGGGTTCATCCTCACCATATGTGCAACCCACACACCTCTATGAACCTATAGAATATACTGCTTGTCATTAAGATATCGGCGACAAGGGTTTTGAATTCGCCCTGTTAGACCTTGACCTATACTAAGAACAATAGGGTTCATGCCTCTCCACCTGAGCAACCCACATGCCTAATTGAACTTGAGACCTGTTTGCGTTCGTTAGATATCGTGCTGACAAGAGGGTCACACACACAGACACACGCATATGCACAGACATGACTGCATAGATCCCTTGGCTTCGACAAGGAACCAAAATTTGATCTTTTACCAACGCTGCTGTGAACAGTGGAAAACTGAACCCTACCTGGATGGATGGAAGAAGCTCATTATTGGTATGAGGCCGGTTCCCATAATGAGTATGTGAACCCTATTTTTCTGTGCCAGGTCAAAGGTATCTGAGGTCAAAAGCGGTCCGAAAAATCGGGAACATGACAAGTGTAGAATGCTCAGGATTATTGAATCACCAAGTCTTCGGGCTTCTGGCCTTGGACAGCATTTCTTTGCCAAACTTATATTTTAGTAAACATGATGAGCCTTCTTGCTGTGCCCTCTTCTTGACTCCAACCATCCAGAGAAATCTATGCACTGCACTGTAACTACACCAGAGGAAACCTTTTCTGCCAGTGCTGCTAGAGATGGTAGTCTCGAGATGGCGTCCCATCTCCCCGTGTAAAGCCTATGACCTGATTGTGGGTGTGAGGGATAGGGGCACTACAACTATGGCTGCCAGGGGGTGCGATATGCCATGAGCAAACACGTCCCTGGGGTGGTGAGTGCAGAGATGGCCTTATCAGGTTACCAATGACGCGAGGAGTAGGTCACGTCATGTGAGGAGGGAGGTGCCTGTTAAAGACGGTATGTAAACCCAAATTGTTAGTAACTCCCCTTCCTATCTTCTTCTTTTCCAGTAGTTATTTTTCAGGAAAGTATGCTCATCTCGTAGTGATAGGGAAACATCTATTAAGAACTTCAGTCTCATCATTAAATATGGTGCTACAAACAATTGTTACCCCACATGCAAATCCATCATATATCCCCGAAAAGGCTGCAAAATGGACGGTTACCTGTACAGGTATCAACTCATCGTGGGGGAGGAATATTACCTCATGGGGAAATTATTAGGTACGTGCGTTGCAGGTGCAGATAACTCACTGCTGAAATGATTAGGTACCATACACGTTGCAGGTAAAGCGTTTTCACGTGAAAAACTGTGCACACCACGCCTGTGATACACAGTCTCTGACTAAACAGTACTGCATGCTTTATGCTAAACAAACTGGAGTCACACACAATGCATGAATGACAACATTGTTTTCAAACATTACCAAACGCCATTTATTAATTAATGACGTGTACAGGTTTTTGTAATACATACAAGAAACATGAAGATGTGGGTGAGGGGGCTGTCTACTACTTTGGTACAAGATTATACAGGACTCCCAGCTCACCATTCTGAAGGAACTGCAGCAGTGATGATATTCAAAAATTATAAGTTTTACATCCTGACTAATTGGCAATGAAACTGGCACAAGAAGGGGCAATGTTCGGCAAAACATCACTGCTGGACTCCTAAAATTCCCCAGCTAAATCGCTTGCAAATCCTGGGGCAATTTACTTTGTGCAAATCCCAGCATGAAGGCCTGTCACTTCCTCCGTGTAGAGGAGACAAAATCCCACAGCAAAGTTTCGAATCGCATGCTATCCCCAGGATAGGGGTGGTGGGTACAATGGCAAGATGCATTAAACAAGGGTGCATCCCCTCCCCTGATCAGGGGCCTCCATATCAGACCCCCCATCTCATCCCACCCACAAAGAAAATTGCTAGCATGCGATAGTCTGGTACCCCCACCTCACCGACCTAAACTTTGGAAAAGTGGTTTGTGCCCTAGCGGGCCGCTCTGGCTAGTGACAAATTGCTTTTCTACTCTACATTAAATGGAGAAATCGTGATTGCTGTGAAGATTCCTTAACAAATTAACCACAGAATGATAGGCTAAACCAAACTATTAAGAATAAACAAAGTAATAGTACATCTACAGATATCCAACATGCCGACCAACAACTCTGCTATACAACAAAAAAATACGATTAAAAACCTATATTAAATTCACATGAAAATCAAAACAGAGCAGAAGCAAGTGACTAGTGAAATCATGATTTAACTACATGCATCAGGGGGAATAAGAGCGAACTCTACATTTATCAATACAAAACCTGGTGACATCATTCGGATGCTCATACATTCTGATAAATACCCACAAGTAACTAAACTAATGAAACACTTTATTTAATCTGTTGACCTTTGTCCAATAATTTATGAATAACTGGAGCAATGAATTATTTATTATTTTTACTGCACAGTTCACTGTGCCAAGTTCACCCATTAAAACTTTCTAAAATGAGATAGTACATATATATTATTCTTGACCATATTATATGGTTTTAATTTATTGCACAGATAGCTATAATGACTTCTCTCTATATTCCATAAGTATGCCCATTATGCAGATTCTTAGATAAGCTGAGAATCATGGCTCATCTTGTCTTTGATGGTATGTGCTCTTGGTAAGCGCTAGAGCAACGGTGTTGCTGATTGGAACTTATAAATCTATGTTTATCACTATATTATGATTTTTAATTGGCCCAGAGAAACTATGCCACTTATTATTATACACCATTAATTATTTATATTCTTTCTTGCATAGACAGCCACAGGAGTGCCGGTTGTACTTGTGATGCCCACCACGTAAAGGGCGTGGACCATCTGTCAACAAATCTTATTCCCAAACGTCACAATGACCAGGCACCACATTCGGACTGTAAAGTCCATGTTAATGAAACAGGACAATATGCCGGCCACAGGTTTTGTAGAGGAATATCCCCAAAAGCAAGCCTAGCTTTACCTCCTGTGAATGTTGTTAGTCGCCTCCAATATATACACATATCAATTCATTATTGACCTGAACATGTTGAACTGGAATATATTAGTCTACCCAAAATTCCCAAATTGATCAGTAGCCTATTTTCTAATCTATTCTAATAATCGACTTGCCTAGCCATGTTGTTGGATAGTTCTCAGATTTGGATTCACGCAGTTTCCAGCTATTTATAAAACAGTAATGGATCTTCTCAATAATTATCATTCATGGATATGGTCGATTTATAATTATGGAGCTCATTGGAGATTCCCAAAAGGAAGCTTCATTAATTACCTATCGCTCTAGGATCCTCCACCACAATTGATTTTTATGCCTAACATGAAGGACTATATACTTATTTCGAAACAATCGTGAAAGAGAG
The DNA here is from genome assembly GCA_026419785.1 of Sclerodactyla briareus. NCBI lineage: Eukaryota > Metazoa > Echinodermata > Holothuroidea > Dendrochirotida > Sclerodactylidae > Sclerodactyla > Sclerodactyla briareus. The sequence continues at coordinate 201,087 of JAODTK010005595.1, read as the reverse complement.
ACAAGAGCAGTCATTAACACTAATCTAAGTACAGCTACAGTATGTCCCCAGGGTACCTATCATGCCTGGGATGGGAGGGGGGGGCTAGTTGGCTACTAATAAAGTTTGCTAGGATATAAAATGCTGCCTACTGTAAAGTCACGCAGCCAAACTTCTTGGGCACTATCTATTAAATAGTGAGGGTACTCTGTCAACATTCTTTCACTTTTCATGTCATGGCCCCAAAATGATGTCAATGGTTGGTCAATGTTTGAAATGATCTTTGTTCATCACTATGTCAACCCCCTTAAGATTCCATCAGTCGTAGAGGGTTCAGGGCGGGGCAGGTCAATGCATCTGCATTTACTGTGCTGGATGGGACGATGGTATTCTGTTTGCAGCTTGGTCCGATGTGGGGCCGGGGTAACTTGACACGGATGATGCGAAAATGGAAAGCGGACCCAGTAGACTTTGAAAGAAATGGTGTGGGTGGAGACACACAAGATAACCTAATTTACACTAGCAACAGTTAGGAACCTAGGAAAATGTGGGCGGGTAAAACGCCAGACGTATATATCCGCAATTCTTATTCAAGAAATTTGGGGGTGAACATGCAACTGGACAATATTCATAGAAGAAACATTGATAGACTGTGAACCGACAACGGACAGGTATATGGGTCATTCATGAATTGAACAGAAGGGCCAACCTATGACAGGGATATTTCAGGCCCAAAATCAGTTTCATCCATGCTCAATTCAATTTTCTACTCAAGAAGGACTTTCTGTGTCATTCTTCATTCATTCTACTGATCAAACAGTACTTTTGCAATGAAAATATTATCTACAAACATCCACAGGTCTCATAAATGAAATACAGGGTTTGTATCTGTAACAGGGGACACCAAAGTAAAAAATTAATCAACCCCACACAAGCTTTCAATTTGTTTTGATTTTTCTGATTTTGTCAATTCTGACAGGGAGAATTAAACAAATTCTTACATTTAATGGAGTTAAGTTTAAGGTTGTTAGGGCATAAGAAGCATTTAGGCTCTAAGGACACTTGTTAATTTTGAGGCACCCCTACAGCCCCCGGACAAGGTGCGTCCTTAAATAAGAACATTTATTCAAGATTCCACCTTTAACCATATGACCACCCAACACAGGTCAAATCGAGGTAGAGGTCACAACATTGCAGGGTCAACGAATAGATCTCACAAGGGTGAACATCCGCCTTCGAAGTATTCAATTCTCCGATTATAGCCCCAAACCAGTTTTTGACTACCCTAAAGTGACCTCGAAGGACCTTTAATGATTATACAGTTTTATGAGAATTGTTACTATCCAGTGATACATCCACTCTAGGAGCATTTTGCATTAAAATGAACACACCCAGTGCTTATGCCGGAAAAGTACTAAAATCAGTTTTTTTTACCCCTAAGGACTTTTAATGACATTGACCTCAAGGACATGGCGGTCTGGTTTTTATGGAAAATTGTTACACTCCATGTATGCATTCACTCCTAGAAGCCTATTGCATTCAATGACATGTCCAATGTTATTACGAAAAAGGTATAAAAATTGAACTTTGACCCCTATAACTACCAAAGTAGTGTCCGATCGAAGCGGGGGGAGTTGTTTCCCTCATAAAGCACACAACGCTCTATCACATATCCAAAAAATAACCAGTTTTTTCTTTTTTGCCTGTAACTTCTTAAATAAGCACATTATTCAAGTATTCGACCTTTAACACATGACCACCTGACAGAGGTCAAATTCAGGTCAGCGGTCACACACATGCGGTCAACAAATGATATCACAATGGTGACCATCCAGCCTTCGCATATATTCATTCTCCGATTATAGCCAAAACAGTTTTTGATTTTGACCTCCTAAGTGACCCTCAATGACCTTTTAATGATATGACAGATTTTTATAGAATTGGTACTCTCAATGTGCTACAATTAAAAATTCTCCCTCCTATGATCATTTTTGCATTCTGATGGCACACCCTGCTATGGCCGAAAAGTACTAAAATCATTTTTTACCCTAAGTGGACTTTTTAATGAACCTTGCCCTTCAATGACATGGCGGGGTTTTTTTGGAAGTGGTTCTCTCCATGTGATGCATTCACCCCTATAAGCATATTGCATTCCAATGAAACCTTCCCAATGTTTTAGAAAGGTATTAAATTGAACTTTGGACCCCTTATAACTACCACAGTATGTTTCCGAATCGAAGCGGGAGTTGTTCCCTCCATAAAGCACACCACGCCTCTAATCACATATCCAAACTACCAGTTTCTATTTTTTTGCCTGTAACTTCTTAAATAAGCACATTTATTCAAGATTCGACCTTTAACCACATGACCACCCGAAAAGAGGTTCAAATTCAGGCAGAGGTCACCACACATGCAGTCAAATGAATCACAATGGTGAACCATCCGGCCTTCGCAGATATTCAATTCTCCGATTTTATAGCCCAAAAAAAACAGTTTTGCCCCCTAAGTTGACTGAATGACCTTCAAGGATATGAAAGTTTTATGAGAATTGTTACTCTCCATGTGATACATCCACTCTAGGAGCATTTTGCATTACGATGAACACACCCAGTGATATTGCCGGAAAAGTACTAAAATCAGTCGTTTTTGACCCCTGAGTGACCTTAATGACCTCAATGACACCATGGCGGTTTTTATGAAAATTGTTACACTCATGTGATGCATCCACTCCTAGAAGCATATTGCATTCCAATTAACATGTCCAATGTTATTGCGAAAAAAGTATTGAACTCATCATTTTGACTGATAAGGATAAAATAATAGCAAACTTAGTCCCACCAAATTTACCCTCAGTGATCTTGATGCTATTGAATAAATTATCAGGACTGTAGTAGGTCCTATCTCCACCAAAGTTCGTCAAAATCCCTACAAGGTGAGATTGAGAAAATAATTGCATTAATGATGCTAATAGCTAACGAAATGTTAAATTAAACAAAAATAATGACCTTTCAGTGATTTCAACGCAAATTAAATAAATTTATAGGGACTGTTAGAAGGTCCGATCCACAAGTTCGTGGAGACTGAGAAGAAATCCAACCATAAGTTATAAAATGTGCATAATTGCTAATGGGCCAGCTATTATGCAATTAGTCATGCAAGATGACCTCCAGTGACCTCGGCCATATTAGGAAAATTCATCGGCACTGATAGTTGGCCCTAGAAGTTTTATGAAAATCCAATGAAGTTTGAAATATCACATACATTATGCTAATTAGGCTACTGGCTGATGAAAATGAAAAGTGGCCATAAACTTGACCTCGGTGACCTGGAGTTGTCTTTGACCTGTTTTTTGGCTCCAACAACTACCCCCAACCACCACGTTGCGTTGTAAATCGCACAAACTTGATAACTCGATATAGCCCATTTTCGAACTTATCCGAGATTTTACTCATACGGACATTTGTACCAAGTTTTGTGTCATCGATAAAGGGTTAAGAATGAGAGCAATGAGAGCAACTAACGCCTAAAAGTTTCGGCGGAGACGGCGGAGATGGCGGGGACACGGTCGGCCATAAATAATATTATAATATAAATAATTACTTTTCAGATCAGGCGATCATTTCAATTGCATCTCTCCAAACTTTTGGAATATTCCAGGCCAAGGGTGCGAGGAGGATGGGGGGGCGGTAGGATAGGTAGGGGTATTAGAGGGGAACATGCCACATAATGTGGTGGACACATCACACAAGCACTGCCCTCACTGCGCATGAATTCCTAGCTGAACTTTCAACTAGTAGTTGCGCCCCTGGACCGGGCTAGACATTTTATTTGTAAAACCAGGGTTAGATAGACATAATGAAATCATTCTATACATGATGAATCTCAGGTTATTACCTAATGTATCGTTGTCTACCATATATGCCGCGAAAGGTAGGATTCTGACATCCAGAGTTTAGAGCGTTAACAGACAATTATTTCCAGATAATTAGGAAAGTTCTGGTTATATTCAAAATATAAAACCTGGCAATTTCAAGGGGTTTGGTACAGACTGATTTTGGGGGTAGTGGTGGTTCAAGCTGCTCGGACTCAATGCAGCCTTCAGGGTTGTAAACTGCAAAATAGTGGGTAGATTCAGATTGTTTGATTGATAAGTGGCTTGAACTATTCTCGTCAGTTATATCATAGGCTAAGACACAACAGTCCTGTTCAAAGACTAGTTGATCATTTTTGAGCCCCAGTCACACGTACTGTAACAATAGCCAAAACGATAGAAGTAGAGCAGTTTCACTATAGAGTACAAGCCCGCAATAACAGCGCTGGAAGATGAACAAGCTGTGACGTTGAATGTGAACATTCCACTGATTGGTAAACAATTTAATGTTCTAATTTTTCGCTCTAGGATAAATTTTATCATAGTTAATGTGTGACAGGTGGTTTTGGGTTTGTGTGAGCAATACGTTTTTTTATTGTTATCAGTAGAGTATGACCGGGCATCAACAGCCATACTCTTCAACTAGACAACCACACTAAGATTGGGCTCAGATCGGATGGAACTTACCATATCTCTGTGTCCGTCTGAAATACCTCCATAGGCTTGTCTGTTTATACTTGTTGCTATTGGAATCACTGTAAGTTGGTTGGATCTGTTGTCTTAATCCTCCTCCTGGAGAAAAAAATATTAATAATTTGGGCAATAAGTACGACTGCAGGACATATAAGAGCTCTATTTTAGCTGAGAAAAACTGAATGTCCATCCAAACCCGAAGTTCATACGGACTTTCCGTTACGAAGTTACAGTCTTTTTGGATTTTTGCGCATGTGTTATTGTTGCACGATCAAAAAGTATCCCATCATGCAATCTAAATGTGTCATACTTGTACAACTGCTAGCAAGTCTTTGTTTTTCTATTGAAATTCACACATTATTTCACTCGAAAAACATTTAGTCCATGGGTGAGGATTGCTGTCGTGGGTTGTAAGCTGCTGATGGTTACTTTGGTGAGCAGAAAGACAGGATTCTCCCCAATTTCTCTGCAAAAGGGACTCAAACTTTGAAGGCCAATATTTTTCCACATAGGCACATCGTATTGAATGGGGTTTGAACCTATAGTATACAGTTTCCCATTCTCCACGATATTACCTTTGTTGTATCCAAGCCTGAGTTGTCCTTTGCTGTATTTTTCTTGAACGGGATTGAATCATTTCAATGATCCGATTTTCCTATCACTCGCCAAGCAGCAATTCATCTTTTCTCTCCACACTTGTCAATGGACTGGATTGCTTCAAACAGATCCTGATTACATTGTACTTTTCTATAGCTTGGGGTTAGCTGCTGAAAAGTATATAATAAATGAAAGGGAACCCTTTTTGGTCTCATCATACCTTCTGCCATATGCAACTTTGCCTATATATAGGCAACATTCGACCTCTTCATAGGGGCACTTTGTGTTAACAGTCGATGGAGCCGCCAGAAAAATAAGATATTCACTCACTGTGGGTGTATCGCCCACTAAATCCTAATGGTTTGTTCTTGTTATGCTACTTCAGATCACAGAGCACCATGGTGCTGTAGCTCAGAACGGTATGAATTGTACAAATAGTTCATTATGAAGAGGCGGATGAATATGTGCAGATGCATTCCTTGCCAAAAATTCCCACATGGCTGATGTACCTGTCCTAACATGTGAAAGATGCCACACTCAAGGAACATAACCCATATCGTTTTGTAAGCATCCTCAGGGCGGTTGCAAATTTCAGGATGGGTGATTACGCGAGTATAAACTTACATGTTTTATATTCGTGTTGAGTATATTTTTGCGGAACTATTTTGCATGATGCACGGATGGGCCGCCAAATCCAAAATCAATTTTTGAGAACCCTGAAGATATGGGCTATTAGACTGTCATTATTGCCAAAATCAGCACTGACCTGGCTCAAAATTTGTAGAAGCATTCTGCATTGTGGGCGCTAGGCTATGTTCGCAAACACCCCAATGGGACCATCCGAGGAGCAGTGCCTGTAGGTACATTAAACAAATTCAATTGGAACTTGTATGGAAGGCGATGCATTTCAAATCACCCATCTGTGAAATCCATGAAATTGCATAAAATGGCCATTCAGGACCAAGTGGACCTTGCGTTAAAAAAATTTTGAATACCCCGAAGGTAATCTGTTGACAATCATATGACATAGATGTCTAGTACCCAAAACTGTGAGAGGAGAAAAGGAGAAGCATTTTGCATAATCTACGTTTTTTTGATGGGCCTTCGGGCCCACACCTTGGCCATGAGGTGACCAAATCCCTGGGCAATTGAAGGAACAGTCTAGACCAAATTAGGAACGAACATCAGCATTGGTGCAACCTAGATTGTAGGAGGTACAAGTTTTTGCAGTATGTCATATAATGGGCCCTATAGGCCCAAAATTCTTGAAGAACCCCATTACATGTAAAATTGAAGAGGGAAAATAAATTGAAGCGTGTGGGAGGAGACGCATTTCAGGCACCATTGTGTGAAGTATCATAAAGGCCCTCGGGCCCGAGTCGGACCTGTGGAACAAAAAATCCTGAACACCCCAAAGGTACCGGTACGTCTATTGGGACCATCCTTAGACATAATGTCGGTTACCAAACTTGTTGAGAGGAGAAGCATTTGCACGTAATCCCATGGGATGGGCACGGGGCCCACACTGGCCGGGCGTCCCAAATCCATGGACATGAATGTGACATTTGTGCAGAAGTAACCAGATTATTTGATTAGTCTGTTAACACCAAAAAAAAAGGACAACTTAGGCTGCCATTATTGTAATTTGTTGAAAACACATCACAGCAACCTGTCACGAATGAGAGGAAAGCCTGTATTGCCTATCAGTCCTGTATCGAAGCTACACGGATACCTTGTCTGACACTTCTGCTCACTTAGTTGTGGACAGTCAGCCAAATTAGTTCAGTTGGATTCCCACCAAACTTGGGCATATGTAAATGTGTTCCAGCTGGTTTAGGAGCATAAGGAGAAGACGATTTCATTTTCAACTATGGTTTGTTCGATTAAAAAGTTGAGATTTTTCTCCCGATGCTACACCTTGATTCCAGAAGCTACATTGCGGACCCACCGTGACATTAACTAGAGCAGATAACTGCGTTAAGGGAGTAACTCATAGTTTGAATTTTTTCATGATCCTCCACCAAGGGCTTCTAGAAAAGGTTGGATGAGTTATCCGTCATACCAATGACTTTTCTGGAATCAGGTGAGAGGTATGAGTGGTTTAAAATCCGACTACGTTACATCGGAACCGCGGCTAAATATCAGAGACCCAGAAGTTTCATGGAGATCTTGAAAACGAAAAAAAGAACTTGGAAGCTGGGACATCATAAAAAACTCTAAAAAGGTCAAGTGCAAAACAAGAATGCACATAGGATTTATTTTTAAATTTATATCGTGCTGTGGAAGTATGATATACTGATGCTTACATCAGTAATTTTGGCAGACACCACAGGGGAGCATCAGGATGATTTTTGGAACTATCATAATTTCAAGGGATGATTGTGATGGTGTTTAGGGAGTTTTTAATCAGGAAGGACGCAAACATCATTCATAAATTCCAACAGGAAATTATGACAGTTTTGTGTTTATGGTTGGAATTATGGTAAAGGGCCAAGTAAAAAAAAAAAAATATTTTTTCGTCCTAAATTTTCCACAATTTTGGGCATTAGGGCCAGTTTTTTTTTTTTTTGTGTCATTGCTGCTGCCGCTGCAGAGAGTACGGAAATAATTATGCCAATGTTGAAAACAAACATTGCTGATCAGACTCGCTGAAGACTAGCAAGAGATGGGTGTGCGGCTCAGCTAGCAATTTGGAGTTGAAAAATATTTTAGTTTGTGACAGATTAAAGAAAAAAAAAAATACCAAGCGGGCATTGAAAAAAAAGCTGGTGCGGGCGGGCGAGGACGAGAAACTGTTATTTTTTTTTATTTGGCCTATCAGAAAAAGTGATTTATATGTCACAAATTTCCATGCAAAAAAAAAAGCAAAACACCATCCATATTATGGTCCATAAAAAAAAAAAAAAGGAATGGCAGCAAGCTAGGGTAATTTATTCAAAAGTTAAACCAATACCTGTCTGACTGTATGGTTTGATGAGAGCAGACCCATTTCAGAAATCATGAAAACACCATGATCTCATAGGAATCACCACAATTCTAATGTGCCCCAACTTCAGGAATGAGCCATATATGAACGCGAAAATGATAGACTCCACAAGCATAATAATATACCAATATTTATTCCGATATTTTGCAGTATTGAGGCTTCTTCAGGGAATATAATACAATATATAGAAATGAATTCAATCAATTATTTTGGGATTATGGCCCGATATGCGTTCCATGGGGGCCTAGAGCCTTCACTGTTTATCAAGGTAGGCTGCATCACAGCGATCAGAAAAACAGTAGAATGCCAAGAACAAAATATCATCAAGATTTGCTGGCGATACACAGGGCTCGCATTAAGGATTTGATTTTGCATCTACGAGGTAGCAGTTCTCTCGTAACAATTACTTCTTCATAGAGTTGCACTGCAATTTTGTATGCAATATAATTTCGCATAGCAATTTGCCTCAATTTGACTAGCAAACTGGTATGCTATACCAGCTAAATCAAACCCTGGCTATACACACAAATGAGTGAAATATATATGGGTCTTCCATAGGGTTGGGGCACTAGCCCATTTGGACTATTGAAACCACCCCCTACTTTTTTCCCTTGGGGGAATCACATTAGCAAGATCTGGTATGTAGTTGCTAGCAACTGATTAACTTACTGGGAATTATCCTAAATTCAGATATTCTTGCCCATTTTTGCATTTTAGTGCATTTTGTGATAGTGCCCGCACCAAATTTTAAGGAAAATTTGTGACAGAATATGTCAAATTTTGTGATTAAACCAGTCATTGCTGATAGATCCTTTGTATCAAATCTGGCATAATTTCTTTATAAGGAACAGAATTTACATCGCTAAATTTAATAATATGACAAACTTTTTCTCTCCATTTCTTAGAAAAACAAAAAGTAAAAGTTTTCCTCACCCACGTAACACACGGTGTGTCCATTATTAATGTGTGTTACGTGGGTATTTTCACCATCATTATTACCAAACTCTAGTGGAAATGATACAAAGCTTACTCTATATGAAAATGTGTCAGACAAAATACTACCAGAGTGAACATAGACATTCCCTCAAAAATATGAACGTTACATGACTCATTGATACATCAAATTAGGTCATGGTGACCACTGTTACGTGGGTGATAATAAACATGTTTTTAAAAACAGCTTCATATTCAATACACAAGAATCTCCAAGTCTAAAAAGGCATCCATCAGGAAGACAGCAGACAAGTTTATGATATTACTTTCTTTTGCTATTCTGGAGCAGGATGTGATAGTTTTAGCACAGATTGAAAACATGGTGTCTTGTTGTTACGTGGGTAACTCAGAATGTTACATGGGTAGATGTGAAGCTACAACCAGGCAACAGGTATTACATTTGGATGAACTAAATCGGGGCAGGTTTGACAAAACCGAAGCTCTGTGTTATAACCAAGTCACTATTCAGCCCTAAGTCATTGTACATCCAAGAAAATTGGTCATAAGTACACCCATTAAGATCAGACACGGTGTCCTCACATTTGTACATGTCACGTGGGTATTTGTACTATCAGAATATACAAGATTAGTTATGGTTAATAATACATAGCTATTCCAAAATGTAATATTCATGAACATTTTGTATTTCCAACTCCTAACATAAGGTCTTCGGGGCTAACAAAAGAAATTTTAAAAGGGAAAGTAATAGCAAATATATGGTTTTACATTGAATGTGCATATTGAATCATACTCAGTTTATTTTCAAAACCATGTGGGATACATGAAATTGACAGATTAAGCAAATTTTTTTGATTTTAGTTATCGGAAATGAGATACTCATTTCGATATTGAGAGGTTTATGGACAAATATTCCTCTAAGGATGGCAAAATAAGATTATGTCATACTTGTTTAGGAAACATGGTGTCCATGTTACGTGGGTATTTTGATGCCCTGGTTTGTATCATGCAGTGATAACATGACATTATTGTTTACATTATTTGTGATTGTCCACTTGGTAGTAGGCCTTAAATAAGACAGTAAAGTATCGTAGGAAGTACACATTATCGTTAAAACAGCATAACTGGTCCATTTTCTGGTTTGAGTGTGTTACATGGGTACATAGTTTCTGTTGTTATGTCATTTTCACAACATCACAGAATAGTTTTAGGCTACTATCATACTTGGTTTACATTATATAATGGTAGAATTTGACCTTGTGAGCATAATATTCCATGAGGCATTTTTTCTAAAAGTTTCACTTTACTCAATGTAGACATGGGTCCCATGTTACATGGGTATTTAAGGGATGCAGGCAAAGGTAAAGCCATATTTTTGTTACTAAAAGCCTTGATAGCCACTATAAAGTTCATTAATAGTGATTTGTGTTCCATCCCCTAGCCTAGTAGGTGAAGTCGAACACTATAAAACAAACTGACCAAGCCCACTGGGGAACTTTTTAAAGAATTTTTATGAGATCCACAGCTCTTAGTTATACTCAATCTCAAACTGACACTTTTTTCAACATGATTTTTCATTTAGTGGCATCCTACCATCTCCAACTAAAATATAAGATCATGAATACTCTTTAGCAGATTTAAAACAATAAATAGATCGGATTTCTCTTGTTTCTAGAAGGACATTTGCTTCAAATACCATATTTTTAAATCAGAAGTTCCAAATTCATTGGTCTTATACAAACGGTAATTTAAAAAAAATTCTTGCAGAGGAGCGATCAAATGAACAAGATTTTATTTAGTAGTAGTAGTAGGTTGAGTCTCGTCTATCCGACATGCTCACTGATCAACATCCGCCACGTATCACGATCTTGCGCAAGGTTTATTGCTTCCTCGAAACTGTTATGTTGATGTCCCTGAATTGCGATTTGATTTTTCCGAGCAAATTAGTCACAGGTCTCCCACCTGGCTTAGTAGTATGTCTAAATGGTTCTCTCAGAGCGATCTTCGCTGGAGCTTCTTCTTGGAGTCTCGCGACGTGACCAAAAAATCTCAAACGTCTATGTGCTACTATGTTGGTTAATTGGCCAAGGGATTTGATTGGTCACATCATAGAGTTCGTCGTTTTGTATCCATTGTTATTGGTGAATCTGATGGTGAGAACATTGCGGAGTAGTCTTCTTTGGAAAGTGTCAATTTTGTGATCAATATTCTTCGTTGTACCCCACAGTCACACTTATTACAGAAAAATCTCCCTCCGTCCACTTAAGGGCATCGAAAATCCGGAGTTTGATGCTTGTACTATTCGTATGCTTCTTGTGAAAATTGTTTGATAGAGTGTTGAAAGCATTGTTGGTTATACCAATTCTTCTGTTGATGTCTTCTCCGGTTCCTAACAAACTTCCTACATATTTACATTTCTTCCAACTTTCATTGCCATGTCTTGTGATTGAGAATTTCTCAGTCTTCGTGCTGTTTTTTTTAGATTTCTTCTTGTCAGTTTCTCAGTCACCGCTCTTCGATGTCTTGTAATATATGTTCTCCAGTCGATGCCCAAAGAGATATCATCAGAGATTGTGTTGTCTAACGGTTTTGATTGAAAAAGTTCTCGGTATTACTATTTGCGGTGTAGTCATGATCAACTAACTGAGATGGTTGGATAACTGCATCAAAATCATTTTCATCCGATTTTAAAGAGTTGGCCAGGTATGTTACAAAGAATAATGCACTCGCACGTTCACCCCGGGGGGACCCGATGTTCGTGCTGAAAGGATTTCCTAGTTTGCCGTCTAATTTGACGTGTATTGAAAAATTGTTCAGTAATAGTGAACTGAGATAGAGTTCGTTGCTTCGGGATCTGTTGCAAATCATTTATTAGTGTGGCCCTCTTTGAATGGTATCGAACGCCTCGCTCATGTCAAGCGATCGACGGTTGATGTTGTAACCTATTGAAGTTACGGCTTTGTCAGCTAAAATTTTGAAAGCAAACACGAGCTCTGAAGTGCATCTACCTGAGGTCTAGGCTGTTTGGGTGACGGGAAGTATATGCTCATCAATTAGGGGGCGGACTCTCCTTGTAATACAAATTGCGAGGATATTTTCTACAGGGTTGAAGTAAGATCACAGTCCTAAATTTTCTGGTGGGCCTTAGTTTTTCCTGGTTTTTGAATTGGTGTTAAGATTCCCTGTTCAATTTCTATTGGTATTTCTCCGGTTTCGGGCTATGTCATTCAGTATATCAGCTATGTATTTATGTGTTGCAGGGGGCATATTTGATATGTTCAGCTGTGATTTGATCACAACCTGGGGATTTAATATTTTTTAATGAGGAAACCGCTCGTTTAATTTCATCTTCATCAAATGGTTTGCTTAGTTTTTCCTGGAGCACGTTTGGGAAGCATGTTTGGTTTTGGTTTTGTTTTGGTTCTGGGTTGTTACAGTTGAAAGTGTTTTCAAGATTTTATTTAAACTAAGTATAATAGTGAACCACAGGGATACTTGGAGTAAAGAATAACCTCTTTTGAAAAATCACTATTCATGTCACACATTGTGCCCCAACCTCATGGAATGACCCATATCATAATTTTCCTGGCTTGCTCCATTGACTGCTAACACAAAGTGCCCATATGAAATTGGTTTCGCTCGTTGACACATATCAGGCCAGAAACCAAAATAAATGCTTGATTTGAGTAAGAAAATCAAATTTGAATCAGAATTTCTGCAATATATTCATGTGAAGTAGAATCACCAGAACAAACTATAACGATTTAGTGGCAATACATCACACAAATAGTGAATATCGTGATTTGTCTGGCTTGCTCCATGACTGGTAACACAACGGAATAGAGCGAACTGGTATTAAGGGCTAGCAATTACCAGTCTATGATGTGACTGGTCGCTGAGTTCCGAAGTAGCCAATAAACGAATCCTCCGTTCATTCATTTTCAGTCTGTGGCGACCTCCAATATTTTTTTCAACGATGGCGATGATGATTCTCTATTCCCCTTTTCGAGCGATACGAGACATGATTTTGGTCCTTCACTTCTGCTTTCCGCACTTTCTGTCGATCAGCTTTCCTACAATACTACTTTGTTTATGTATGACGTTGCCATGCGTTGTGGCATTTAATTTCTTAAATTTCTTCTTCCGTTACCACAACTAGCTATTTCTGTATTGAACTGTTGGCAGTTCTGCCTACATGCAAAATGGCCAAGCCATTTGTCAACAATATCATGTGACATACTACAAAACTCTTCTTGTTCGTATGAAGAAAAGGGAATCCAGCATATCATCGTAAATGTTCTGCTCTCAGGGTTTTATTTAGGATCATCAGCATATCTAATCACATCATTGCATTCATCTCTCCTACTATCTGAGAATATGCTAGTTTTTTCTGCTTCGATTTTTTTCCTCGTCGAGCATAGATGCATATTCCATTTTCCGGGAACGCCGAATTGCCTCATCCTGCTTAACCTACTTCAGAAATGAAAACCAAGTGCAAGTTGGACTTCCGTCACGTCAAGGACCGGACATCCGGCCTTGACTTTTCAAACAGTTCTCCGCATGAAGCGCCTCTCCAATCTCCATGATCTCAAGTCTCGATTGGGGAAGTCTGTAGGAACTACTACTATAAATTAATGACATTCCTAATATCCTTGGGTTATTTGTGATCATACACGTTTGCGATGCTTGGCTTGCTGAAAAACTACGTTGATTTTTCATCCCTGCCGACGGGAAAAGAAATATAGATGCAATCACTCATGCATTGTATGGGTTGTGTGTGTATGGTGTGGTATATTACTGCATTATGTGTTATTGTGAAGAAGATCCTTAGGCCTATTGTTTTTGGTGTCAGTTGTAATTTTCATATCAATCAATACAATAGATCACTACAGTATGGATAGCTTAGTGGGCCTTGCAAAAGTTGGCAGATCATAGAGGCTGAATAGAACTGTGAATTGCAAATATTCTTCAACGTGCCTTCAGTTCTGAGGCCCACTCATCCGACTCCGAGATTCAACTATGGAGAACATGTGTGCAAGTATCAGAATCAATCGGATAAAGCATTGAAGAATTATTGCGCTAACCTGAGAATCTTCCCGAGGTGTACGCCAAATGCGGCTGTCACGGAAGGCAAAACCATAAATATCCATCAAGTAGGGATATGATGACAAGTATACACACCGAGTGACAGAAATTCTAGGTTGAAGGGGACTCGAATCATTATTTTAGACAAAAATGACAATTCAAGGGGTAGCAATGTTTCATTTGGAGTTTGAAGCTACATTGATTTTCCTGGTTGGCTGTCAGGCTTATGATTGTGGAGAGTCAACCATTTAGGAAAAAAAAAGGGTTGTGAGCTATGACCTGCTGTCACACTTTTCAGAAGGGGGTGGTGGAAAACTCTCCTCATATGAACAATTTGGGTTCTACTAAATGTACTTCGGTCTTTCTCTCCAGATTGTCAAGCTGATGTGAAGAATTTGGACAGTCTGAAGATCATCTCAATCATGGGTAGTGTTTTCTGTCGCCTAATAACTGTTAAGCAGAAGGTTGGTATGGTATTCCAGATGGCATGCGTACAACATTGATTCTAACCCATTCCTATCCACTTGGATTCTGCCTCCCCGGCTGAGGACTTGTCTGAGACAAATGGGGGGGGGGGGGAAAAACTATCCATATTCCGGCACCCATATAATTTCCCCAACCTTATGTTTTGACACTCTCATACGTCCCTGAACATCCATTATGTTGCAATGCCCCTAGTCCTGAACAAAGAAGCATCAGACCTGAAGACTGTTGTCCAGAAAACAGGACCAGGGGTCAGAGGCGCATCACGTGTCAAAACACACAACTCAGTATCTTCTCACGATTTCCCCCACGACCCAACCCCCACCCTCCCAGTCTGCAAGATGTGAGTGGTCAAGGGTGCCAAACTGGGTGGGAGTCCCCCTCAGTTGTTATGCCCTCACCTGCCTGCAGAGGGGCAAGTGGTCGACGGTGCATCCCCCTTCCCTTGCCCAACCCCCACCCCCCCTCCTCCTCTGGCAAATCCTGCCACCCCCATTCTGCCCAAGTGGTCAAAGATGTTTGATTCAATGTCTAGCCACCAAAGGACATTAAAATGAACCTACTGCCATTTTGTGTGATGCTCCACATTGAGCATAGTGTGAAGTTATGGTAAATAACCCAGTGTCCAACTACTAGATTCTGTGTAGGCTTGCGTAGCTACTCAAACCAGAAGAATAACAAATTGAAAATAATGCACGGGATAATCTTGAAAATGAGGAACAAAAAGCTCCCACAGTTGGCTCCAAACAGGAAAGTCAAGAAAATAGTAACTGGAATGAGCCATCTTTCTGCCATCAGACCACTGATTGTTCATCATACCCTAAGGTCCTACCAGCATCTCCATTCTCAACAGTTTTAATATTATTAATATAATGCATTATATAGAAACTCAATAACCCAACAACAGTCTGAAAGCGCTTCACAAATCAGAAAGAAAAAGTGTCGATCAAAAGGTTAGTCCCCAACCTGTGATTTGAAAACTTGCCACAGACATTGCACCCTCGATGGAAAAAAGGGTAGAGCATTCCGGCGATATGAAGCAGAGTTTAGCGAAGAAAGTCTGAGCACCATGGGATTTGTGCAAGACGGGAGGGAGGGGGACCAACAAGAAGAAACCTGGTTTATTGAGTATGGAGTAGTGACCTGGATGGGTGTAGAATGCAGAGCAAATCAATGGTATATGTGGGGTACCTGTGGTGAAGGGCACAAAATGCAATGAGGAGGTTTGAGTCGTCTGCCTGCTAGTGGATATTACGAAAGTACCTTAATAGGTCTAATCGTTTTCTAGTTAGTCCATACCGCTAAGAGACCGAATGTCTGATTCTTGTGATTGACGACTTGAGGCACGAAGCTGGTCTGTTATGGAGAGACCTCAATACACCCCAACATTTGACCTCTAACGCCAGCCAGTCGATGAGGATTCATCGCCAATGCTCATACAAAAACGCACTACAGGTAAAGTGTCAACATATTCAATGAGGAATCATTCCATGGAGTTGCAATTTCATTCATTCAATTGTTTGTGTTTTGTTTTGAAATTGTTCTTAAAAAGTTTTGAACGTCAGTATCCTGTCCTATATATTCTAATCGACATATCTCCACAACTAACAGTCCATGCAACCTATCAGCAGTGGTAAATTGTAAACACAACTACTATACGATCAATTCATCCCTGTTATGTTGAACTATCAGTGTCCTGGATTCCTTATTGGGAGATAACCATTTGCATGAAAAAATAACTCACAATAATTTGGATTTAGTCTCCTATGCAACAACATTTTTCCTTTTCTTCACTGTCACTATGTTTAAATGCAGCTCGTCCTAACAGGTGATTGACACTCACCCCATACTCATCGGAAATAATGAAAAAAAAAATAAATATTCAGTATTTCATGCAGTCGCAAAGGGGCTAGACCAAGGTAATGTTTGGTCAATTTGGGGCATTTTCACCTTGTATCTACTGTTGCAGGTTTCATAGCAATAATGTTTTGTGTGTGCTAATGGTAACAATTATGTTGTGGTTCAGAACTCTTTCCACTGAGGGGTAACCCTATTGTGGGGGTACCCAAGATGCTTGGGTGGTTCCCGCAATGAACTCACTTAAAAGATTGTCCGTTAGTGTTGTGCCTGTGTTTGTGGTGGATTTTTGATGTTTTGATCTTAGGGCAAACTAATTGTGAAATTGAGGAGGAAACCACATTTGGAGAAAATAGTGCTTTACCTCAATACGTTCACTATGTTGCTAAGATATTGCTGAATTCGATGGCTGAGTAATGTCCAATACCACTCATCTGGAAGTTACTAAAAAACTAGAGGAGAGGGGGATTTGGGGGGCCAAGTTTCTAAAATTTGAAAATGTTTTTTCTTCTCAGATTCTAAAGAGATTTGGAAGGACTAAATGGTTCAAAATTTGAACAAGGTACAAAGTATCAAAACATGATGATTTTCCCAGCAACGATGCTGAAAAGTTTGTTGAGTTACTATGAATATGACTTTTTTTAGATAGTCGATAAGTTACTATATAGATATTCAAACTTGCAAGATACTTAGAGAGAATTTTGAATAATTTGTTGCAATGTTCGGGATGCCTGATAATTTCTGCAACTCCAGGAATCATCCTCATGCTGGGTTTTTTTTTTTTTTAAATATCGGGCCCCCCATTGCTAAAGTAATACCAAGAGCTCTTTCCAGGAATGAAAGGAAATTAACACAAAAATTCCGAAAGGCAAATACAACTAAAGAAGTATATACAGCATATATACATCTTGGGGAGAAATAGCATGTACAGAGATGACTCAGATGTAACACTCTGGAATATATACTTTTTTTATTCCATCTTTGGAAGTATCACATCTTCTACTTGTGCAAAAAGGAATGCAACAAATTGCCACAGTGCTGAGACATGATGGGTAAGTCTCTATCACCATACCGTATTGTAAATGAATTATGTTTATTAAAATCCACTTTAGTGTGATCCAAAGATAGTCCAACACCCACTGGGTTTTTTGTTCGAATCCGGAAATTCGAAAATTGCAGGGCCTATTCTTCATCTGCCCTAGGGTTGTCCATAGGGTTTCTTGAAGGACAACTGCAAGGCTTGGATCAACAGAGGTTAATTGTGTCAATGGCACAAACTGTATCTCTTAGGTTCAAGCCCATTTCAATACGAGGTTCCTATGTGGAGTTATTGGCCTTCAAATTTGGGCCATTAAGCAGAGAAATTTGGAAGAATCCCAATTGTGCATAAGACATGAGTCAACACATGGACAGCACGGGAAATTGTGTTATGTATTTGATTTTTTGTTTTGTTGGAAAAGTTAACATTTTAGGAGAAATTCTGTTTTTCTTTCTCTCACTCACAAAGTAACTATCAACACAACCACCCACTACAGCAATCCTCTTCCATAGACTAAATGTTTTGATGATATTAATATTTAATTCTTTCCAATAGAAACAATTCATGTTTGCAGTGGTGTGCAAGTATGACATCATTTATGAAATCCGGAAATTCGAAAATTGCATGGCCTATTCTCCATTAGCCTGCCAGAGCAGACGATATGGAGAACTGTTCCTAAAGATAGAGGGGGCTATCCTCTTTAAGTATTCATAACCACAGTCGAATAGCAGCAAAATATCGTCTGCAGGACTTCGTTGGAAATCCCAAAAAAATTGGGATTTTTCCTCATTATTACAACTCAGGTGACATAGATGTCATTCATCAGTGGCACACGGGCGTTGATTATTGGATTGGGAAGCAGACCTGAATGGAAATCCGCGGACAAATCGACCATATATAGGTCTGAAATTACAGAAGACTTCTTGCATAAACTTCCACAACACGAAAATGAAATTTATCGCAAAGAATGATGCATTTGAAGCCTGAAATTGAGCGAGCACTGCTTGGCTATGCGCAGGCGCATTGTGGCTTGTTTGGTATCGCCGCGATGTTCAGAAAGTTGAATCCATCAAAGTGCGCAACATAAAAAAGAATATCCATATAGGTATGCCAAAACTTGGTTGGAGGTTGTCTAAATAATTTACAAAAAGTCCAAAATAGAGGATTTCCAGCAGGCATTGGCCGTTTCCCGTAATTAGTGAAAGTAAGAAAATAATGTACGATTTGCCGCAATCAACGTGACGTCGCACCGACTTACAGTACCGCCCACCAAGTTCAGCTGACATGCGACGGAACGGAAGTCGCACAGGCGGTTTGTTTAGGCTCAAATCACCGATGGTTAAAGGCCAATTGCACATATGAGTGAAGGCGGATGATGAAAGAGGTGACAAAGTCAAACGCCTGTGTCAACAGCGAATTCTCCATCTGTCCTAGGGGTGTCCAGTAGGTAGACAATACTGCAGGCTTGGTACAACAGAGGTTATATTGTGGACAATGGAAAACGTTTCTAGGTTCAAGCACCCATTTCAATTGTACAAATGTTCCTATTATGGAGGTTAGGGACCTTCAAAAGTTTGGGCCACAAAGCAGAGAAAGAAATTGGGGGAGAAGCCCATGTGCAATAACACATAATGTCACACATGGACAACACAGAAATTATGTTATGTATTTGAGTGTTTCATTTTGTTGGAAAAAGTTAACATTCAGCAGGAAATTCTTTCGTCTTTCTCTCACAAAGTAACTATCAACACGAACCAACCCAATACAGCAATCCATGCCATAGACTAAAATGCTTTCGAACAAAGTGACAATTATCTGTTTGAAGTTCAATTAGAAAACAATTAATGTTTGCAGGGTTGTGCAGGATGACATCATTAGTATGGATGATGGAGTGCTTTCGATCTTGCACAATACACATGCTTACAATAACAAAAAGCGTGCAAATGGACTATAAACTCCGTGACGGAAAGTCCTATGAACTTCTGGTTGTGACTGACATATTCAGTTTTTATTTAATCGGAGCTTTAGATTGCCCTGTGTAATCACCTGCAGTTGTCTTTTAATGCATGTAGTTCCCATACAGAATCATTCATCACTCTTGTACCATCTCCTATCTGCCAGACAAGCAGTGCTGTGCCCCCAGCCGTGATGTCATTCCGGAGCTCGGACGTCGCCCAGACTCAACCAGGCTCTACGACTTTGGCTCCTACTGGCGAGAAGCAGCAGGCAATTACACAACCCCCTTCCGAGTACTTCAAGAATGCAGCTACTTCTCTGCTGGTGTCGGGAAGTCTCCATATGGGTTCAGTTTCCTTGGACTGTTATTGAAATGAGAGCAGTCCACCAATTTAATTATTGTGGTTGCCAGAATATATTACATGGTGGTGAAGATCGTTGCAAGGTTTATACCCTCATAATGATAAATAAAGTTAGACATAGTATACTTGTATAGTGCCAACTTGCTGGAATCAACAGAATTATCAAGAATTCAACAAGTATGACGCATCACCACTCTAATATGAAACAGATAAAAAACGAGATCGAAAAGGGTTTGGCTCAGAGGAATTGGCAGATGGAGATGCGGATATTTACTGAGGAGGGAAGGTAATCATCTTCTGAGAAAAGTGCTGGAGTGGAGGGACGAGAAAGCATGACAAAAACTGACGATGATATGGAAGAGGCAAGTGAAGGAGTTCTGAATATTTGGGCTGAGGAGGGAAGATGCCCCAATTTGAGGGGAAAGGTTTGAGAGTGATTGCTGAAGAGTAGGGTGAATCTTGTTAACTGGGTGCTTTAACTGGGTGCAAAGCATAGAATAGTAGCACAGGAAAACAAATGGTTGGCAATGAGCGTGTTCACATCTTACGAATAATGAGATATAAGTGTATTGTATTAAAGATGTCATCAGGGTACATTGGCTATTCATCTTGCACAAACAGTGAATAAACAATCTTTCGGAACTCCCGTCGAAAACTACAATGTCCTACCAGCACGAAAATCCCACAGATTTTCCCTTCCCGCCCCCACACTTACCACAGTAACATCTGATAAGATGGGATTACTGTTGTGTTCTCAGAGAGTGATGACGTTTAGAAATAAGCCATAATGATAGCACTATGAGGGAAATCTCATCCGTACCCCTGAGCTGTTTATAGAGTGGGGATCATGCACCAATGGTGATTTTATCATAAAGCCCAGCTCGCGTTTGGCGGGCCCATGAGGCATCTGTTTGCATCCATGAGCTAACGAAAAACTTTCATACTTTCCTTTAACCATACCCTGGCATGCCACTCACAACCATGAAAAGGTCCACTCTTATATCACCCAGTGTTACATGTCAATTACCCTGATCCGGAAGTACCAATGTGGTACAGCCACTCTGTCAATTGGTGCATTCTCCGGTCGGCACTGCCACCGGTTAGGTGCATCCCGGTCAGTGGGTATCCCCATGAAGAAAAGAATGACAATTTTACCATTTTCACTCTAAAGGATAATGAAGGGTATTTTATTCTCGCTGTCCCTTACAGGAATCACTTCCAACTACACCTTTGACTACCCATACAGTTGGTCTATACCGAACTATGGCCTGCTCACCTTGATCAATATGACTGCTAAGTATAAGTACTTGTTCTAAGCAATATTCACCGACATTATACCATTCAAACCTTTCTAAATGCCAGTGATTCTCTAATTGTGCTGCCTGCAAAGACATTGTATTTGGATATGAACTGTTAAAAGGATGATTTTATGAATGTAGAAAATTGGTTGGTGAAACTTTTGACTAAATCTTAAACCAAGATGTTCCAAATGGAAGCCGGGCAAAAAGAGAAAGGGCGATGGGGTGGCCTAGGCCCAGACTCATGAGCGTCACAAAGGGGGTCAGGGGGGGGGCCAGTAGCCTTCCATAACCACGGCCCAGGGCCGCCGAAGAAAAAAAATGATAAAAATGGAATAGTAAAAGTTTAAAAGACAAAAGCAGGGGGAATGTGAAGGAAGTGAGTTAAAATGGTTATGGCCATCACAGGGGGATGGGTGTGATGAGCCGTGAGCTAGGATGATATAAAAACTCAAGGTGGTTATTCAGCCCCCCCCCTTGTGAACCACTGCCGCACTTTGTGTTATGCCAAATGTTAATGGGGCGTGGGTGGGGTCCATGGTTATTGTCTCGCCTGAACTTTGTTCAAGGAGGGAGACAAAGTGGTAACTTTGTTGGATGTGTGTGTGTGTTTGTCTGTATGTCCGTAGTCTGGTCCGTATGTGCGGGGTTTAGATATCTCATGAACCTGGAAGCCATCAGCTGGGACCTTGTCTGTGAGGTGCGCGGTGAAGAGTCTGCGATGTGCATACAATTTTCGTTACAAAAGCACACATTCTCATTGGCATAACATTGCAAAAGCTTGTGTACCAAGCTTCTCTTGATCTGTAGATGCTTGGTGATTGCCGTCAGGGTATATAACTATAAACAAACTATGAAGAGTACACGAATCGATAGATCCTGCATATATATGTTAATTAAGTAGTTCTAATTGATAATTTCTGCCGATATTTTAGAATTTTGACGAAAATTGGTGGAGAGGTTTTTATCTTAGTCCCCATGAAATTGACCGTAGGGACGAGGGCCACAGAGGTCATTTAATGTTACTAATCTGTCATGTAAGGTCAGTAGGGGTCAAAAACGTTTCTGGCCTAATCAGGAATTGAATATCCTTGAAGGCTGGAATGGTTCACCATTGTGATATAGTTGTTGACCTGCATGTGTGTAACCTCTGACCTGAATTTGGGCTCTGTCGGGGGGTCATGTGGTTTAAAGGTATGAGTCTGAATAATGTGCTTATTTAAGGAGTTACGAGCAAAAAAAAATAGAAGAAGGTATTTCTGGATATGTGGAGACTTTGTGTGCTTTTGGTATCGGTCTCAGGGGTGAAATTTGGTCAAAAATATGAAATTGTGAAAAAGTCAATAATTTGGCCAATTTTGGCTTGTGAACACGTAACTCAACCCCACATGGGATGGATGACAGTCATACCTGGTAGGTGTGTTTCCCAATGATGAGTACATGAACCCATTTTTTTGGGCTCAGGTTCAGAGGCACAGAGGTCAACGAGTCTGAAAACCTTGTGAACACGATAAGTCCGAATGGTGGTCTGATCAGGTTCAAATTTGGTGGTAGCTTTCTGATGGGGAGTACAGGAAACCTATGTTCTAGTATAGGTCGGGGGTTGAATTTCGGTCAAAAAATAGGAAAATTTGTGAAAAGTGGATTTGACCAATTTGTGGCGTGTGAACACGAAAACTCAACCCCACCTGGATGGGATGAAGCTCATACTTGGTATGTGTGTTCTCCATGATGATCATGAACCCCATTGGTTTTGGTCCAGGTTGGGGTGGATTTTGGTCATCTGAGGTCACCAGATGTCCAAGTCTGAAACCTGTGAACCACAATAAGTCCCCGATGGTTGGGCTGATCCGGTTCAAATTCGGTGGGTAGGCTTTTCTATGGGGAAGTAAGGAAACCGATTGTTTTTGGTATAGGCCGGGGGGTGAATTTCGTCAAAAATAGAAAAATTGTGAAAGTCAATAATTTGGCCAATTTTGGCTTGGAACCGATAACTCGACCCCACTGGATGGATGAAGCTCATACTTGGTATGTGTGTCCCCATGATGAGTGCATTGAACCCTTATTGTGTTGGGGTCAGGTCAGAGGTCATCTGAGGTCACCAGAGGTCAAAGTCGAAAACCTTTGTTGAACACGATAAGTCCAGAAGGATTGGGCTGATTCGGTTCGAATTTGGTGGGTTGCTTTCTCAATGGGGAGTACGGAAACCCTATTGTTTTTGGTATGGGAGGGGGTATTGTGTTCAAAAAAGAAATTTTGTGAAAAGTCGCTTATTTGGCCAATTTTGGTTGTGGAACACGATTAACTCGACCCCCAACTTGGAGTGGATGAAGAGAAGCTTCTACTTGTTATGTGGGTTCCCCATTGATGAGACATGAACCCTATTGTTTTGGGGTCAGGTCAGAGGTCATCTAAGGTCACCAGGGGTCAAAGTCGGAAACACCTGGAACACGATAAGGCCAGAAGTTGGTCTGAACAGGTTCAAATTGGTGTGTAAGCTTTCTTATGGGCTATGGGGAGTACAGGAAACCCTATTGTTTTTGAGTTATAGGTCGGGGGTGAATTTTGGCAAAAATGGAAATTTGTGAAAAGTCGAGATTTGGCCAATTTTGGTTGTGAACATGGAGTTAACTCGACCCCAAATGCGATGGATGAAGTTCAAACCTGGTATGGGGTCCCCTGCTGCGTACAAGAACCAATGTTTTGGGGTCAGTTCAGATGGTCACTAGGTAACCAGAGGTCCGAGTCTGAAAACCTTGTGAACACGATGAAGTCCAGAATGGTTGTTCTGATCGGTTCAAAATTTGGTGGTAGCTTGCTTATGGGAGTACAGGAAACCCTATGTTCTATGTATAGGTCGGGGGTGAATTTTGGTCAAAAATAGTAAAATTGGAAAAAGTTAGTAATTGGCCAATTTTGCTTCGTGAACCGATAAATGACCCCACCTGGATGGATGAAGCTATACTGGTATGTGTGTTCTCCATGAGAGTACATGAACCCTATTGTGTTGGGGTCTGGTTAGAGGTAATATGAGGTCACCAGAGGTCAAGTCTGAAAACCTTGTGAAACACATAAGTCCGAATGGTTGGTCTGATCCGTTCAAATTCGGTGGGTAGCTTTCTTATGGGAGACAGGAACCTATGTTTTTGGGATAGGCCGGGGTGAATTTTGGTCAAAAAGTAGAAAAATTTGTGAAAAGTCAATAATTTGGCCAATTTTGGCTTGTGAACACGATTAACTCGGACCCCACTTGGCTGGATGAAGATCATACTTGGTATGTGGTTCCCCATGCTGAGTGCATGAACCCTATTGTTTTGGGGTCAGGTCAGAGGTCATTGATGGGTCACCAGAGGTCGAGCTGAAACCCTTGTGAACACGATGTAAGTCCAGAAGGATTGGTCTGATTCGGTTCAAATTTGGTGTGGTAGCTTCTCCTGGGATTTACAGGACCCTTATGGTTTTGGGATAGGTCGGGGGTTGAATTTGGTTAAAAATAGAAAATTGTGAAAAGGCGATAAGTTGGCCAATTTTGGCTTGTGAACAGGTTAATTCGACCCAACTTGGAGGGATGATGAAGCTCATACTTGATATGTGGTTCCCATGATGAGTACATGAACATATTGTTTTGGGGTCAGGTCAGAGGTCATATGAGGTCACCAGAGGTCAAGTCTGAAAACCTGTGAACACGATAATCCAGAATGGTTTGGTCGAACAGGGTTCAAAAATTTGGGTGTAGCTTCTTATGGGGAGTCAGGAAACCTATTGTTTTTGGTATTAGTTCAGGGTGAATTTTGGTTCAAAAATGGAAAATTGTGAAAAGTCAATAATTTGGCCAATTTTGGCTTGTGAACATGATAACTCGACCCCAAATGGATGGGATTTAAGCTCCTACTTGGTATGTGTGTTCCCAATGATGAGTACATGAAACCTATTGTTTTGGGGTCAGGTTCATATGTGATCTGAGGGTCACCAGAGGTCAAAGTCTCGAAAACATTGTGAACACGAAAGCCTAGATGGTTGGTCTGATCGGGTTCAAATTGGTGTGGAGCTTCTTATGGGGAGTACAGGAACCCTAGGTTTTTGGTATACGGTCGGGGGGAGGGGAATTTGGTCAAAAAATAGGAAATTGTGACAAGTCAATAATTGGGCCAGTTTTGGCTTGTAAACACGATACAACTCGAACCTCACCTGAAGGGAGAAGTCATACTTGTATGGTTGTTCCTCAGATGAGTACATGAACCCTATTGCTTCTTTGGGGTCAGGTCAGAGATCCATCAGAGGGTCATACAGCTGGTTAGAATCTCCCCCTGTCCTTGTGTCTGGTTATCGGTTGTCAGGAAGAGTCAACGGAACCACTAAGCATGTTGGCTTCCTGGTTATAAAAACAGCCATGTCATTGAAGGTCATCAAGGTCACGTAGGGGTCCAAAACACTGATTTCAGTACTTTTTGCGCAATAGCACTGGGCCATGTCATCGGAATGCAAAATGCTCCTAGGAGGGGATCTATCACATGGAGAGTTAAAATTTTTCATACAAACTCCATGTCATTAAAGGTCATTCAAGGTCATTAGGGGTCAAAAACTGTTCGCTGGCCATAATCGGAGAATTAAATATTTGTGAAGGCTGGGAAGGAAGGTCACATTGATGATATAATTGTTGACCTGCATGTGTGTTTTGACCTCGACCTTAATTTGACCTCTGTCGGGTGGTCATGTGGTAAAGGTGAGTCTGATAAATGTGCTTATTTAAGGGAGGTACGGGCAAAGAGAAGAAAATAGAAACTGGTTTATTTTTTATTTCCTTGGACGGGAAGTCCCAAGAATTCTATGCAGTCACGTGTGGCGTGTGTGTATGTGTGTATGATGTGTGTTGTATGTGTGTATGAAACGCTACCTTGTAATCAGGCTTAAGTCCAACATGATGGTGGGATCAATTCAAATTGGTGGGTTGTGCTTCCCATGATGAGGCATGAACGTCTGATTGTTGTATGCGTAGGGGGCAAAAGTTGGGCCCAAAAAGTGCGGGAACGTAAATTCTGTTATTTTGGGCACTTTTACCTTGTAATCAAGGCAAAAGTCCAACATGCCTGTGGGGGATCAGTTCAAACTTGGGGGTGCGTTCCCAGATTAGTACATGAACGCTATTATGTGTATGAGTAGGGGGGCCACTTTGGGCCAAAAAGTGGACACTTGTAAAATTCTGTATTTTGGGCAATTTTACCGTGTAATCAGGCAAAGTCCCACATGCATGGTGGGATCAGTTCAAACTTGGGGGGTGGCTCCCATGAGCGATACATGAAGCTATTTAGTTTGAGGAGTAGGCGGGTCCTCAATTTTGGGGCAAAGTGGAAACTTTAAAATTATGGTATTTTGGGCCACTGTTACCTTGGAATCAGGCAAAGTCCAACATGCCTGGTTGGGATTCAAGTTCAAAATTGGTGGGGGGGCTTCACAGGATGAGTACATGGAACGCTATTATTGTTGTATGAGTAGGTTTTTTGGGTCAATTTGGGCAAAAGTGGTAAAAAAAAACGTGTAAAATTCTTGGTATTTGGGAACTTCTTACCTCGGTAATTCAGGCAAAGTCAACATGCTAGTGGGATCAATAGTTCAAATTGGGGGGTGTGCTTCTCATGGTGAGTACAATGAACGCTATTTATTTTTTATGGGTAGGTGCGGTCAATTTTGGGCAAAATGGAAACTTGTAAAAATTTGTATTTTGGGCAATTTTATCTGTAATTCAGGCAAAGTTCCAACCTGACTGGGGGATCAAGTTCAAACTTGGTGGGTGAGCTCCCATGAGACTACATGAACGCCTATTTTATTGGTGTCTGAGTAGGGGGTCAAGTTTGGGCAAAAGTGGGAAACTTGTGAAATTCTGGTATTTTGGGCCCTTTACCTTGTAATCAGGCAAAGTCCAACAATGGTAGTGGGATCAAGTTCAAACTTGGTGGGTGGGCTTCTCATGGTGGGACTATTGACGCTATTTTTATTGTTGTATGGGTAGGGGGTCAATTTGGGCAAAAAGTGGGAAATTTGTGAAATTCTGGTATTTTGGGACTTTTTCCTTGTCATAAGGCCAAAGTCCAACATGCCCTGTGGAATCAAGTTCAAACTTGGGTGGTGTGCGTTCCATGATGAGTACATGAACGCTATTTATGTGTATGAATAGGGGGTCAACTGGGCAAAAAGTGGAAACTTGTAAAATTCTGGTATTTTGGCACATTACCTTGTAATCAGCAAAGTCCAAAATGCCGTGGTGGGATCGAGTTCAAACTTGCGTGGGCTGTGCTTCCTATGATGAGTACATGAACGCTATTTAGTGTGTAAAAAACAGTTCAAACAGTTCAAGCGATCCATCATATTACGGCTTGTAAAATTCTAGTATTTGGGCAGACCTACTTTTACATCGTAATCAGGCTATGTCACGTATGGTGGTTCATGAAACATGCCTAGTAAATATGCTATTGTTCTCAGTTTAAGCATGAAAACAAGAACTTGAACACAGCCAGACCTGTGTCCAAGGAATCACTAGCTTTTGGCTTTCTGGGTGGATATGGGATAAACCTTTGTGTGCGTTATGGAGGAGACCAACTCCTGCTTCGATGGACACTTACTTTGGTAGTCACAAGGGGTCAAAAGTTTAATTAATAGCTTTTTCGCAATAACATTGGGCGGGTCATGGAATGCAATATGCTTCTAGGATTGTGGATGGTATATGGACGCCGAATGCGCCAAAAATTATGCTGGCTTTACTCGTTCTGATACTTGAATCTTAAGCGGAATAACGACCTAGAAGTCATATTCCCACCTCTGTTCCAAGGCCACATAATGAGAAAAATTTTTTTTTTCTCGTTCTATCGCCACTAAAAATCGGTGGACGATAAAAGATCGCGTTTGCGCCAAAATTAACGGCAAGGCATGGTATTACCCGTCGACAGAGGAAGGGGTATAAGGAGAAATCAGAAACAAGAAGGATGAAGAAAAGAATGCGGAAGCTCAGGAGGAGCATTAGTTTGCATTATTGCACCGTCTCACGCCGCAATAACGGACTTCTTTTCTCTTCATTCGTTATTTGCAGGAAATAATCATGACTTAGTTGCTTCGTATCCCGCCTATCACCGTTCATCAGAATGACTTAGCTGGTCCTAATTCCTCCTCTTTCAATTCATAATAATGATGAGTTCTCGTTATTCTGCCTATCCGTTCATTAAAAGACTTAATTATCATATTCCGCCCTTCTAGATTCCATAAATAAGGACGTCGATTATCATTATAGTGGGCCTGGATACGTAGGATAGAACAGCATAATGAGTGCTAGGTCGTTAGTCCGCTTACGCGTGTCGGAAAGAAGAAGTGAGGGCTGCATAATGACTAGGAGTATAACTGCCCTTTTTTATGCATGCATGTAAAATGGGAGCCATTCCAAGAATAGTTGGCGATCTTTCTTCCAAATTAAAGCGCTCTCAGGGAATTGAAAAGAGGGGGTGAGAGCATATTTTTGTCACTGCTCAATTTTCAAATCAGGGTTGCCGGTTTGGTGTTTTCGCTACCAAGAATGGAAAAATTTGCGTTTCGTGTGGAATTGGCGGGGAAAATTTTTGAAGGAAACGCAAAAAATCACAATTTGGCTGTGTTTGAGTTGTTTACTTTGCTGCTCATCCGAGCATAATTACCATTTTCCATCGTTGTCGATTTGGCTTCGGTATTATGGTGGCTGGGACCCAAGTTACTCAAGATTCTCTCCATTGAGTTTTTCATTTTGTCTTGAACCCCACTTCTGATTGTAGTCACCGTTCAGTAAGGACGGCGGGAAAAAGCCACACATTTGGGCAGAGGGGGGGGGGGGGTGACCGGGGGGGAGGGGGGGAAGGGGGGGGCAGACAGGGGGTGGGGTCGCGAGGAGGAGGGGGGTTTTTTTTTGAAGGGAGTGGAAGGACGCAGACCCAAATTGTCAGGAATTGTTGTGTGTACGGAGATCTCTAAGGGGACCACCATTGGTTGGCGCCAAATCGTACCAGGGCATTTTGGGTTTTCATAAACACTCCCAGATGGCCCGCAGAAAACGGCCCTTCCCCATCGATGGTGATGGAGGGAATATAATAGAGAAAGAGACCTAAATAGTTTGTAAAAAAAAGCGAGCGGAGACCAGAGAATTTAAAAACACTGGGTGTCATGGCTCTGCTCCTCAAAAATCGTTAGTATATATAAAGATGAAACGATAGAGAGATGGGGTAGCGAGAATGATATTGCATATCAGATGGGCTTGGAGGGACAGCAATAAGATCACCGTTGAGGGGGAAAGAGCCCAGGGAAGCACGAGGGTCAACCTTCTACCATCGCCCCCCAAGTATTAGAAACGATTTCGTTATTTTATAAGACACGCATTTGTCCCATTTGGTGGTTCTTTCTAAAAATTCTGACTCTAATATGAAAGAGAGGGAACCTAATAACGTGTAATTTGTAGAAACATGTTTAATCTTTCCAGTGTTTGGTTCGAGATCCCAACACTACGGGGCCAGTCGACACTAAAGACCACTAACAGGAAGCTGCAAAGTCCGATATGAGACCACGTGAACAACAGTGGATGTGGAAACACCAACTGGGGCCGGAAAGGGGCTACCGGAGTGTGGTATATCTTAATTACCCCGTCCCGATCATGGCACTGGAAATCACCGTAATGAGGACGAAAACGATTTTCTAGATGGGGGGGGGCGGAGGGGGCTTGGAAAGGTTGTGACATCCCGTTTCCCGGGCTCTCCATCAGAGAGAATTTGCTGTCTCCCAAGCCCATCTGATAGGCATTAACATTCTTCATACATACATTTATTAGAACTACGATTTGGCAGACAGTTATGACTGGGTACAAATAAAGCTCACAAACGCTCAGGAATGTGCCGTTTCAGGCACCATATGGGAGGTTAATAAAACACACAATTTTCTGGTACGATCGCAGGCCGACCAAATAGTAAACACGCACCAATTCATCACAAGTTTGGTCTGCGCCCCCCCCCCCCCCATTTGTAGGCTTCCGCGCCACTGAACGTGTACGACATCAGATTCAGGACATGGACGAGAATCTTGAGGTTAACTGGGTTTCCAGGGAGCCATACCGAAGCCAAATCGACAATCGGAATAGGAAATGAACCTATTGCGCGGCTGAAACAGAAAGCAAAAAGACCACTCACATAACCAAATTGTGATTTTGCTTTTCCTTCAAAATTTCCACAAAAAATTCCACACGAAACGCAAATTTCCATATTGGAGGGCAGCGGAAAACACCAAACTGGAACCCGGATTCCCGGAGGGAGCGCTTCAATTTTGGAAGAGCGCCAATCTTCTTGGCAATGGGCGCCAAATTTACGTGCAATAAGGATTACGTAGTCATGATGCGTGCCCTACTTCAACCGGACACGCGTAAGAGGGAAGAAGACCCTAGAACTAATTATGCGGTCTACGTTCCAGGCCACATAAGTGAGTAATGCGCGTACATTATTATGGATCGAGCACGGGGCGAGAACGCAAATGAAATGAGTAATGAAGTCATTTTAGAATCGGGGTCGGGGGTAGGCAGAATAACGAGAAATAAGTGATTATGATTGAGAGGAGGAGGAATTAGGACCAGCTAAGTCATTTTTATGAATAGGGTTAGGCAGAATAAGAGAAAACAGAAGTCAGTATTAGGAATTGAGGAGAGGGGAAATAAGGACCAGCTGAAGTCATTATGAGACGGGGATAGCGGAGATTAACGAGCAAACTAAGTCATTATTAGCCCTCCGAAGAAATAGACGAAATAGAGAAAAGAGTCGTTATGGGCATAAGACGGTGCAATAATGATAAGGAACTCATTATTACGGCACTGAAAAACTGCGGGTAATACCAATGACTGCCTGAATTTAGGCGCAGACGGCGATCATTTTCGTCAGACCGATTTTGATTGGCGATAAACCGAGAATTTCTATTATGTGGCTTGGAATAGGAGGAATAATGACTTCTAGGTGGTTATTCCGCTTAAGATTCGCGTATCAGAACGAGTGAAGCCAGCATAATTTGGCGCATTCGGCGTTCATAGATGCATACATGGAGTGTAACAATTTTTATAAAAAAACCGCCATGTCATGAAGGTCATCAAAGGTCACGTAGGGGTCAAAATCTGATTTTTGTTTCGCCTGAACTTTTTTTTTTTTTTTTTTCAAAGAGAGACATAGGGTCACGTTGTCAGTTACACTGCAGTAGCTCTGGGTGTGTGAGATAGCTGGGGGTGGGGGGGAGTAACTCCTGGGAGGGCTGTTATATTGGAATCTAGGGTGACATGAGGATATCAGACAAACTTATTAGATCGGAACAGGTTCATATGAGCTGTGGTTACCTTTAGTCTCGCAAAATGTTAACATTGAATCAGGGTCACTACGGGGTTATGCAGTGGTATAAAGTGCTTTTTGCATTCATGCCAAGGTTTTAAGTTGTGAGATGGGGCGCGGCCTATCAGAATGCCCACCACATTAGGTGGTTACAATTGGTCCGCGCGCGGGGCAGGGAGTCACGCGTGAACTGATCCACTGAGTGTCAACAGAAAGGGCGACAGGCGGCCTACATGTCTAGTTGCATAATTTAGGCAATCTTAGTCACATTTCACAAAATCTTATATGGTAGAAAGTGCAATAATCAGTTCAAAGAGATTTGAAATTGGTCACTGATTAGTAGGGTGTTCTGTCAAATGCTATACCAGAATCTTTAAAGGCACTCATTAAATGCCTGGTGATGGTCGCATGGTGACTAATAGATGACAAACAATATCGCGTAACCAGGCGAGACACTGGGGGGGGTCGCCTTGTTGACAACTATACCCTGAAGTGATACGAGTATGAATATTTCTCTTACAGGTTATTGTGTATTAATCCAGAGGGCAAGAAGCAAAGGGGTGGAAGAGAAGAACAACCTCCTTGCCCCGTGGACCTGAGCACCCCAGCCCGAGGGTACCCTGCCGGACATAAGAATGCGGACCGTGCGTGGACTGTGGCAAACATATCGAATGGGGCACTACGTGGACTACTGGGGTAATAACCGACCATGAAGAGCCATTTCATTGGTAGGTGCTGGTCATCACTTCTCTAGGTAGGAGTAGTGAAAACCTTACTAGGAGAGGTTTGGAGGCAGTGGTGCCCCAAAACGTGGGGCACCATGTTTTGTGGTGCGCTATTTTTGATGGGGCCACCACAAAATGTGGTGCCCCATCTGTTTTGAAAGTGCTTAAATTCCACGCGCTCAAAGTCACCTCTTAAGTCTGGGCTTCTTTCGCAAGCCCGCCCACAAACGCATGCATAATTGACAATCATAGGAGACGTCATCTATAATGCTCAATCTATTTCACTACTCAACTTACCCATATTGCACTTGCACACCACCCACCCCATTGAAATATCTGACAATCTTTTACAGTAGTCCGGGCTGGAACCTACGTCCTTATTAATTTGCCAGTTAAAGCTTCATGAGCTCTTGGCTAGAATTCATCGATTTTTCATCGCCGAAAATCACACATGTTTCAATCGACATTCAAAACCTTGCTAGGAGCATTTATCTTTCCGACGTTCATCGTCCAGAGAAGTTTATCCTTAGCGGTTTTGGTGATTTGGTTGGATTTTTTTCTCCCGCTCGATCCGTTGCGTAAGTCCTTTTTAGCCTAGGCTGTTCCGAGCACCAATAGGTTGTGACATTCTAGTTCCCCCCGTATGCCTACACCGAGGGTGTGGTGTGCTCCTATGGTGTAGGTTCATAGTGCTGGCTGTTGTCCGGGTTCCTTCCCTAGCTGAGCCCCCCCTCTCCTCCCCTCCCTTTCATGGGTTCTTCCCCTTCCTTCCCTTTCCCTTCTCCCGGGGGGGTGTCTCTCCGCGCGCGGGGGCTAGGGAATGTTACGCAGAGGGTGATGGAGCGTGGGAATGAGGGGATACTTTCGTTTCGTTAACTTGGCTGGACTCTAAGTTAACTCGTTTATCGACGAGTTCGTGACGGCCGATTATTGTATTTGTATAGTTCTTATACTGCAATACACTGCTATTATGACGTATCGCATATCCAGGGCCGAAATGACTCCGGTTTGTGATATTGCTATGGTATACCGTTCGTTATCGGCTGAGGTTTTGTATTTTGAATCTATATGCAATCACTTGTACGATGACACATATCGCATATCAGTGTCGGAGAGTGATTCCATTGTGAACATTTGTATTGTATACGTTCGGGAGGGAGGTCTACTCCTGATGGGATATTTTCCGTAGAGGGACTTTCCTCAGAGAAGGAAAGCGGTGGCGGGATAGCCGGACCTTCCGGCATTAGCTACCTGGGGACTGAGGAACGGCTGGAAGGCGCCACTGTCTACGGAGACTACCCTACAGACGGCAGGAAAAAGGCAGTGATAGGGCGGGCGCGCGAAGAAGAGGGCGGTCCAGGGGGGGATATACCCCAGGACCCAAAAGCTTGGCCCCTCGGGGGCCGTGGGCAGGTGTCGTTAGCTCCGGGAGGCCCACAGGCTAGAGCTTGGGTCGGCCTGCCCTACAAGCCGGCGGGACAGACCCTGGGTGTCTCGCACGTTGAGGAGGCCGGCTTGCCGGTCCCTTCACTCGGCGCCGGGCCCCCGAACAGGGTGTCGTCTCACCTCGGGACGGTCCGGGGGTCCGACAGGTAAGGTCGGGACCGACCCTCCGATGCGTTCGGTATGCTCACATTCGGGGAGAAGGCACAAACTCAAGCGACGCAGTTCCAACCATAGTAGTCGCCGAGGACGCAGTCCTCGTCTTTTTCTGCGCGGATTTCGAGATAGCGGCTAGCAGAGAAGTGTAAATTGGATGCCAGCGCGAGCCCAGCGGAGCGGATTTTTAGAGGACCAGTTCAGTTTTCAGACAGTTTGACGGCCGACATTCAGGGCCGATTACGGCGTGACGCTTCTTGACCCTCCCGGCCTCCGCGTAGGGGAGAGGTTGGCCTGCCCTCTCATGACTTCACTGTTGGGTTTCCGGCAAGAGGGGGAAGGAAGACGACAAGATGCTCCCCGATACAGAGATCTCTCAGGAGGTCTCCGGGTGCGAGGCATTCACTAGCGCCGGGATTCTCCTTTCCGCATGGCGACTCAGTGGAGCAGTGTTTTTCTACGCCCAGGAGCTGCGAAGCTATTACCCTCGGATCCTCGTGTGTCGGATGGACAGCATCCTGTTAGTTGCCGTTATCCCCGATCAACCTAAGTCAGACCTTAACGCGGCGGTCTGTTTCGGCGAGGGCTTTGTTAGGCCCGCACTAGCCCGAGACTGGTTTTCTCGGTCCTCTCCGACATAGTTTCTACGTTCGGGACAGACTATACAATAACTCTATCGCGTTTCCTTGGTCCGATTGCCCTCCTCATCCTTGCAGCCTGTCCGACTTCAGCACGGTGACTTAAGTCCGCACGGACATCGCACAGGGCCGATAGTGGCCAGCCCGTTCGTTAAGAGTCTAGAATCCTCGCAGGCCGGTGCCTCCTCGCGGGATATTTCAAGAAATTCGGCAGCGGGACTGACGAAAATTAAATTCCTGGAGGAAGCCGACTTGAAAGGAGTCTCCCACCCCAGGTCTACTCAGGACCGTCTATACTCTCCTCACCTAGACTAGGAAGCCTCTCTGGGTCAGCAGGCGGCGGGGTTTGCTGTCGGCGCCCGGGAGCGCCGATCCTGCCCGAGTAAGATCTCTTCAAAAAAGATCAGCGGGCTCACGGAGCCACTATGCTGGAGGACTACTATTGTTCGCAGGTCGAATGGACTTCCTACTAGCCTGCCCCCCCCCAGCCCCTTGCCTATGGCCATAGGGCGGAGTTGCGGCTACTACCTAGGAACAGTCAAGCTCGCCAGTCGAACTCTCTACCGTGCCGTATTCCGGTCAGGGTCGGGCCTTCAAGCGTACTGCTACCGGGGAGAGCCTAGCAGTTGGCTACCTGCCCTCGAATGCTTACCAGGCCCACTCTTGCTCACCTCCGCAGGCCCAGGCCTCAGAGGGGCTCGCCTACATAGTCAGCTTACTGAAGATAGCGGGGACTCAACGACAGAAAACGGCCGAAATAGGACTGCCGATTTTTTTCTGCGGACTACGTCTAGCTTGTCTAGGCTACTGGACCCTAGTGCCACTCTGGCCGACTTCCAGATCGTTCTCGCTGAGTCAGATCTCGCCCGCTCCTGTGCCGTCTACTCCGTGGACCCCAGGGCTTACTTGACACAGTCATCACCTTCACGTGCGGACGCGCTTTCCCCGAAGGCCAGCAGTTTGCTCGATCGACCCGCCCTGTCCGCTAAGAGACAGAACCATACGGCCCGTTACGGACATCGGCTCACCCCTGGTGCGTGCTCGCGGCAGCCGTCTCTGCCGTCCCTACTCCGTGGACCACATGGCATACTTGATGCTCATCACCTTTACGTCGACGCACTTCCCCCAACCACCACGTTTCGCTCGACGGACCCGCCCTGTCCGCTAAGAGACAGAACCATCCGGCCCAATTACGGAGCCCGGCTCGCCCCGAGGTAGCTGGCTCTCTACAGCCCGGCCCCTATTAACAGGCCGGGCAATGCCGGACCCCGATGACAGCGGAGTGCCACGGAGGTGGGGCGTTCCGCGTTCCCAGCCGTACGTTGTCTCACTAGAGCTTAGGGACTCCAGAGCCTGACCCATCTCCGGCCTCCCGACGGGCCTGCCCTCTCCATAGCCGTGAACCGTCTCTTTCCGGCCGTTCCCGACGGGTGTACCCTCCGGAGCCGTCGTAGGCTCTCCAGAGCCACGAACCATCTCTTCCGGCCGTCCCGAGCCTGGGTCGCCCTCTCCCGACTCGCAAGAAGCTTTGCCCCTTCCTGATTTAGATGGGCTTTCCCGAGCCGATGGTCGGCCCTCCCGGGTTCTCCAGATCCCTGGTCCTGACTCTAATCAGCCGTCTGGGCTTAAAGACGGCTCTTCCGGGTCTGAGGGTTAGCCCTCCCGACTCCTCCAGACCTTCATCTGACTTCTCCGACTCTCTCCTGACCGATCGAGCCCCCCAAACCTCGGTTGACTTCCCGTCTCTCTGGAGCCGCTGACCGACTCTTCATCCATCTGAGCCACTCCCCTGTGCAGTGGGGTTCGGCTCCTCCTCCAGGGCTTTCATAGCCGGAGGCCCGACTCTTCCTCCCTCCTGTTGAGGATCGGACCTGCCGATCACAAGAGCAGTTGTCAGACTCTCCTGCACTCCGTGTGAGACGGCTTACCGAGCCGAGGGATCGAGCCTGCCGCCCCTCCAGAGCAGTGGTCCGCCTCTTCCTGCCGGCTCCCCTGAGCATCGATCCCGCCCTACCGACCTAGGATCGGGTCCCTGCCGACTCTACATAGGCGGTGGTCCGACCTTTCTGCTCCTGAGCCAGTTTGACTCTCCCGAGCCGGGGTTAGCTCACCCGTGGTCCGACTCTATAGCCTCCAGGGCCAGATCGATACTCCCAAGCCTACCTACTCTTTTGACATCCGAAGCCAGTCAGCTCTCGAAACGGTGGGTGCGACCCCACGCGTCCAAAAAAGCCGTGGTCCGACTCTCCAGGCCAGCTCGACTCTCTCGAGCCAGCTGCCGGCTCCCGGGTCAGCTCTTCGAAGCTGTGTGGTCGATACCGAACCGAACCATGGCCGCCTCGTTCTGCCCCACAAGTCGGATCGGCTCTCCGGTCCGCGGCTCAGGTCCACACGTGCAGAGACTTACCTCTCCACCGTCGAAATACCTCCCGCGTGGAGTGTCTAATGCGGGGTCCGGTGCGGGCACCGGCGCGGTACTGGGTGAAAAGCGAAGTTCTTCATCAACACTTCTTCGCGAGACGGTATAAACAGAGCGTACTTATAGGTTGACCACACGATTCGTTTCATTCTGCCGTCTCCAACAATCTGTGCCTAGCTGCATGACTACACTTCTTCGTCGAGAGAGACGGTATGCGAGCGTCGATGGGGTTTACCACACGACGCTCGTTTCATGAGCCTTCTCCAGCACAGTCTTCCGCCTAGCCGGCTCGAGCTAGCTTCCTGCGAGACGGTATCGAGCGTCATTAGGTTGGCCACACACTTCGTTTCATGCTGCTCTTCTCCAACTCAGTCTCGGCCTAGCTGGCTGAGCTAACACTTCTCACCTTCTCCGCGAGACGGTATTCGAGCGTCTGTAGGTTGAGACCACACACGTCGGTTTCATGCTGCTTCTTCCCAACTCAGACTCGGACTAGCCAGCACGAGGGCTGCCGGCATCTACTAACTACGACCAACAACCCCCTGTTCGTGACGGCATGGACCCGCCTCCGGTGGCCCTGTGCTAGTCTTGTGCATAAAGTGCAATACTTGGGGTAATTTGAGTAGCGAAGAGATTCCAAAACTTACTGGTTTGTGAATCTGTGAACTACGAATACTTACCCATATTGGACGTACCCAACCTACGTCCCCCTTCCGGCCATCACGGGCGGCGCCTCCTTCATTCGGATCGCGGGCCTCGCCCTCATCCCTTTGTACGCCTCTGTCTGCCTAGTAAATAAGAGGACATAGCGTTGCCAGCCCAGACTACTGTAAAAGATTGCCAGATGGTCCTTGGTGGGTTGTCAAAGTGGCAATATGGGGAAGTATTCGTAGTTCAAGTATTCACAAACCAGTAAGTTTTGTGGATTCTGTAACAAACAGGTCTTCTCCTGTCATTTTGATTCCCAACGTTATCATATAAGGAATTTATAAGGATTATCCACTCTATGCGGAAATTCCTAAAAACGCTGAGACAGAGAAACCTTTGAATCTCTTGGAGATTGGATTTGTGTTGTAGTTAACTGGTCAGCCAGCAAGGCAAGCAGTGGGTTATATGAGACATGGAAAAGCAAGTTGCAATGGCGGGTGGAGTTGGGTGCAGAGGGGGAATTCATTACCAAGAAGAAGCTTTTCTCAATGAATAGAAGGGCTGAAACATGTTTTGCACCTACTATTTTCATTCTTAACACTTTCCCCTAACCCCTGGAGCAGCCCATATTATACTCCAGGAGAGACGCATTAGAGACAGTCAGGAATTTATTTTACCAGCAATCTCGTTAAACCAAGTGGCTGGCACAGTATGTAGTGCGTCGCCTTCCACCTGGCATATTAGGGTTCGAATCCCAGTCAGGTCATACAAAAGACTTTGGAAATGGTACCTGTTGCCTTCTCCCTGGGTGTAGCACAAGAGACTAGAGCAGAAAAAACTGCTGTTCAGGTAACACTGGCCCTATTAGTTGACATTCACAGCTGGGTCAGAGGGCCCAGTTGGGTAGGCGTGCATTAATAACGCAGAGTCTAATGCACAGTGCAGTTAACGTTCACTCTGATTGGTCTGTACTGTATGTGATAATGACATGTCTTATTGTTATTCTTCGCTTCATGGCTGTATACGTCTGAGTTTGTTACATGGAAGTACATTTCATCAATGATGTTAGCTCTGTTTGTTTTCAGGGCGACTCTGCATCATTACTATTTGGGATATGGATAACCGTTCTCGTCTATTCATCATTTGAATATGACGTTTCTCTCCTCTCTCACAGGGCTTGGATTCCGCAACCACACGTCCCCTACAATTCCCAGAGAAGTACAAAACCCTGTACCCACTGGATGATGTCAAGCTAGCCAACAACAACTGATCGCTGCCGCCAGACTGCCTCCGGTGGCCTTCTCACCGTACCTGGATACTTTGAACAACTATGAGGATATCAAGAACCTGCACTTAAACTTCCCATATGGGCCGATGCCAAAGAAATATCATGTGAGCGAAAAAAGGAGTGGTCGGCTCTAAAACAGAAAAATGTTTCCTTCGAAATAATCAATTTTTTCATCTCAAAAACCAGCTATGCTGGTTTAGTATTGTGGTTCAACCACCATCGCCTATCTATCTGTCTGTTTTGAAGGGGCATAATGGGTCACTATGTGTAGGAAACTACTGCGAATTCTTCTCCTAACGTATAAGGTTGGACTACCATCCTATCCTACTCGGTCATTGTTAATACAGACAAGTGGTACCTATGGGGATTTTTTTCATGGATTCCAGTCAAAGGTCATTTCAAGAGTCATAATGAACCAATAAGTGGAAAGGGCAGAAATCTGCAAAATGCTTTTCCTCCTACCGGTTAGGTTGAATTACTTACTACAGGTGTTCTGGAATTTAAGGTCAATGGTCATTGAAAGGGCATATTGACTATATTTGAAAAAAACTGCAAGAATCTGAAAAATGTTTCTCCTGCATGTTAGGTTGGATTTCCTCCATACTCCATACTCCATACTCGGTCATCCTCGAATCCTCCTCTTCCTCCTACTACAGATCATGTTGGTTACTATGGATACTGTTCAGAGTATCATGGCTCGTGGTAGGCTTAGTCTTCCATAAATGTTGACCAAACTGGGGGACCATGTTTATGACTGGTGGGTCTACTTGATCCTGCAAAAGTCATGAAGGGACATTATAAGCTATAATGTGTAAGGCATGATGAGCGATTATGATGAAAAATGTAAAATGCATTCTCTCCATACAGAGCATTGCATTTCCCTAAAATTACAAATGGTGGGGTAAAGGGTGGTCCAATTCATATCTCTATCACATGGTACATATAGCGTGTTCAGGGAATTGGTGTCACGTCCTTTGATATGCTATAGATCGACTATGCCTTATTGGCTCACTCGTATCCACTAACTTTGCATGCAAGGTTTGGCTCCTATGATTGTTTAAATTATAAATTAAGTACCAAGTCATTCATGTTTCACATTACGATGTAACTGCAAACCTCCAAAGGACATCTGGAGGCTGATACAGCAGAGGTTATAGCGTTGAGTATGGGAAACTGTATCTATAGGTCCGAATCCCATTTCAATGCGATGTTTTTCTTGAAGTTATTGGCCTTCAAAGTTTGGTCCATATCAGAAAAATTGGGGAGATTCCCATTGCCATTAATGCATACGTCCACACTTTTACCACCCAGGAAGTTATGTCATGTATTTCAGTGTTTCATTTTGTTAATAAGACATTACAGGAGTTTCTGTTTGTCTTTCTCTCATCAACGAACCCTCAACACCTAACGACCCACTACAGCAACCCTTTCCCCCCCCCCCTAACTGAATGGCTCTTCGTAAGTGAAATTAATGTGGGAAGTTGACATCATTTATTATCGCATGATGGGAGCTTTTCAATCTGCGCATTCCACTGAAGAAACTGTCCCTCCGTAACACAATGTCGTAATTAACGTCCGGGCTTGGCCTGATGACGCATTCAGTTTTTTTCCGCCTCATATTTTCCCTCTTTATATTCCTCCTGCCAGTTGTCCTTTAGGACAGTTGATAAAATATTAACTGTAATGAATATTTGGCTTTGTTCTCAGCAATTGATCCAGGCAACACTACTATGCATCTGTGTCCTACTGAGACTAGCAGGTCGGGCCGGTTTCCTGTCCCGCTGGATGAACATGGCTCGCTGATAACACCATCAGCCATTTGTTGGTGATCACGGTGAGTAACTAATTCATTGTCTGGTATGGTTGCATTCTTACTTAAATCCCTCAGTAGAGGCGATCACCCAGGTCCAATGTGACTAAACCCTTTTTTCTGGAGAGGGGGGGGGGAACTATTAAACAAAAAAAAACAAAAAAAAAGAGTGCAACTCTATGCTCATGTAGTCAATTTTGTGTCCGCTCACAGACACGGGTGACATTCATAATATGAGTATACTATCATTGTCCACAGTGCTTCACACACAGCCTGCTCTAATTACAGTGAATAAATTCCCCCCCTGGTGCAACTTGGGGGAAGATAGTATTTCACACTCACAAACAAGTGATGATTGCTTGTGTCAGCTCCAATCTTGTTGTCAGTAAACAATTTTAGAGCATTCTTTGGTTCTTATGTGAGAACAAAGTTTGAAAAGAGGACTCGCAATCCTTGGGTTCTTCATTGTGTGCTCATGCTTGTTTGATAGCAGGAGTTTGTTCCAACAATGAAACCGATTCCGATGAATTTTGTATGTTTTTACCAAGGACTTTGGTGACAAGATTAGTAGACTTCATGCACCAAGAGTCCTACTTAAGTAGGTATTAGCCTGTTTTTTTATGTTTTTACTGTTATGAGCTTGTTATTAAGATTACAGAGGAACAATAGTAGCTAGGTGGGGTGGGTTGGCATGTAGGCACAAAATGACAATTAGGTGAACTGATTAGATTTCCATATTAAATATGCTAATTAAATATTCTTGTATGCATAATTCTTGCCGCTTTTTAAAGAGGTCGAGATTTTTTCCAGGCTCTGAGACCTTGAAGTTAGAAATCAGGTGTCAATTTGATCAAATAATGTGTCTCATATGCATCA
The DNA here is from genome assembly GCA_026419785.1 of Sclerodactyla briareus. Taxonomy (NCBI): domain Eukaryota; kingdom Metazoa; phylum Echinodermata; class Holothuroidea; order Dendrochirotida; family Sclerodactylidae; genus Sclerodactyla; species Sclerodactyla briareus. The sequence goes on along the minus strand of JAODTK010005595.1, from coordinate 159,566 downwards.
TAAATGTACATTTTTACCAACCTGGTAAAACATGGTCAATATTGATCACAATGTATTTCAAGGGAGCTCCTCTTTACTGTTTGGTTAGTGTTGTTTACATTCAAAGCACTCAGCCTGGCAAACTATTGCCACCTCTCTGATGCTTTAGATTCTGCTTGTCATTACTAGAACTAGCAAGTTCCCTTCTTATCTAACAGGTTTGGTTGAAATGAATTGACTGATACAACTACTGATTGTGAAACAGGCGAGACTGGCGGTTCTAGAACTCACCATGAATTCAAGGTCAAGGTCCTGTGGTAGTCAGTTTTGGGCTATTTTGATTGAACAGTCAGTTAGGGGTCTAATTCATTCGACTATCTTGTTTGAATGGTCAAACAGCTTCTACACGGACAGAAAAGAGCAGGAAAAATATTATTAGTGTAAGTTTTTTAGCGGTATAATTGACCAATGATAAGTTTGGGATGTTCAGGAATTTGAGGTCAAGGTCATCTACGGATCATTTCTGGCCATTTGTTTGAATGGTCCCACGGTTTCATCTATCACAGAACTGTTTGGATGATCATAAAAAGTTGGTCAATATTATCATTGACCTATGGTAATTTTGTGATGTTACAGAAATCAGATCAAAGGTCATTGGAGGGGTCGATTTAGCCACTTTATTCGAATGACCTGCATCTTAAAATTGATTAGCGATCATGAAAAAAATTGGCCAGTAGCCATGCGTCAATTTTGGAGTTACCTTCACATAAAACTAAGAATTGCTGCTGATTTTTCTCATAACGTTCAAGAAACCTGATAGAGGTAACCTTTACATTGCATTAAGTACCAGTAATGATAGCGAGTTACTGGCTATTGGTACCCTTGTTTTTAGGTTTGTTGGATTCTATGGAACTTGGTGGTTGGATGTAGACTTTATCTGGTCTTGATTAGAATTGGAGGCACTTTCAAGTGGACATTGGAGGTCAAATTTTCATCATATCTGGGCTATTTTATAAAACTTGATGGATTCGATCAAAAGTCATTGGATGTAGACTACATTCGGTCTGACAGAAATGGAGGTCATTTGATGTCACCATAGGCATATATGCATAATGTTATGCAATTTCAATGGAACTTGGAGCATGTGACTACATTTGTTCTGAAAAATGTCCATTTAGGGCCACCAGAAGGGATAAAAGTGTTTTTGTGTCCCCCGCCTAAACAAAGTTCATCAAGAACTAGCGACACTTTATTGGGTGTTTGTGTATGTTTGTATGTGGGGGTTTTTATGAGCTTTATGGGTATGTCACCTTTACCTCCCCACAATTTTTAACATTGACTTGAGTCACTGGGGGTTAATTCATTGTGTATAATTTGCTTCAATTCATGCAAAGTTCAGTTTGTTGGTTCCCATAAAAAAACAAAAAGAATGTTTAAGTGTGGGGTCCCCCTTGGTCCTGAGATATTCACAAATGAGAAACGGTCAGTGGAGGTGAAATTATGTTACTTCGCATACGTTTATGCAATTCCACAAACCTTCTACTCCTTTAGTAGACATGGTCATGATAGTCCTTATGAATTGAAATTATTAGTCGACTGATTGGTAAGCTGTGTTCTGTGAATGCTAATACCAAATCTGAAGCAACACATAGGCTGCTTTCAGATTAACTCTTATGTGCGGACTCCACTGTCTAGTACTACGGAATCGTAGTGCTTTTGCCCACGGATCCCCCATGTAAGAAGTACTACTGGACATTATATATTCCTGTACAAGAGCCCGTGCTTTGCTAGTTTCTCAACTACTACCCTCATCACTGAAAAGAGCCTTGTAATTGTTTGCGTGGTGACTAATAGCGAAACCACTGATCATGCAATTAGGTGAGACACTGGGGGCGATCGGCCTTGTTAAAAAATCAAGTTACATTTCCTAGTTTTCCTTGATTTCTAATGCTTGGGGGTTTTTTGCAGTATAGTTGAGGTAGTGTCTTTGGTAAGTACCCACCCCCCACCCCCCCCCCCCGTTATGGAAGTCACTGATTGGCTGAATTTGGAATGATTTGTTCAATCATCCAATGCAACGAACCCATGAATCTAAGCAGTGTGGTGAGTTGTGTGTTGTGTGTGTGACCACTGCTTGTAAAATATAATAATCGGGCTGGAGTGGATGAAGCTCAAATCAAGTTGTATGTACTTTGTGTGTACATTAATCCTATGTGTTCAAGGCCTAAAATAGAACATGTCTAGAAAAGTCGGGAAAACCTCTTGAAAATGAATATGTCAACAATACCATAGCTTTATCATGATGACTTGCTTTCCATCTTGCCGAACTTTTGGAGGTCAAAGGTCGTCGTGGTAGAGGAACTCAGTTACCATTTAGCTTTCTAATTGTTGTAGTAGTTGTTGCACTTTTCTGTCCCATGTAATGTTTTTACAATGGCCCACTTGAATTTCCTCACTAAAAGTAATTCGTTCCTTTCAACCTAAAGGTTTATCAGCTTGTTGAGCATGCCAGTCGGCAAGTTCACCAATTACCGCATCGCTACCCCAAATTTGTACCGCTTCTGGTCCAAACATGCCGGGGAATGGACAGATTAGAGGGTTCAGGTCTCTGTGCACCCAAGTTCCCTCTCATTGATCCGCTACAGATGAAAGGAAGGCCCGATTCACCGACCCTCTGATTTGGAGCGCTCCTCGTAATTGATGGAGGACGTGAAGTTGACAATGTCTACCCCTACCAACGAAGAGACAAAGGGGGATAGGGATACTCCGGTGAGGTGAGCCACCAAGGGCCAACAAATGATGCCTTCGCAGAACTGGTCGACCATCTTTCCTACAATAACTGATCTAGCTGGTTTATCAGTCCCGGACATCTGCCCGAACAATTCACTGGGCACCTCCACCTGCCGTGAGGGGGTCAGCCTCGACCCCTCGTCAGAAGGAACTTGGTCAGGGAAGGCCACCGGAGTTCAAAGTCTGCACATAACACCAATCACCCCCGACCAGTGTGCAGCCTGGGAAACATTTACTCCTGCCCCCTCTCTCGATGATCAGAATCATGGGGTACTCGATGCGTACATCAGAATACAGGTATTCAGAGTGGGTCAGCTTCAACCACACAACCTTCAAGATGGATTGGACCACAGTGTTTGGACGGGAGCTGTATATCTTGGAGAGGACCCACAAGAGAATAACAACGTAGCCTACAATCCCGATATCTCAAAATAGCTGAGAAGATGAGTAACCAGCTGCATGAAGGTTGGAGGGCCTGCATTCTTTAAATCTATCTGTAGTAGTACTTATTCCTTCATTTATGGGGTTTTGGGCACGTTAGGATTATGTATTTGTGCGACTATGGAACTTTTTGGCACATTGGGATTACGTGTTTGTGCTACCACAGCATTTTGAGTTGTTATGATCGTTAGGATTTCGTCTTAATTAAGTGCTAGGATACCTCTGTTAATGAAATAAAAAAAACATCACTAAATAACCAGATAAAGAATACCACCTGAATTACAAGCAATTTTTGCTATTCACCAAAAATAAATGTTCCCATGAACCGCCAAAGCCAGAAATATTGTTGTATGAATAGAAAGAAGCTTGAGGATGGAGTTTAGTTGCCCCATCAAGTCATCAACTGCACCATTGCAATGGTGCCCTCTCTGCAATGTTTTTAGTAATACATAAATTGGAAGTCCCTTGTTTGTCCTGACCTCGCCTAAATTCTACTGAGAAGGGATATGCTGCACTACCACCCATAGTTTTGAAATTCTAAAATTCAAGAACCAACAAAGTCATGAAGGTACAAAAATGAGGGGTCCAGAGATAATTATTTGGCAAATGCTGTCAAAACCTAATAAGTGTGCATGCAATCTTGTTCCACACCATTTATACTAATAATCATGCTATATGCAGCTGTTGGAGTTGTTGAGTTTGTGCGAAGCAGTCGTTATAACCGGAACTGTGTGAGAAAATTGTGATGAGATTGGTTGCGTAGTCTTTCATTTGACAAGTTCATGCATGAAAGATGGTAATCATTGAGCGTTCTTTTGAAAGAAAGTGACTGCCTCTATATGTATAATTTTAACAGCTCCATTTTATTTTTAATTAGTATGTGACTGATTAGCTCAAAGCACTGGCACATAAAGGGAAGTCCGACTAAATTACCTTTTTTTTTCTTTATATATTGCCGTTTCAATAACCTCACTCTGCTGAATGACCATGTTTTGGTACATATGCTTCAGCATAAATGTAATCTCTACTATAGGGGAGTGGGGGGGGGGGCTTTACAGAGGCCACTTGCTATGAAACTTGACATGCACTGGTGGACGGCACGATTTATGGTTTGCATGGGCAACCAACTTTACCAAGCCTATTGCCACTCACGTCAGGGGAAGAAATCACAAGTGGGTTCAGTGTCAGGCAGTAGTCCTGGATGAAGTGATAGAACAAAGGTTGTCCAGTATGATTATTTTATTCGGGAGTTTAGTTATTAAAGGGCAAGTCCAGCCAAAATATTTCTAGTGTCTATGATTGTGAATTGAATATCATGCCAATCAACTTATGTTTCATGTCATAGCATGTTAGGTTATAACGTTACAAATTAAAGATTATTAATGTATCCGCTGAGTGGGGCAATTTTGAAAAATTGGCAACCATTGGCTGGACATTCTATCCACCAATGTTGAAGAAGAAGAAAAGTTAAGGCATATGTCTAACTTTTCCCTTATAATTGGTTAAGTAGATATGACATCATACAAAGGTTGCCAGTTTGCCAAAATCACCCAGCTTATATGAAATTTGAGGAAGCCATACTTCCCAACCGAACATGCTATAAACCTGGAACAAAGTGATATTTTGATGATTTTGTCATTACTCTTCCAACAATTGTAACACCAAAAAATTATTGATTGGCTGGACTTGCCTTTAATACCGACAATTGATATATTATTATTATGGTAAAGTTTATGTACGTTTCCTGGAGAACCAAGTTGGAACTTCAGTCAAGCAAGGAGTTTGGATACTGTAATGAATAGAGGCTGTACCTTCGCTATGGTCCTCATTTTCAAACACCAGGATTTTATTTTTTCCACCACAATGATCCTAGCCCCCTATTTTCGCCAAAACTTAATAGGAAAGTTCTGGCAATAGGAATTTGGGAATCAGAAGGGACAAAGTCCGGAGACCTTTGACAATGGTCGTAGTAGGACTATAAGGTTATTGCTATTATTGGATTAAATCTGTGTATCATTTATCATGCATATATGGGATTTCTTCTAAATAGTGGGTATTGCCAGTAATTTTGAATTAATTGACAATTCATTTTTTTTTAACAAACGTATAATATATAATGTTTAGGATTGATTGCTTATTGTTAATTAACTGCTCTGAGTGTGAGGCCAGCTATATATGACCAGCTTCTGTCTTTTGCTATATCCCTGAATTACACAATAATAACTAAGTTGGTGCTTATCTGAGTACATTTTGTATTTCTACTACGCTAATTCCAGAAGACAAAAAGTCCAGGGAATTCACAGTGCTTATTTGGTCTTTTGTTGCTGGTCAACTGTACTTCTCTTTCTGCTCGCTCGCCTCCCAGTCCGTCAGCATATCAAAAATTGCTGTTCATTTTAGGGGCCCAGGTGGTTCCAGCGGTTTGAGAATTAGCTGGTTTTGAAGCCCAGCTTTTCCAACAGTCATTGTTAATAGACTAGCAAGGCCCTGGGAAACACCAGAAAGGATTTTCCTGTATCTTGATTGGCTCTCTATAGTTGTCAATGAAGAGAGTTCAGAGGTGCACATTGGAAATAATTACATTGGGGGGGGGATGTTTATTAATTACTAAGTATGAACCATAAGCCCCTCAGAAAACAACGCAAGACCCCTCGAATAAATATTCAAAGTACTGATGGTATATTGGCAGACAGGCCATACAATGCTGATGTGTCACCAATCAAGTGTCCCCTGGTACACTTAGTTACCTAGCTTTCCCTTGGTAAAGCTAAATTAGGAACATTCCACGCTTGCAGTGTGAGTAATGTTTCTTGGAATGCTTTCCATCGTTCGCTAAATAGGAGACAGTAAATTCAGACAACTATATATGAACTACGTTCCCTCCATGTGAAGCTGAGTTTGACAGGTTCTTCTTCATCAGTTTTAATCTGGGTATCGTCCCGGGTTGCCAGACACTCATCTTGCAGCACTGGGATATGCCAGCGCAGAATCTCAACGAATCACCTCCAAATATGATTGGTCCTGAGACCAGGCCTCTTCACAATTTGGAGAATGTGGTACAAACACCTGTGATGAGAGAATTCAAACTGCAGGCAGAAGCCTCCCTAAAGGAGAATTTCCCCCAGTCACTGTGGGGGTGATGGGTGAGAGCAGCAGTAACCACGATTCCAGCTCAACTGGTAGCTATAGTCTCAGATCTTGTGAAGACCTGGCCTGAGCTTTCTGGTTAACAAACCAGGGTACTACTTGAGTTGTGTGGAGAGGAAAGTGATGAACACGTATACAAACGTACAGCCCCATCAAAGGTTGTTGGCTTCCAAAATGCTTTCGTCACAGGTTGACCTTAGCACATGGTCACAGAATGTGCACACATCAACTTTTATCCTGTTATCATCTGAGGTCAAGAGAGGTCGAAGTCTGAAAATCTTGTAATTGATAAAGTACAGTGGTGCCTGTTCCGATCCGGTTGAAATTGGTATGCCTCCAAAAAAACTCAACTGGATGAATTCAGACTTGTGAGTTCCCCCATAATGAGTACTACATGATCCCTATGGTAAATCTTGTAAAACATGTGAACTTGGCAATGCTCAGCTTGATAAGTCAGGATCCATGAGGAATCATGAAGCTGTTCTTCTTTTATAAATCATGTTTTTTTTACACGGAAATATAAGACATATGTACGCCTATTGTGCTGTTACCTTCTTATTCTTACAGGTTTGGGTGTCTAGCTGTTAAGCGCACAAGTGGACAGGTCCAGAGTTGTGATTCAGGTCCTGATCAACTCAAGACTCATATTTTCTCCACAGCTGAGAAAGCACATTCTCGAACGGCTGACTCATCTGTTTGGCGATAGTTAGTTATTTCTGTCTAGGATTGTTGAATGATACTGACTGACTTAGAGTGGTCATAAGAGAGGGATTTGATAGGTAGTAATATTCTACCAACACCTAGCTATTCCGAGTGTTTAGTCGGGCAAAAAAGTGTTATTTCTACAATACAAGCAGCCGGGTCAGAGTACTCCAACGATCAAAAAAGTTACTGGTTTTGTTGGGTGAATATGATAAATTACTAATGCAGAGTTGCCCTGCCACTAATGGGTGTTCAAGGATATGGTATCTCTAGAGAGATATCTTGTTTCTTCAATTTTGGGGGGGTTGTTAATTAAAGCACATTGTCTTTACTTATCATCACATCATAAAAGTCTCAATCAAATGTCAGCTAAATTTGATTTGAATTCCTAGGGATTAAGGAAGCCGAGTAAGTCATCGGGGAATGATATGAGGAAAGGATAGCACCTGTTAATAACTCAACTCTAGACTAGAATCAGATATATCGAGAGGCATAACCATTCCCCACCTCCTACTTCCTTGGAAAAAAGTTGTTGGAATTACCCCGTCCATACTTGAAGCGATGGATAGAAACCCGCTCCCCACACAATGTTGACACAACACTGTCGTAGCCAACATTGTACGGGGGAAGAAGGGGTGTTTGTCGATGTAGTGATAAGCACAAAATCACCATTTCTAGTGCCATGAGTGGTGTTCCGACGTAGGTGGTCACAAACACTTTTGTCCAAGATGTAGGACCGCCATCATTTTACACTCAAAAGGCCCATCAGTGAGCCACCAGGAATACTGGGACTTTTTCAGAACATGGAGGAGCGGAAGATTCATTTGTTCCAAGTAACTGCTAGCAAAAAAACCAAGAGATTTATTGCAATATTCCGAATATAAAACCAGGAGCGACACGCACAAATCCACTGTACCACAGTAGAAAGTGGAGGAAAGACCAGGAGACCTCACCCATCGCAACTGCAAGATCAGCCAGCCACTCAGGAAACAAGGCGATCGCCCCCGGTGTGGCGCCTGGTCGCGCGATCAGTTTGCTTCTAGCAGTCACCATGCAAACAATTTCAAGGTATTCCCATGGGTGGCTATTCCATGATTTTAAATTATCAATTAGATACATTAATTGACTTCCAGTGACTTATCTTCTGATTTGAAATAACTCGAAGCAATAGTGGACCGCACTTGATCTGGTTTCATGGGTATTCCAACAACTTGAGATTTGCATTAATGAAGCAAATTAACACACATCCGATACCCCCAAGTGACTCACTCTGTGTTAAAATTATTGGGATTGAAGTACCATACCAATCAAGCTTCATGGAAATCGAACGAACTTTGGAATTTGGAATACACTATTCGAGAAACACACTGAATGACCTCTAATGACACCAGTCTATGGGGGGGGGGGGGTTGTTGGGGAGTAAGAGAGCATATCTACCAAGTTTCATGACATCCAAGCAAACTTTCAAATTAATGCAAATTATGGCCAATTAACTGTGCTGCCCTCCATGACCCTGAATCTATGATATGAAATTTTTTGAACTGCAAGGTAACTCATAACCCCCAGGTTTCATGGCATCCTAGCAACTTCACGATTTTGCATAAATGTGCAAATTAGATACATTGAATGCCCTCCATGACCCCAAATCTTTATCAAAATGTTTTGCACTGAAGTAGACCATATTCACCAATTTTTTGAAAACCCGACAAACTTTCGAATTTTGATAAATATTGCAAATTAGACAACTTAATTCATATTTAAGCTGAATATCTAAATCCTTTCATCTACTATATCCAATATCCTGCATCTAATCCAACCAAGTCACCATAGCAATCTACGGTTCATCCAATAATCTGCTAATGAGCTTAACAAATAATCACATAAAATAGGCTATTACCTTACTTAATTAAAGACTTTTGCCGCCCAAAATCTAATCATATCGTGTTCAACCACCCCATACTACGATCCTACGTCCAATTTTCATAGAAAGTGGTCAGACCGTATCGAGATATCCTGCTAACGAGGAAGTTGGACACACACACACACCACACACATACATGTAGGACCGTCAAAACGGAGGGACATTGCATTGAGCCCCCCAACCGAGAAACAACATCGTCAAATCAAGGCCATCATCAGTGTACTGTGAGACAATAGCATGGTCCCTAAAGAAGTGTTAGTTGGAAATTTACAAAGTTAATAAACTCTAATATACCTCTGCCCCTATGGTGGTCTGATGTGAATAGAGTATGATTTTCTGCTACACAACCGAGGTCTCTATTGTTACACACAGCCTGCTAACCGAAGACGCACACTAATACCATACAACCGTGGACCAAAAACTGTCTGACTACCCCTACCCCACCGAGGACTGATTGCAGATTGACACTATACTGCACTAACAGCATGTTTTAGCATGCGCTTGTGTCTGGTTCACAAACCCCTATTTCAAATTCAAGCGTGGACAGTCCTCATTCCCAGGTGCGTCCTCAGTTGGCGGGTGTGTTTCTACGACGTCCTCGTTTCATTCACACCTATTACAACGCACCCCACATACATACCACATCACCATGAACAAAGTGATCGCTGAGTCTCTTCCTGAACTTTGTTCAGCGAGATAAGAATGAGTGATTCAACTGGCAGGGATCGAACACCTTACTTCATCCTCCCGATACCCAACTCTTGATTCTCCCTCTGAACTGCTTAGTTTGGAACCCTCTATACGTAATTATATCCACGCACACTGTAATTGTTTGGGGATATTATTGTTTTTGGGGTGTAGCTGCCGCCGCCGAGGTCAAATTTGCGTTTTGATTAGAGATTTTTTCTAACTTGTTCTGATTTGAAAAAAGAAACTTGGAGAATGAGAAGCTACGTTGGTCTTGACACCAACAGGTAGGGGGTCATTTCAAAGTCCACCAAGGTTCCACAAGTCCCTTTCTGCGGGATATACACGTCGGCGTTCTACCCGCCTGCACATGTCTAGTTTGGACATTGAAGATTAAAGGACATGCAGACTGGATACAACAGAGGTTATATGGTCGAGAATAGGAAACCACTTTCAATACAATGTTCCATGTGAATTAATGGCCTCAAAGTTTGGTCCATTAGGCAGAGCGAATTTGGAGAATTCCAATGGAGCAATAACGCAGGAGGTCACACTGGACAAACCGGGAAGTTATGTCATTATTTCATTGTTTCATTTCGTTGCATGAGTCAACATTGGCCCAAAAAAATATGTTTGTTTGCTCTTAAAATAACCATAAACACCTATCAACCCACAACCTCAATCTTCCCCCAAGACTAAATGCTTTGCGAAGCGGTGAATGAAGATAATGGTGGAATTACAATAGGGAACGAAGATTGTTTGCATTCATTGTTGCTGGATGGGATATGCTTTTTTGAACTTTCATAATATACCTGCACAAACTTGAAGGACGTTACTCCGTCCAGAAAGTTGGACAACTTCAGGTTGACTGTCAATTCAGTTTTCTCCAATAATACATAAGCCTCTTTTTACATCATCTGCAGTTGTCCTTAAAAAAGTGGATGAAAGATGTTTATGCTATTGTTTCGATGCCGCTGTGATGCTATTCTGATGACAAGTAGTGCATGTTGGTAGTTTTGGAACATTTTGTGTGCGGCGCAGGATGGGGAACTTTTTTTTGCCGAGGCAGTAATTTTCTATGGTGGCACGCAAGCGTTGGGGGGTGTCAGCTGGTAAGTCGGGGAGAAACCACCCCCTTCGCCTGTCTTCTCCTTGCGGAACACTACACTGGGGGACAGCTCAACAAGCGTACTGGGGTGAGCAAAAAAAAGACATAACTTTTTCTTGAAGTGCACATATGTTTTGTCTTTTATATTTCATTCAAATGCGACGCCTATAAATCTGGCTCAAGCATATTCTCCAGAATAATATTTAACATGCTTGTAGAAAATATACTATATGATGATACTAATATGATGAGGAAATTCCATCCAAAAAAACTTTCAGTAAACTTGAAGCGTGGTTTATACTACCACATGTGACAAAAAAGAATAGGAAATTCCAAATTAGAGTCCCATTTATTGCTTTTATACTAAGCACAAAAAAAAAAATAATAAAACATTGGGCTATCAAGGTAACAACAGATGTTTTTTGCAAAAAACTGGAAAATAATTATTTCTAATATTTGAAAAAGCTATTAACAACATCAACCTCATCAAGTTTCCTGAAGATAATAGGCAATATAAAAGAACACAAAAACATTTACTAATTCTTGCAGAAGGGCTGGTATTTTTGCCACATATAAAATATACAGAATGTCGATGAACATTAACTTAATATAAGGGGTAACACTTGCAAATTTTCCCTTTGGATCATTGGGTCGCTGAATCAGATGTTTACTGTCTTGAACGAGCACTATGGTGCTGTAGCTCATTCTCAGTAACACTTGAATGCTCCTCAGTGATGTCACTAGCAAACCTGAATCATCCATCAACATAGTAATAACCCTGACTACTGCTCTGTTACACTTGTGTTGGCATTTCCAAGGTACCAATCAGTCTAACCGACACAAGTTTACACACAACTGACCTGGTCAGAAGTTCAATGAATATGATTCCTTCCTAGCCTACCTGCTTTTAAATGTCCAGACGACAGGTCAACAATACTGACCAGTTACTATGCTTTTACAAATGTTATTTGACACTATGAGTCTTTGTTTCAAACACCTCTCTGGCCATATACCTATCAATGTTCCATCTCTCTCGCACGTATGTAATCTACCTATAGGTCAAACAGTACCGACCAGTTACCATGCTTCCACAGTGTAAGTAGAACCAGCAAACCACACACTGTCTACTGACACTGGTGCAGTCTTTGTGTTTCAAAATCACTCTGCCATATACCTATCACACTGCTGAATTGCAGTCTCGGCAAGTATGTAGTCTACACAGGTCAAAACGTACGGACCCGTACCACACTAACACCACTCTTTCCACAGTGTAGGTAGAAACCAGCAAAACCACACACTGTTCTTTTGACACTAGTGAAGTCTTTGTGTTCAAACACTACTGGCTACTGGCCATATACCTATCACTGTGCATCTCGGATGTATGCAGTCTACCATAGGTCAAACAGTACCGACCAGTTACCATGCTTCCACAGTGTAAGTAGAAACCAGCAAACCACACACTGTTCTATGACACTGGTGAAGTCTTTGTGTTCAAACACTACTGGCCAGATACCTAACACTATCACATCCCCGGCGCATCCAGGATATCTTTCGTCTAGTACAATTCACACACAGCTGCCAGGTTACTGTTACCATGTTCCTTCAGCTTCAATAAGACACCGGGCACTCACAGTTGGCAACCCCGGCTCCCGCTCTGCAGTTTGAAATGCTGGTTACTACTTCCCAACTGGAAAAAGAACCAGAAAGCCAAGAGGCTTATAATCCTTGAGCTCTTCCTGACAACTATAGCCGACACAAGGACAAATGGGCGATGTCCAAAGCTGTCGACCCTCTGTATGACCTCTGACCTGACCCCAAAACAATAGGGTTCATGTACTCATCATGGGAACACACATACCAGGTATGAACTTCATCCATCCAGGTGGGGTCAAGTTATCGTGTTCACAGCCAAAATTGGCCAAATTATTGACTTTTCACAAATTTCATATTTTTGACCAAAATTCACCCCTGACCGATACCAAAAACAATAGGGTCCTGTACTCCCCACAAGAAAGCTACACACCAAATTTGAACCCGATCAGACCAACCATTCTGGACTTATCGTGTCCACAAGGTTTTCAGACTTTGACCTCTAGTGAGCTCAGATGACCTCTGACCTGACCCCAAAACAATAGGGTTCATGTACTCATCATGGGAACACACATACCAAGTATGAGCTTCATCCATCCAGGTGGGGTCAAGTTATCGTGTTCACAGCCAAAATTGGCCAAATTATTGACCTTTCACAAATTTTCTATTTTTGACCAAAATTCACCCCTGACCGATACCAAAAACAATAGGGTTCCTGTACTCCCCATAAGAAAGCTACACACCAAATTTGAACCCGATCAGACCAACCATTCTGGACTTATCGTGTCCACAAGGTTTTCAGACTTTGACCTCTGGTGACCTCAGATGACCTTTGACCTGACCCCAAAACAATAGGGTTCATGTACTCATCCTGGGGAACACACATACCAAGTATGAGCTTCATCCATCCAGGTGGGGTCAAGTTATCGTGTTCACAGCCAAAATTGGCCAAATTATTGACTTTTCACAAAATTTTTCTATTTTTGACCAAAATTCACCCCTGACCGATACCAAAAACAATAGGGTTCCTGTACTCCCCATAAGAAAGCTACACACCAAATTTGAACCCGATCAGACCAACCATTCTGGACTTATCGTGTCCACAAGGTTTTCAGACTTTGACCTCTGGTGACCTCAGATGACCTCTGACCTGACCCCAAAACAATAGGGTTCATGTACTCATCATGGGAACACACATACCAAGTATGAGCTTCATCCATCCAGGTGGGGTCAAGTTATCGTGTTCACAGCCAAAATTGGCCAAATTATTGACTTTTCACAAATTTCATATTTTTGCCAAATTCACCCCTGACCGATACCAAAAACAATAGGGTTCCTGTACTCCCACAAGAAAGCTACACACCAAATTTGAACCCGATCAGACCAACACTTCTGGACTTATCGTGTCCACAAGGTTTTCAGACTTTGACCTCTAGTGAGCTCAGATGACCTCTGACCTGACCCCAAAACAATAGGGTTCATGTACTCATCATGGGAACACACATACCAAGTATGAGCTTCATCCATCCAGGTGGGGTCAAGTTATCGTGTTCACAGCCAAAATTGGCCAAATTATTGACCTTTCACAAATTTTCTATTTTTGACCAAAATTCACCCCTGACCGATACCAAAAACAATAGGGTTCCTGTACTCCCCATAAGAAAGCTACACACCAAATTTGAACCCGATCAGACCAACCATTCTGGACTTATCGTGTTCACAAGGTTTTCAGACTTTGACCTCTGGTGACCTCAGATGACCTCTGACCTGACCCCAAAACAATAGGGTTCATGTACTCATCATGGGGAACACACATACCAAGTATGAGCTTCATCCATCCAGGTGGGGTCAAGTTATCGTGTTCACAGCCAAAATTGGCCAAATTATTGACTTTTCACAAATTTCATATTTTTGACCAAAATTCACCCCTGACCGATACCAAAAACAATAGGGTTCCTGTACTCCCCATAAGAAAGCTACACACCAAATTTGAACCCGATCAGACCAACCATTCTGGACTTATCGTGTCCACAAGGTTTTCAGACTTTGACCTCTGGTGACCTCAGATGACCTCTGACCTGACCCCAAAACAATAGGGTTCATGTACTCATCATGGGGAACACACATACCAAGTATGAGCTTCATCCATCCAGGTGGGGTCAAGTTATCGTGTTCACAGCCAAAATTGGCCAAATTATTGACTTTTCACAAATTTCATATTTTTGACCAAAATTCACCCCTGACCGATACCAAAAACAATAGGGTTCCTGTACTCCCCATAAGAAAGCTACACACCAAATTTGAACCCGATCAGACCAACCATTCTGGACTTATCGTGTTCACAAGGTTTTCAGACTTTGACCTCTGGTGACCTCAGATGACCTCTGACCTGACCCCAAAACAATAGGGTTCATGTACTCATCATGGGGAACACACATACCAAGTATGAGCTTCATCCATCCAGGTGGGGTTGAGTTATCATGTTCACAAGCCAGGTGTCACACACATTACACACACACACACTTACACTGGCATGACGATAGAATCCTCCGACTTCGACAGGAATCAAAAACCAATCATTTAACCGAAGGAATACAGGAATAAATTAACTAGAAAGTTGACAGCTAATATCTTAGAGTCCAGCAAGCTCATTCTCATTTGTGGATTGTTCAGCAGTACCTCATAGGGAGGGGTTAGTATGAAATAAATGCCCATTATAGGAGAATGTTTTTTTTGATGATGCTTCCTTAGAGAAGACAAGTAGACAAGCTTTTTAACAGGTGGGGGAGGGGGGGTATGAAAGTTTATGTTTAGATATGGTGACGGACACATTGAGTGTTTCAATCCTAACAAAAGTCAAACCAGGAATTCTAAGCTAAGGGAAGTAGCTGAGGCCAGTGAAGCCATTGCATTGATTAAAGGGACCAGGTCAAAATTCAGGTTTCGGTGGGAGCTCAAAACTGTGATGGCAGCTTGACATGATATATCTCTGGACGTTAGGAAATAGACTCGGGCACGTCTGAAGAGCCTGAGAAGGGAGATGACTGTGAACGCAGTGTTGTACAAAGTTATTTGATAATTGCATTAGGCTTCAATAAGACTCTGATGTTTGGTTCCTGAGGATTGGGAGCAGTAGGCGAATTCTGCCTATTCTCAAGAATACAAAAATTGCTCATTCTTATACTAACTAGCCAGGTGAGTATACCAGTGTGGTTTTGCAATGTGATGGAATCAATAATTAGGGATCATATGGTGAATTATTTCAATGAGTTCTGTTTTGTAGTTGAATAATATACGTGGAATTTATGGAGATGTTACTAGTTCCTTGGTCATGGTAGAGCTGTTGATATTATTTTCTGGATTTCAGAATGCTATGACTCGATGCCTCATGAAATCGTCTCTTGTTCAAATTGCAGAGCTTGGGTGGTCCACCACAAGTGTCCTGGGTGGGGATTCAAGAGTGGCCTCACAATAGGGTTCGGAAAGTTGCAACTGACGCCAAAGGTCCCCAGTGGTGTATTCCTCCAAGGTCTTTTTCTTTCTCGGTCCCCCCCTCTCTTTTTTGGCTAATCTAACAATCTCAATTATTCTATGGCAAATGATTAAAAATATTGCTGACAATACTAAGTTTTATACAGAAGTACTACGAATGATATTATGTTGCAATTGTTTTGAGGGATTCGGACCCACTCCGAATCTCCAAATAGTTTTCCCACTGGCAATGTTTTTCGACTCAAATAAATGCAAAGTCGGGCATGTCGGATAATCATAATGCCAACGCATCCTTCAGTTTGACTTGGTCAAGCAATTATGGAGTTTAAATTCGGAAAAGATTTTGGTGTTGTCTTTTTACTCTACCTTGAAACCTTCCAAGCAGGTGCCGAGGGACGGCTGCTGGGAGAAGGTAAATGGCATGTTCGGCTGAATTGAACTCATTTCAGATTTTAGACAAAGACATTGTTGTCAGGCTGGTCAAGCAGTTGTTAAGACCTTACCTGGAGTAGTATCCAGCAAGTAACAGGAATCTTGTTTTGCAAAGGATAAGATGCTAATTGAGGACGTTCGAAGGTAGGCTAAAAGATTAGTTTACTGTCGCGAGGGATTCTCCTGTAGAGGAAGGATTGAAACGTCTTGGTCTGACTCCAATGACGCTTTTAAAAAGGCCAATGTGGCGGTGATTGGATTTGGGTTATTCAGCCGTCCACAGTTCAATGGCATCTTTCTTTTGATCACTTCTTGGAATTTCCCAATGTTACCACTGAAGAGCTGCTGTCTCAAGCTTGTGGTGTGATACGTTGAGATGGATATCCAAACGTCTTTCCTCTCACCCAAAGAGTGATTAAGTGTAATAGCCTCCCTGCAGATGCTTGTTTGGTTTAAGGGGGGTAATGCCTCCAAGAACAGTTTTTGGCTTGTTTTCGGGAATTGTGGGAGAAGTTTTCAGTTCCGTTTCTTCTCTTCTGGGTTGTTGTGGTTTCAGGGACATTCATGAGGACTAATTCCTTCCTGACCCTTTCCCACCTCTAAGTAAACTGGTAGCCTCCCCCTCACATAGTGATATCATAAAATTGCCCAGAGAAAAAAACAAATGAAACAAAAACATAAAAACCAACAAAGGAAACTCAATTAAAGCAACAAGCGAAACTTTCATTTTGGGGTGTAGGGTTTTTGATATGTCCTTCTGTCTGTGCTAGTTCGAGGGAAATTGAATTTCAGATCATAAAAAATGATTTACAGCGTTCAACCACCAAATCAACAGGTGCATGCAAGAAAGAGTTACGTATTAGATAGGATTATCTGCGCAGTCCAAAGAGGCAACAATAACATGACCGACCCTCTTGTTCTTACACGTTTATTGTCTTGTCCATTGCTGCCGTATTCACTGCACCTCACGTCACGAATCAAAAGAACGCCCCAGCATGCAGAAAACAACAGTGGTTACAGAGAAAAGTAGAAGTGACCCATCAAACTGCTTTTGATCTCAGAAAAATAAAAAAAAAAAACCCTACACACATAGTTGGTCTACAAGGACCATGAAGCTAATTATAAACTAGAGGCCATGGCACGCAAATACAGGTAACTATTCGAAGAAGGACTGCCCCCATTGCTAGAGATTGCATTTGTATGCGTAACCTTAGTATCAGTAGGCATAACAGTTATTGGGACATAACATTAAATTGCAGGGAAGCATCTCTGGAGACAATTTGTAGCTGGAGCAGCATGGAGGCACAAAAAATACTAGTATATATATGTAATATTATTCAAGTTAGTGCAAATCGCCTCCTAGCATGGGTATGGGGAACATTTCTCCCTCTATGCGATAGGTAGGGGCCGCCTTGAGCCCAAAGGTCAGTTGTACACAGCACCACACATAGACAACATAGCAAAGTTGCCATCATGGGGATTCAGTGCTCATCTTCAGTGACTACATAGAACGTCAGTTCAGATAGATAGACTTATCGGTGGATTGCCAAGGCTAGGTCACAACGAGTCATTGAGAAGGCTGATTAAATCAATCAGAGGAGGCAGGTCATCCGTTTCACAGTGAACTTCAAAGCCAGGTAGGGAAAATCCCAGTATCACAAATCACCATAGATGGTGCAAGCTTTGTAGAATAGTGGGGATGTTAAAACTACCTGTTTTCGGGGGGGGTTTTGCGGTGGAAGCAGTATGTATTAGCTAGAGAAGAACAACAAACTTAGTGTAACCACAAGACATACATGTCTGGGTATCCCAGGTTTGTTAGATCTAGGTGTGGAGATGAAATTGAGATTATTCTCATAGTCTAAAACAGCTCAGCTTCATCTGTTCGAGACATCTGTATCATAGTGTCATCCCAGCTTTAGTATGATTCAAGTCCTCAATTTTAGTAGCCTTACCTGTCTGTGTGAGGGCAGTAGCACTCTGCCGATGACAGGTAGTTTGACCCGTCGTGACCGCCGATTGCGTAGACTTTCCCCGCCAGTATGGCGCACCCCACCCCTCCTCTGCATGTTGTCATGGGGCTCATGAGCGACCACTCATTCTTCTGCGGGTCATATAGATCTACAGAGTTTTTAGGGGAGCGCTATGGTCAAAGCCACCTGTGAAAAAGATGGGAAAGTCAATCATCATTATCATCATCTCCTTTTACGTCAGTTTTCTCATCATGATGAGGTTAGACGGGTGATGACTTATTCCCACCGACTCCTGTCTACTGCCACTTCGCTGTCGATGTGGCGTATCCTGGATCATAGTTGATACAATCCTGCCACGTTTTCCGGGGTCTGCCGGGTGGTCTGCGACCAGGAACCATGACATTCACAGCATTGTCAAGTGCACCATTCTCTTCTCTTCTTTCGACATGTCAGAACCAGCTTAATCTCCCTCTTTTCTATGTACATTGCAGCTCTCGCCAACTACAGCTTCCAGATTCTTTGTAAGTGCCGATGTTTCTGCACTGTACAGCATCACAGATCTTATGCATGCCTCATAAACTTGCATCTGCCGAGCAGAGGGATGTCCTTGTTTATGAGTAGGCCAGAAATCTCTCCCCATTTACTTCAGCCGAGCAGATAACTCTTGCCTCAGACAGCCTCTCAAACCTCCTTCATGTCCAGTGCCGCTCCCAGAGCAGAACGGTTCACTTCATTACCACTTCATTATCAAGCTTGATTCTTTCTTCCACTCAGACTGCATTGACGAGTCGTCTTCCTACACACATAGGACAGGAAAAGTCTACCAATGTGAAACATTATGTATCACAGAATTCCAGTTATTCGGTCTACAGCTAAACCAACAGAATAACTAGTTAATAAAATGCTTCTCAGGTCACAAAAGCATGGGGGGTTCTCCCACAGCTAGTCAGCCTCTTCAAGTTCAGTGGTTGTTTCTTTCCGTTGGTTTCACCACCCAATCTAGAGGCAGTTAAAAGAGGGATTGGCTCGTTAGCAGATAGTAACGTCAGAATCCAAAAAACCCATAGTGGATGGGGGCTAAAGTTGAACTCCTCAACTTCATTGTGAAGTCCACAAGTGCTCTGAAATTATGACTACAATGAAACGCTGACAAATTAGACTCTATTGACCTTCAATGGACTCCATCCTAATCTCAAAAACATCTCTGGACCACATCCACCAGGTTGTCATGAGAAGTGGGAATTCTAGGATTAAAAGTGTACCTATGAACCAGGGCAGAAGAATAGCAGTGGAGGTTAGTCTCACTACAGGCAAACATTGTGGGTTTGAATTCCAGCAGCAACGGACATTTTTCCCCAGGGTTGTATCTTGCAGTTGCGATAGGGAGGTATTGGTCTTCACTCATGTTATGCGGTGAGCAGTCGATTTTTAGAAAGGGTATCTGGGGTTTGTTCCCAGGACATATTTGCAATAAGTCTCGTTGGTCGGCTTTGAGCAGTCACGTTGGATGTGAATCTCCCGATCCCAAGGAAAAACCTAATCAGTTCGAGTACCCAACAGCCAGAGGAAATCTGCTAAACAAGCAAGACTGACATAACACACCACACACACCTACAAACAACTGATCGCAACTCTTCTGAGTTTGTTCTGGGGAGGAAACTATCAGGTACCAGGCATCTGCAACAATCCATCAAAAACACCAACTTGAACACTACCTTGGCATCATACTTATTTCACTCACTATAGCATAAAGGTTTCCGTTAAGCACAATGGCGCCACACCTGCCGTAGCATCTTCATGGGGGCTATCTCTGACACTTGTTAGGACGTGGGTCGTACGTTCAATGAGTGAGGGGCAGGACGTCATTCCACCACTGTAGGAGGAACGAATAAATTCTCTGATCAAGCAGACAGGGGGGGGGGGGGGGGGGCACAGGATGGTTCTTCCTACTCCAATGGCCTATAAGGCGAGAGACCCAAAAACAAAAAGCTGGCAGTATAGGTTCAATTTTTCAAAATCCTGTAGACCGACTGGGCCGAAGGTTATAGACCTCCGGAGACAATTCTAGTCCCTGACCCTAAACATTAGTGGGCAGTCTAGGTAATTTGATTTGGACATGCATCGATTGGCAAGACAAGTTAATAATTGTAATGCGATGCAGAAGAAGAGTGCATTATATCACATGGACTCTGGTGGGAGTGTAGAAACACATTTTAAAAGTCCAGTGATATTTACATTCAGATTATCTATAGAGAGGAAAAGAGTGGAGTATAACATAAGAAGGCGGTTATGAGCGCCTGAAATAGAAAACAATCTTAAGGCACTTTACAATAGGAGGAGAACAAAATCAACAATCAGCAGGATAATGATGAACTGAATATTCGATGTTCAGAGAATTCTAATGTTATTGTAGAGAAAAACATTGGTAAAATTTATACATAATGTGGTCCAAGCTAATCATCCTCCATCAAAGAATGACAAGTTTGGCAGCCAATAGGCAATTTCAATAGTGGCCACCGTGCCTTTTAGTGACCTTTGACCTTGCCTTCACAAGGTCAAAAAAATCAATGAATTACTGTTTCGAGGTCCATGTTTCTTTTCAACAGTATTACTGTATTTTAACTTCTAATGGCACTATATGATGTTTCATCCAAAATCGTGACACTGGAAAGGATTACAACCCTATGCAACTATGGCACATTTCAGAACATCTAATGTACTTTTCAGGAGGGGATACATTGGAATTTTACAACTATGTCCTATTTGCCCCTATTACTGACCTTTGACCTTGACTTTCACGAAGTCAAACAAGTCACATGGTCAATAACATTGGTGTCCAAGTTTAGTCGACATCCTTGAAAGACGGGGTTGGGGCCAAAAGGTAATTGTCGACAAACTGGTGGATAGATAGATAGAATGACCCGCACATTCCAATGGTTCAACCAGCATAGCTGTCTTGAGCTGAAAATGTATTACCTTCAAACAATATATTCTTTGGTAGCCAAAATTTCACCCGTCACTTGCATCTATACGGTCACTTGAGTATGGCACTGCTACCCCACCCCTGGCACTCCTCATTGGCTGGACGGTGCTCCACGGTTGGATGTTGATCGTAGCGTCCACGTCACTGAACCGGTACTGTCATCCATCCCACCGATCATCGTAGAATTGCCCTCACCACTTGATCACCCCCCAGGCCCTTCTGGAAGAGCCAAACAAAAAATATAGAAAATCTGATTCAATGCGAAAGAAGATAAATTGGATAAAATACAGTTGGACATGGCATGCCCAGTGGCACTCAACGTGTATGAGTCTAATGGGGGTCTGACATAACTTGTGGCCTGAAAATGGCATGTTTCAAAGTTTCAAAGAGTTGCCCGAAATCCATCACAGCTCTTGAGATAAACCATGCAATTTTTTTAATTTTTGAAGCATTTATTCTAACATTTGAGCCTCTGACCCAGATTGGAATGTAGTCGAGTACAGAATTGCTAATAGGTGTCATGTTTTAAAGCAAATTTCCGGTAGTATTCTGCTCAAAATCATCCCAATTTTGTTATTCCCCCAATGCCTAATGATGACACATCATTGCAGCCTGCCAGAAGAAAAGAGAATATATGTTGAGAGCCTAGAGTCAGAATTCAAATTGCTACTGCATACTATGCTACTGTCTAGTATCCAGTTTACTACAATGGACACTGTACATTTTACTGACTTCTGCTCACAGCCTCTCCAACAGAGTAGATCCCCACTCATATATAATGAAAAGTTGCATAAACAAGCAAATTAGACAGATTTGAATGAACTCCAGCGACCCAAATCTATGTTTGAATTTTGGGACCGAGCGTAGACCATGGCCTACCCACTGACATTCAAGAGAAATCTAAACAAGAGCACCAATGGTGCTGTAGCTCAAACCGCACAAAGGTACCAAGACGAATGTACAATTATACATTGTTAAATGTTCAAGTCATGAGGCCAAGAAGACATTCTCAAGCAATGGCCTATTGTGCCTTTGACAACCTTTGACAATGATCTTTTCAATGCCAAACATGTCTTAGCAGTCAAATGACATTGGTTACTCACTATAGTCAACATTCATCGAGGAAAGCCCAATTGAGAAAGAAGCAATTTCACACAATGGCCTATTGTGCCCCTTTAATGACCCTGACCTTGACCTTCACAAATCACAAAAGTCAATGAACACTGGGTCCAAGTTTGGTCAACTTCCATCAAAGAATGACGTTTTGCTTCTTTTCAATCAGATTTTACTGCTTCAATTCGAACAACACTATTTGATATTGATATTGTATCCAAAATCTGCAAACAAGCTGAAAAGAGCACCTCCAATGGAATACTCGTTCCTCAGTGCTTTATTCTAACAGAAGCTATTATTGATGGAAGTCAAATTCCTGAACATCAAACACATCAGATCCAGAAAAATGTTAACGGCCCATACCTACTGAGTTTGGCAAAATTCTTACCAAGTTGGAAATTGGAATATATTATGCAAAGTAGGCAAATACAATGAACTCTACTGACACCAGCTGTTCCTTCAAAATGATCTGGATCAAAGGTGGATCACATCTACCAAGTTCAACAAACTTTCAAAATTGCATAAAATATGCAAATTAGACACATTAAACGACCTCCAGTTACCCCGACGTCACTTTTGAATTTCTCAGGAACCATGGAAGACCACATCCACCCAGTTTTAGTGAAAATATGACAAAACTTGGAAAATTCCACATAAAATTATGCAAATTAGACCACTTAATTAGCATATTTACAGGTCTGACAATCTAAATCAGTTCATCTACTGTCATCCGGTCCTACATGCCAAACTACATCACGGTAGAACATAACGGTTCTTGCGGGATCTTGCTAACGTATAAAATAAGGTAATTACCCAACTTAAATACTTAATTATGAATTTGCTGGCCCGAAATCTAATCAGTCGTGTACACCCAACCCGGTGCTACACACAAAATTCGTCATAATCAGCTCACGGTTTGTGAGGAATCCTTCTAACGAGAAAGTGCTGACACCACACAAACCACACGCCATAGTGACCACTAAGTCTCTTCCTGAATTTCATTAAGGCGAGACAAAAGGAGTACTGCTTTGTTGATCATTTACTGGGGTGGCATGAGCTCTTAGTGAAGTTCTACATGGTAAGCCATTACTGTAGTGTACAGTTACCACTAGACCTTCCATGTTCCTGTCATGTTGCATATAGTGTGCAGGCACCTTTCACCTCAGCACAACAAAGAGTTGTCAATTTTCAACTGTAAAAACACAAAACTGAACTCAAGAGAGGATATGACGCAGATTACCAATATATACTGGTAAATTACAGGGCTTGGAGTTTTTCACAAATGGGGACTTTTTGTCCCATCATGTGAATGAGATATAACGATAATATTTTGGAGTACAATAGGATTTACAACCAATTCAATTGTAGTGCAATTGAGTTATCAATGGCTCACCAGGTGTCCAACCCCGCCACAGAATGACGTAACGATGAGTGAACCCTCTCCAACAGATTATAGGCAGTCAGACACTATAAACATCAATCAGGAATTTTGGTGAACAATGAGAAATGACTTGCACAAAATTTTATAGCACCGACAGAACAGGGTTAGCCATAGGGGAATCTGACAAACTTGAGATATACTGCTATTTTGCTGGCAAGGATGTCAGTAACATTCAACTTGAACTTGAAACTGACATTGAGAATGATAGCCTATTGCTTGCCTCAAAGATTACATTTCTGATGCTTAGCCCATAGGGAATGAAAGCCATAGATTCGCATTCACTGCCCTCTTTCTCCTAAAAGTACCACTCAAAACTTATGTTGAAAAATTATAACATTAAATGATATTCACTAGTTGGAAAAACACAGCAAAAATCTCAATCTACCTCAACCTCCAGCAAAACTCCTGCTACATAACTCTACACAGTAAATGCTGCATTGTTGTGCCTTGATAACAGAGACAAAAATACCAGGTATTCACTTGGAAATGAATGAGATCATTTTTTAGTATCTCGTGAATGATTTAGTCACTTTATTCATGTTGACCCATCTATAGTTTATTTGTTACAGAGTTTTTAAAGTACAAATTTTATAATGACTCTATATTATAGGGGATCCCCCCCCCTCCCCCATGAGGTCACAGAGCGAATTCCGCAATAACCGATCATGCCTTATCGGCGCACTCGGATCGCCATAAATCCAGTCTGGGAGTTTGGCTGCCACAATGTAGTGAATATAAAGGACAGAGAGTCAAGTCATATTACATGACCATTGGCCAGAGGTAACATTGTCCTTAGCAACTGGCACAAAGGAATGGCAGTCTTTCATGATGTCACAATGAAAAGTTGGCTCTGACCAATGCGATTCCATATACCACATTCATGCTAACTGAACTTTTATGAAGGACAGTTCTTAGTTGTGACGACATACCAACAGCATCCTTCAATTTTTGCGTCGCTAGTCAATACTCCCTCCTTTACGTTATGCACACAAACCAAGTTTTCTCTAATAATAAACAGACAATACCAGAGAGATTCTTTTGCTCCAAAGTTCCCTTTCTTGGAATTTCATAACAGAGGGCCACAGCTCCAAGTTACTATAGCAACCATGAAAACAAGAGGTATGACCCCGCCCCCACATCCTCCTTTCGGTGACAAAACATCGCCTTGTGAAAACATCTGATAAAGGCATTGACAGCTCCGTGATATATAACATATATTAATGTCTGCCAAATAGGCCACATATACTAACAGACTGGCCATGCTCTTAAGTTCAATCAATTTTTTAACAGCTCATTAGGAGAACTTTTCTTCGTGCAATTTTGGCCCACCAGTCGGGTGACGTCATCTAGCTGTTTTCCTCATTTCAGACAGCAAAGGTCAGTGGCTGACACACCGCACTATAGCCTTTTCAGCCAGTCTCGACCGATTTTCATATACATTGTGCTGGTGTTCCAAGTTCAGAGCGATCTAAACCTCAGTAGCTCCTGAGTCATTAACTACTGACCTTGATCGTCGAAAAGCTTGTCTACAAGAGCTGAAGCATGTCACCCCTCCCCAAGGACAGCCTAGCCCAATCATCTCTGGATGTATGCCACAGACCCCAAGAACTTTCCCACCTCTCAACTGCTCCAATGCCTCTTGAGTTTGTGTTCAGTTGCACGTCACAATTGACAGGGGATTCAGCCACTGGGGATTCTCAAACTTGGGGGACCTGCCTCAAGTTGGCTAACAATAAACTTCTTGAAGTTTGATGTAGCTTTCCGTGAGGGATCAAAGTAATGTTAACAGTTGGAGAAAACTTGGCACTCCTGAAGACCCTGCAGTTCAACCCCACGCCGCACACACACAGCATATGGGTGACCTTCACCAAACTATTTTCAATCACACACCATGTACATAAATCAAACTTTTATGGAACAGACCCAGAAATGACTTTCACAAAGTTTTAGATCGCTCAGAGGAATTATGATCGCCTAAGGGTATTCGACAACTTGGTAATAAACTGCCAATTTGTTGGCAAGGGCTCCTGTATCAATGAGTTGAACTTGAATCGGTCATTGTACAAGGTAGGAAATGCATTTCCTACAGCTTATCAGCTGCCTCAAAGAGCACATTTCTAATTGCTCAATCACTGGAAAACCCCTTACTAAGATGCATTTGCCTTAGCTTTTTCACACAAAAAAAGCTATACTTATGTGAATTAGCTGGGTTCCCATACCCTCATTAGGAAAGCGTATTGCCTGGTAGCTACTAGCAGAAGGCGGCAGTGGCATTTGCAGGAAGTCACAGCAACAGGACATTGTCTCAGTGCAAAGTCACATGGAATCAAATATATTGTCGAGAAATATTGACTTTTCAAGCTTTGGAGTATGTACACAAACAAAGTTCTCTATACTAATAAACAGTCTAGCAGACAGAACAGAGAAAATGTTTTTCTTGACGAATCTCCTTACTTGGAATTTTATACTGAGCTATTAAACCCAGTAACCCACCCCCCCTCTTTTCCGCAAGCAGCTGCCTAGCCACTTTTATGGTGGGTTTCATCACACTAGAGGCAAGTCATGTATTACTAACCTGGACTATGAACAAAGCTTGGCAAGCTTCCTAAAGCATGTACATCAGCCAATCAGTAAATTGATCGCCATAGTAGTTCTTTGGAAGCGTTAATCCTGTCGTTTTAAATTTTAAACCAGGGCCTGGAAACAGGCTATTTCAGTTTGACGGACAGCTTCCCTCAGAGAAACTGATAGCATTTCACAGGATTTTTGTGCTTTTGTTCTTTTTCTACTCTCCTTCATGGATTTAGACATGTTTCATTTTTGGATGTCAGTGACCTTGTCTCTTTTGTGATGAAACTCTCATTTTTTCTGGCAGTTTCAACATTAACATACACACATGTCAAGTAACACTGCCGAGAATTTCAAAGAAATCTCAAATTACATAGTGCCCAAGGCTAGGAGACTCCTGCCAAGTTTAAAAACAATTGCCCCAATGATGTAACGATTGCAACTGATTGAAATTGAACAAAGCGGGAGGGGGGGGGGGGGGGGGGGGGGGCTGTATTCATGAGCCATATTCATGGACCCTGGAGAGCCATGAGTTGAGCCCTAGACAACATGGGGGACTGCCCCATTTTCAATCAGGGTAGGCCCAGCCATGCACTGCAGTTACCATATTTTAGTGATCTCTCTAACGAAGTTGATTTTGCGCAGTTTGTTTTGGGAGATGTTTCCTCTGTGTCTAGACCCAAACAGCTCCCAACACTCCGACAGGCCACAAAGTGCCTGTGCATCGCCTTCCCTGGATGGTCAGGCACGAACTGATAATGGGGCTTGTGTCAGTCAGTGACATGAGGGTGTGTCAGTCAGTGACATGAGGGTGTGTCAGTCAGTGACATGAGGGGTGTGCCAGTCAGTGACATGAGGGGTGTGTCAGTCAGTGACATGAGGGTGTGTCAGTCAGTGACATGAGGGGTATGTCA
Source organism: Sclerodactyla briareus (assembly GCA_026419785.1). Lineage (NCBI taxonomy): Eukaryota > Metazoa > Echinodermata > Holothuroidea > Dendrochirotida > Sclerodactylidae > Sclerodactyla > Sclerodactyla briareus. The sequence continues at coordinate 132,285 of JAODTK010005595.1, read as the reverse complement.
GTCAGTGACATGAGGGGTGTGTCAGTCAGTGACATGAGGGGTGGTCAGTCAGTGACATGAGGGGTGTGTCAGTCAGTGACATGAGGGGTGTGTCAGTCAGTGACATGAGGGGTATGTCAGTCAGTGACATGAGGGGTGTGTCAGTCAGTGACATGAGGGGTTTGTCAGTCAGTGACATGAGGGGTGCGTCAATGTACAACATGACCCACTTTTGATGATGACTCACACAGTCCAATGGTATAAGTGTACAGGGGGGAGGGGTTTTCACCACTAACAATACATAAACACTTGGAATATACTTGAAATATCACATTCGTTGCTGTAGTGGTTGGTAGGTGTTTGATGGGTCCTTGGTGCGAGAAAGAACAGCAGACTCCTGCTTAGATGTTGACGTTTCAACAAAATGAAACATGAAAATACAAGACAGACTTCCCCGGTTGTCCAAGTGTGACGTCATGCGTTATTGTACAATTGGGATTCTCTCCGATCTCTCTGCATAATGGTCAAGAACTCCACATAGGAACATCGTATCGAATGGGGTTTGGACATATAGACAGTTTTCCATTCTCCACATATACCCCAGGTTGTATCCAAGCACAGCAGTGTCCTTCAATAACCTGCTCTACTATGTAACTTGTCAGTACCTGCAGTTGTTCATGGGCGATGCTGGATCCATTTGTTAGTCTGAGGGTCAAATACATCCATTGGTTTCAGGTGCTCCTTGCCATCGAACCCCCCACAGCATAAACTTTGCCTGGAATAAATAGAGCATGAAAAATTGTTCAGGATTTCCCTTTTCTTTTCCAATATCAATTGAACTGTTCAGCAAGCGATATAACCCTTGAATCTGTGAGGGAACTTTGCAAGCAGGGTCCATGCCAGCCTCTCTTCACCTCCAAAAACTTCACGAATACCTGGAAATGCTCTTATAAAGTAGTATGTGCATATGGCTTATAGGAAAATGCTCAAATTCTCTCAAGGTGAAGAAAAACACCACCTTCGGAGCATACAGGTAAGAAGTTGCCTTGAGACAGTGCAGTTAGTGCAATCATCAAGGCCAATTATGGCCATCTAAATATGGCTCAACTTTTGGTACGTTCTATTTGTTTCATTGTGGCAGCGCAACCCCCCAGCTGAACCTCAGCGGATCCATGTGCGCCAGTAAGGCACGATAAGCCATTGCAAAATTTTGGCTTGTGATGTCACAGAGGCCATAAACATATGAGACAGAGGGGCAGGGGGCAGATTGGCCCAATTCATACAGAACTGACACTTGGGACTGAATTCTCCACTGAATTCTGATAGATTTTTGGGCAACAACATCACGTAATGAAAGAAGATTTGGGATGAGGAATCATGTATCCAAATTCCCTTCTCTGTTACTGTTTCTTGTCATCATTTCTCGCCCAAAAAGCTAAATCAATCCAACTTGAGATCTCCAGGGAGGCCAAGATTCTATTTATTGTGTATTGGTAATGCTGTCATTGAGTGCATCAGTATATCCATGTATCCTCATATAAGAGGCCTGTAGAGTGACCCCACATCTATTGCAATATCATGCTCAGGCGCTGTTGCCATTGTATTCAGGAAGTGGGAACCTGTTTTCTTCACAGTACAACTTTCTCTGCACAGTGTATAGCTTGATATCCAAAAAGTGCCTCCACTCTCCCAGGATTTCTTAGGATCCTTGGAATTGTCCTTTAAGCGCCCAGCTATTCAATGAGGTGTAAGCTTAGTGTAGCAACATTTCACCTAATTTAATCTCAATGGGCTCATCTAGGGATCCTGAATGGAAAAGTGCCCTGGTGTAACTTATATTCCCATCCTGGTGTGAGCAAAAATTTGGGTCTAAGAACTCAATAAATGCTGGGAGGGGTCATTAGAAGGAAGCCTGGATGTCTGGATTTCAGCACTTGGGTATCAATCTCTGAAGAAATAATCACAGCCGTGTGTTTATTTGTTACTTTTATGTATGGTACGAGTTCTTTCAGGTGAGCCCCCCCCCCTCAATCGCCACTGCCACCCCCCTTCCACCAGTGTTTTTGATAAAGGTACAAAGATCATACCATTTGCAACAGTCACGCTACTGCCTTCGCTTCGTGGTCATGTCTGCCACAGAAAACCACCTCGAATTACGGAGGTCGTAACACTCGGTCGACTTGAATGGATCTCCCGATGAACCCCTTCCGCCGACAACGAACAAGACACCTGTTTTGGAGAAAAAAGGGGTAAACAGTGCATGACATCTTGATATTCTCTGTAATGATTTATCGTTGCTAGTGAAATATGTCCACATGCAATCATCACCATGAGATCTGTTCCACAAACTGGAAATAGGACACAGACAAAGGAAAAACATGAACCAAGTGATTGAGATGACAAGAAAATCAGAAACGTGACATCAAGAGATTCCCAGGGAATTTATTACCCCCCGTCACATTAACATGATGTATTGCATGGCTATGCTATGTCTCCAGATTGGGGCTTGTTCACATGATTCGACAGTGAGTGAAATGATTGTGTGCCTCACTGCTTGACTTCTTGACCTGTCTGTATGAGCTTTATACCATATATCTTCTAAATACCACCTCTCTAGGTGGTAGTGGAAGAATGATCATCATCATACTAACAGTTTGACACGCACACCTCAACCACATTTGAACCAGAAAAAAAGGTTGTTTTTAGGATTGTGCCTAGATCACCCTGAGAAAAACAGGATATGTAGAGTTTACATGTTTTGGGAGAGAAAGTTATAGCTCGCAAGCCATATCAGTCATTTGTTCTTAATAAACACGTACTTGCACTCATATATCCTGAATTGAAAAAAAAATCGAAAATATTTTCTTTATGGTTTTATTCATTATATAATTTGAAGGATGGCTCCCACACACAGGCTATGATTGTAGCGAGAGAACCATGGACACTGATGGCGTAGCTAGGTGCGACGTCACAAGACGTTCACTGTCTTGTAGTTGTACAGCTAGACCACGTGTGTGCTTGAATCATTAAGCAGATCAGAAGATTGCCATATGCTGATGAGCTGTCCGCATGTTTTTTCCTATTATTTTGTTGGCTAAATAGTGTTGGTGAACAGTGATACTATTTGTTTAGTGGGAGGAGAGTGGGCTTCATTCGGCTAAACTTTACACATCTAAGAAGGAAATGAAAGATGGCAGGAGTGTTACACTGCATACTGATTCCTTGCCAAGTAGTTGCCAGTATTCTTTTGAAGCATTTACCAGTATGGGTATTGTCTTTCTTAATTTGTAGCAAATACCCCTGCCCCAGGCGTTCAATATATTGTAGGACTTCAGACTTCATATTTAAGAGTTTGCTGCTGACCACAAGCAACTAGCCCCAGAACACGAGTAATAGGAATCAACCACTAGATATAGCCAGCCAACTTACAGTATACCTACTACATTATGAGCTCTCAAAATATCTCTTGAACTACTGTATGATCCTGGATGACCTTAGGTGTCATATAACCTGACCCGTAAAACAATCAGGATAATCAACTCTATAACGGCGACCCTTCATGCCAAGTATTAGCCCTCTATGATTTTCTGTACAAAAGAATTACAATATTCAGACTTTGTGACCTCTGCTGACCTCAGTCGCTTGATACCCACGGTACCACCCCAAGACTATAAGGATAACCTACTCCATATGGTCATTAAACCTACAAGTTATTGTGTTCACAGGGTTTCTAGACTTGTTGACCTTTCTTAGGTGACCTTGGACCTGAAATAGGGATCATATCCTACACATACCCACCCTGCATATAGCCAAACTACCAGTGAGAGTGTTCATGAAAAAAAAATTGAAGGAAAAACGAACAAAAAAAGCTCCTGGCTATCGCATGCCAAACTTGCATGTTTCCTTGTTATTTCCAACAGCAGCTTTCACCCCCCCCCCCCTCCCCGACCCAATGTTTGTAAAAAAAAAAAAAAAAAAACACAAGGACCCCTCCCGCCAGTCTGAAGAATCATACTCCTCTTTCCGGATATTTGAAAATTTTTCACCCAGCTTACATGTCTTGTCCTCCCCACCAGATCACAATATTTTTTAATGTGTATTGTGGTTCATTCCCTGGGGTAGGCCTGAAAAGATTTAAGTCTATGACCCCTGACCCATACCCTTTGACATGCGTCTTTCACGCGTTCAGTGAGATCAATCGTGAGTTAACTAACTATTCTAAACTCTACACACGACCACTCCACGTGTACTGTCATGATTAATGGTTATCAGTATCAAAGTACTACCACCCCTTCAGCTGTGATGTAACATCCGATACTAAATCATACAGTATAATGAAAGCAATCGGTGATACCCATCCCAGACTGGGGGGTCCTACATTACACATTCAATACAGGAAAAGTACAATGGCACGCTGTAAATTATATGTCTAGGTATATGAGTGTTATAACATCATATCAGTCTTACAATGACAAATTTAGGAAGTGGCATAGCACTGCATTGGCGTAACCTAGAGGAGGAGGGGTGGGGGGGTCAGAACCACCCCCAATGACCCAGTGACCAATAATTTTTTAACAAAAAAACTGATTTTTTTTTTCCTGTGGCCAGTAGCGGTTTTTGAGCTTATTATTTTTAGCACCTATTGCAGCAGCAGTGATTGAGGCGGTCCCATCAATTGTATGTATTTGCCAACAGATAGGGTGAGGCCATTATGAGGCGCAATTCCCTTGGGTTCCGACTAATCCCCCCCCCCCCCCTCCCAAGACAGACAAATCTCTCAGTACACGCCTGCATAGCAGTCATCTCCCCTCCCCCTTTCCAGTAAAATATATGCCAAAGTATATCAGGGTGCATATTACTTTTATCTATACCCTGTCAAATCTATGATGCACTCCCTATGCCTTGGACAGGGTGAGTCATTGTCATAGAGGTGAGTCATACAATTGTTGTACAGTGATGCACCCCTCAGTCACTTCAAGGACTTAACAATTCTTTGAACATGACCCACTACCAGACCAGTATTTTCTGTTGTTTTCTGCATTTTAATGAAATGACAAACTCCAGAGTCTGCTCTAGGCCGTTTCAGGAACAGTGATGTAGATGTGAGTCACTTCGGATTTGACTCTGACTGACCATGCCCACATGCACAGGAGCCAATCCCAAACTAGCGCATTCTAACACCGCCCAGCGGCCCAGGGGGGTGAGGGGGTCAATCACAGAGAGAGTGTGACAACAACTTGGACATGCACTCTGCAAACAAAGGGTACAATGCAGTATCGGGTAGATCAGAGAAGAGTGATTATTAGGGGATAATGAACAAAAACAGTTCCCCTGAGCTCCCAAATTATGCCATAAAGCCTATGGGCTATACACCCAATCAGGAGTGATCAGCTCGCACACGCCCAGAGGGGCACTGACCAGACCCTTAAAGGAACAGCAGGCCCTATAGATTATCTGGAGCCCAAATCGGGATTAGCACTGGCCCCAGGAATTTTGGAATCTAATCATGGAGTTTCAGCACACAGAAATTGCCATGTGCCATGGAAAGTGCCATGCTGCACTCCTTTTTGGACTCTCTGAATTTACAACCAATAAAAATTTAGGGTTCCCAAATCTCAGAAAAGTGTGTCTGAGACCACATTCAGTACCTAACCTAGTTCCAAACTAGACATGTGTAGGCGGGTAAACCGCCCCTGTGTATATCCCCGCTTTTGAGCAATTATTGGGAAAAAGTATCTAACACCCCATAAAGACCCCCATTCAAGATAAACTTCATCCTCCAAGTTTTGTTGTAATCCATGGGAGTTGATAGGCACTGAATTATGCAATTTGACCCACAATGGCTTCGAAAAGACTTCTAACTTTGTGATGACAAATGTAGCCCCCATCTACTGAGTTCAAATCTGGAAAATCACATAAATTTTGTGAATTTTACCTCCAATGACCTTGAAATGACCTCCACATTTTTCGGGATCCATTAGTACCTACCCAACCAAGTTTCGTTCAAATCCGACTAACGTTAAAATTTTGCATAAATCATGCAATTTTAGTGGCCCCGGCAGCATTGCAGTGATGCCCACTTCAAATTCATCCGAGATTTCACTAGGGCGGACATGTGTACCAAGTTTCAGATCAATCGGATAAAGCATTTAAAGAGTTATTGTGCTAACGCATGAAGTTTCCGGCGGCGGAGGCGGAGCATGGGATGGCATCGGTGGCTACACACCCAAACCATAATATTCCCGGACACTTCCGTGTCGCCGGAATATAATTATTCAGCCAGTAAAAAAGAGGCAGCACAGTTTGGTTATGAGCATACAAAATGCAGGAAGTCAATGCCAACCTGCTATCAGAGTCCTTACAATTTTTTTTCCTGACATAACTCCATGACTTTTCAAGACTCACAGCCTGGCCTAACTACAGGAAATTGCATGTGTACTTTACTGAACTATTAGAATCTATGTTACATTGAGCAGTTCTCTCTCCTGCTTTTTTTTTTTTTTAATTTCATGACTTCCCATTACTTTTAGAGGCAAAATAGCTAACTAGCTCCATGACTTTGAAAGCCTTGAAAGTGACGAAGCTGAATTCATGAATCCCCAGGTTTCCCAGCGCTGCTTAATGAAAGAACTGTGGCTATATTCCTGTGATTCAATTGTGGTAGTTACAAATGAATGAGTTCTTAGCATTGTCAAGTATTAATTAGGGGATTCTTTAAAATGATCTCACTGCCAACATTTTACTACACTAGTTGTACTTGTACTGACAATTTTACCAAGCTTTTTGTGGGTACCTGTAAAACTAAGGCCTAAGAGTGAGACCCAAAAACTAAGACCTGTAAAACTAATCCATGTAAAACTGAAACATGGTCCTAATTACAAATTGTACGCACTACATCTCTTCTGATCACAATTGATAATTCAACCCTGTACAGACTGTGTACCTATTTGTTTTCAGCGGGAATTGCGATGCCATTAAGCACCCACCACCCTGCACTCCTTTCAAACATTATAAACCCAGCGTCACATTGAAAAGAGCATCAGTCGGGAGTCTTTGGCAATAGGATAAACATAGTTTTATATGAGAATGTACATGCATGTGTTGGCATGGAGTTGCAGTGTTAACCTTAGTTTTAGGGTCTGGCGTCTTAGTTTTACAAAAACCCCCGCTTGTGTTCAGTCAGTCACCAGAAACCTGAAAGTGAAAACTGCCTTCAATGTTCCACTCTCCGTGGGTTCTCTATAAAGGCGCAATGCCAAAGAGTTTACTTTAATTTCCACTGCATCTTCAGACCTCAGGGGAGGAGAGAGACGAGACCTGTTGGTAGTGTATTATTGGCATTGACCTTCACATTGCAAGCCTAACATAAGATTACGTCAGGCTTTCAAGATGGATAATAACAAGAATGAAACAAGTCAGACGGGGGTTATGGGCATCATCTTGGCAACACAAATTCCAGTCTCCTAATAATGCTCCAGGCTATGTATGAGGGCCCACTGTTAACAATTTTATGCCATCGTGATTGACGGATTCCATAATTCCCTAAACTGCCAATGAACAGAGTTATGCGACGAGAACGTTTCCACATCTCTCACCTCAGCCTACACAATCCTAACTAAGGGAAGTTAAGGAGACTTAAGCCTGGTTCTAGCCATAAAGCTATTATATTAACTGAAAGGCAATAATGGCCAGGTATTGACGCTTGTTACTACGTGGAGATGAAAATATGTCCCCCTGCGAGGAAACACTGAAAAGTAAAGAATGTATATGTACATTGTATCAGCAACGTACTGTGTACTCAACTTTTGATTGCAGATAAGCTGCGACAACAAATCTAGTATAGAGCAACCTGGATGTGTAGAGTACCAGTAAATGTGTTGTAGTTTCAATGCAAGAGTGCAACCCCCTCCAGGCACGGGTCGGACTGCGCCGAAAATCGGTTTGTAACATGCGTCGCAAGGGGACATAGCTAAAGTTTAGTATAGTATAAGCATAGTATTGTTTGTTCAATTTTCTACAGAGATAGCGCCAAATGGTGGTCAGATTGAGTGGTCAGACATAAGGTGAGAGATGCGGAAAATATTGAGTGAAGTAGAATTCTAATATGAAGCAGCCAGGTACTGGGCGGGGGGGCACAGCTATCACTGGAGTAACGCCGTGTCTTGACTGTCATGAGGGAGGGGATAAGGAGGTGAGGGCGTCCTCATGATCTTTTTTTTATTAACTAAGGGTCACAGATGCAATCTGGTGCTAAATTTGTTATCTGTTCATCAACAAACCAAATCCACATCTCTTTAAAACCCCACACTTAATTTGGAGGCACCCTACCCTCCTTGGCAACGTCACTGCCATTTAGGGAAGGGGAAGGCCATGTCCTGGGAGAGAGGAACAAGGGGATGGCTGATGAGATGTCCATCTTCCCTTTAGGCAACCAAGTATGCTTTTGAGAAGACGGCCACAAAGCTAAATTCAATGCACATTTATGACATATTCGTTCAAGCCTATTTTTGTACCATATTGCTAATGGACACCATTCCTTTTCCATGACTGCTACTAAAGGGGTAGCCGCCAGTTGCGCTCACTGCCTTCTGATGAGTTCTGGTAACTCCGGTTGCTCTCTTGTCAGAATTTGGTTCCCCTCTAAATGCACACACAATCACCCTACATATAGTAGTGTCACATGGGCAGTTGTAGGGGGTCAAGACACTTGAGTATCCCCGTAATTCGGGGCCAGAGGCGGCCAGCTAGAAAAACTTGCCAGCCTATGCTCATTCATTCGATATCCACCTTTTCACTTTGGCCCTTTAATTCATTGTCTGTTTTTTAATATTCAGGTCTAATCATTTGAACCTACCCAAAAAAAATCCTGCATACCTTCATTTGGTGCCCCTCCGGGTCATGTAAGGGGGTGGCACTCCTTCTTGAACCCCCCCCCCCACCCCTCCTCTGTGACGGCCACTGCCTACATGATCCACGAACATTTGCATTGCTCATGTTCGTGTGGCATCCTGGCATATGGATGAGTATGTAGTTCATTATCAGATGGCTAAAAATATTCTCCAACGAGGTACTACCTGCGTCTTCTTTCGTGGTGACATCCTGAATTATACTGCTCGCCCTGGGTGTTTTGGAAGGACATCGTTAACCGTCAGGTGGTAAGTTTTTGGCCTAGTCACCACGGGTCCCGGCACGGGTGGCCTTCCTTACCATGTCATCAGCGTCCAACACCTCTGTTAAAAATGAGGGCGCCAGCCTCGGAAGACGAACCTTCAGGCGGGGGGGAAGAACGACATGCAAGAATCACCCACAAAAGCAATGAATTGTCGCCGCAACCAAGAGTATCTAACTGAACTATGTAATCTTGATGCTACAAATGTAAACCTTGGAGCCTTGCATGAAAAACACATTTCATGATAATAGAGCCTGCACTGTGGCGCCTTGAACAACGTACATGCCTTTAAAATTTCCCATTTTTTACTCGAGGCTCAAAAAACATCTTTGCCCCTCTGCGTCCCTGGACCTGTTGTTTCTGTCTTTTGGTAGCCGAAACTATGTTTCCAAAGCAAGGCAATGTGTGAAACGCATGCCATGGACCATGATATGTCAAATGTAAAATTAAGTTGCTGTGTGGCGACAGTGCCGCCATTTAGTTGCCAGGGTGTGGAGACGAGGTTGCGCTTCGACACCACAGATAAAGCAGAAAAAATCTTCTTAAATTGCCCTAATAAAGCGGTTGAGGCCAAGAAATATCATGAAAACAGCAATAACCTTACAGGATGCGATTATTGAAACACAATGTTAACATAAGCCTACAATTGGTGCCTGTGCATCCAATGACTGTGTATCATCATTCAGGTGCCCTCTATTTTTTTCAAGAAGCACTGGGTGGGTATTTGAAAGAATATAGACATTACATATTGCAAGCAGAAACCAGTACTGCATATGCTGTTGGGAGAACCATGGTAGCCAACCCCCATACCATATAGAATATCTACAATTCCCCGTGTTTGTGAATGACATTTCAAACGATTGGTTAAAAACGATTTCATAAGGGGCGAAAAATATCCTCTCTACACCTAGGTCACTGGATAGGCCACTGTCTGAACCAGGCAGGTAAGTTTCAGAATTCGTAATGAATAACCCTCACTGGAATCCAAGCTGCTGGTCTATCATTCAACCCTTAATTCCAGTTGATAAGAGGAAAGAGCATTAAAAGATCCTATTCTTATGAAGGAAGTACTGAACTGGAACTACAAGGTCTTTCTAGAACCGACCACCACCAGACATACTGGTAACATTCAACAGGTGTAGAGACTCCCTCCAGTCAGGCCATGGCTCTGATGGCACTCCCCAACCAAGATAAAGAGTCCGTCTCAACAGAACACCACAGGTTGTGGTAAATTACCCTGCATGGCTCTGGGGGTTGGGGAACTGAATACGATGGAGAAACCAGTGTTGGCTGAACATGTTTCTTCATACCAGTTAACAAGGTCCTCCATTTACAAGTAGCAATTCAAAGAGCACATATAAAGAGGCACCGTCATCTCATTGTCATTCCTACCTACTTGTTACTTTGATTCCCTTCCACTCACCAAGGCCGACCGGCCCCCAGTGTCTCCGCCGGTTACGGATCAGTGTTTTTCATCTATTAGTCACCATGCTAACAATTACAAGGCATTGAATGAGTTGCTTTAAGATTCTGGTATTAGCAATTGACAGAAAAAACCCTACTAATCAGTGACCAATTTTGTCAAATCCATAAGGACTGGATTATTTGACATGTCTACCCTGTAAGGTTTTTGTGGAATGTGACTAAGATTGGCCTAAATTATGCAAATACAGACAATTAATCAACTTTCTCTTGACCCTTGTATAATCCAGTTACTTATCTCAGGACCAATTGTGAACCACACTAATACATTTCATAGGAATTCAACAAGCTTGAAATTGGCATTAATGAAGCAATTTATACAACCTGCATACCCCTAGTGACCTGATTCAATGTTAACATTTTGGCGAGACTAAAGGTAGACCACAGCTTATAGTGAAAACTTGTCTATCTAAATAAGGAGTTTGTCTGTATATCCTCCTCAGTGTCCCCAGAAAATGTCCATTTATACCAGTCCCTCCCCAGGGTTTACTACTCCCCCCCCAGCTAATCTCACCCACCAGAGCTACTACAGGGGTAACCTGACAAGTGGACCACTTGTCTTCTTAAACAAGTTCGGCGAAACTAAAATGCAGATTTTGACCCCTCGTGACCTTTGAGACCTTCAATGACATGCGGTTTTTATAAAAATGTTACTCTCCATGTGATGCATCACTCCTAGAAGCATACTGATTCCAATGAACACGCCCAATGTTTTGCAAAAACTCTAATTAAAATTACACTTTGAGACCCCCTTGTAACGACCAAAGTAAGAGTCCGATCGAAGCGGGAGTGGGTTCCCTCCATGAAGCAAACAAGTTTCTCTCTATCACATATCCAAAAATAACCAGTTTTCACTTTTTTTTGCCCGTACTCCTAAATCAGCACATTTATTCCAGACTCAACCATTACCCCCTGACCCCCTACGAGGTCAATTGAGGGGTCAGAGGCACACACATGCAGGTTCACAATTATATCACAATGGTGAACCTTCCAGCTTCACAGATGTTTCAAATTCTCCGATTATGGCCAGAAAACAGTTTTTGACCCCTAAGTGACCTGGAATGCCCTTTAATGACTGGAAGTTTTTATGAAAATTGTACCTCTCCATGCGATACATCAACTCCTAGGAGCATTCTGCATTCCGATGAACATGCCCGTGCTATCAGCCCAAAAGGGGGGTATCTAAAAAAATTTCCATGGTTTTTTTACCCTACGTGACTTTATACCTTCAATGCCATGGCGTTTTTTATAACCAGAAAGCCAAAAGGCTGCGTGATTCCTTGACTCTTTCTGCCAACCTATGCCAACACAAGGACACATGGAGATTGCACCAGCTCATTATTGGAACCATAACGTCTGACAAAGTTTCCCATTTTTCCCCAACCAACCAATAGGGCTCTCTATAGTCTTGTTAGGGAAGCACCACACTAAATTTCAAGGTTTTCAGACTCTGACCTCTGGTGAACCTCAAATGAACTCTGACCTGACCCAAAACAACGGGTTAATGTACTCATCTGGGGAACTCACGAACCAAGCATGAGCTTCATCCATCTCGTGGAGTCGAGTTATCGTATTCAAGTCAAAATTGTGGTTCAAAATTCACTTTTCACAAATTTTCATTTCTTGACCAAAATTCACGCCTCCGACCTGGACCAAAAACAATAGGGTTTTCTGTACTCCCATACGAAAGCTCACCAAACGAAATCTCAACTTGCATTAGACCACAATGCTGGAGGACTTATTGTGTTCACAAGGTATCAGACCTTTGCCCTCTGTTGATCCCAGATGCCCCAAAACAGTAGGGTTCATGTACTCAATCATTGGGAACACACATACCAAGTATGAGCTTTCAATCCTCCGTTGGGGTGGAGTTAACGGTTTACAAAAGCCAAAATTTGCCAAAATATTGACTTTTCATTCACAATTTTTCTATTTCGACCAAAATTCTCCTCCGACCTGAACCAAAACATAGGGTTTTTCTTTTACCTCCAATAAGAAAGCTATACCAGATGTCATCGATCTATCGGACCAACACCATTGGACTTATCGTGTTTACAATGTTTTCAACTTGCCTCTTGTTCCCATATGACCGTCTGACCTGACCTCCGAAAAATAGGGTTCATGTACTCATCATGGGGAACACACATACCAAGAATGCGCTTTACACCCATCCAGGTGGGTTGAGTTCGTGTTTTTAACAAGCACAAATTGACAAAATAACCAACTTTTCACTATTTTCCTATTTCTGAACTAAAATTCACCCGACCTGAAAACCAAAAAACAATAGTTCCTGTCCCTCCATAAGAAAAGCTATACACTAAATTTCACTTGTTTAAGACCAACCATCGACTCATCGTGTTTACGAAGTTTCCCGACTTTGACCCCTCTGTTTGCCTCAGATGACCTCTGACCTGACTCAAACCATATGGTTGCATGCACTCATCATGGGGACAACAATATCAAGTGAGCTTCATCCATCCAGGTGGGGTAGAGTATCGTGTTTCAAGCCAAAATTGGCCCAAAAAGACTTTCCACAATTTTTCTCTATTTTGAACCAAAATTCCCCCCGACCTGGACCAAAAACACTAGGGTTCGTAATCCCCATAAGAAACTATACAAACAAATCAACTTGATCCGACCAACCATTCTAGACTTAGCGTGTTTACAAGGTTTTCATACTTTGACTCTGTGACCTCAAATGACCTCTGACCTGACCCCAAAACAAGAGGGTTTCTGTACTCATCATGGTGACACACATGCCAAGTATAAGCTTCATCCATCCAGGTGGGGTCGAGTTTCAATGTTTACAAGCCAAAATTGGCCAAAATATTGACTTTTCCTCACAATTTTTCTATTTTTGCTGAAAACTCACCTACGACCTGACTCAAACCAAAGGGTTTTTCCTGTACTCCCCATAAGAAGCTATACACTCCAATTTCAACTGACAGACCATCCATCCTGGACTTAGTGTGTTTACAAGGTTTGCATACTTTGGACCTCTGTTCCCTCTCAGATGCTCTCTGACCTGACCCCAAAACACTAGGGACATGTACTCATCATGGTGAACACACATACCAATTATAGTTTTGCTCTACTCAGACCTGTCAAGTTATCGTGTTTACACGAGCTGGGCGTCCCCCACACACTCCACACATACACACACACAACACACACCACACACACGACGTGACTGCATAGATTCCTCTAACTTCGTCAAGGAATCAAAATTGTTAATCTCCATATGATACATTCACTCCTAGACGCATATTGCATTCCAATGAACACGCCCAATTTATTGCGAAAGCTATTAAATTAAACTTGACCCCCTTGTAACTACCCAGTTAGTGTCCGATGAAAGCGGGAGTTGGTCTCCTCCATAAAGCACACAAATGTCTATCACATATCCAAAATAACCAGTTTTTCTATTTTTTTTGGCCCTTACCTCCTTAATAATCCACATTTATTCAGACCACCTTTAACCACATGACCACCCTACAGAGGTCAAATTGAGGTCAGAGTTTCCCACACATGCAGTCAACAATTATATCGCATGGTGAAACCCCCCCCCCCCCCCCTTCCAGCCTTCACGGATATTCAATTTTCCGATTATGGCCAGAAACAGTTTTTTTTGACCTTGAATGACAGATTAGTAACATTAATGACCTCTGACGGCCCTCGTCCCTACTGTAAAATTCATTGGGACTATCGATAAACCATCTCCACCAAGTTCGTCAAAATCCAACAACTTCAAAAATATCGCAGAAATTATGGCAAATTAGACTACTTAAAATTACAACATCATGCCAGGGATCTGATCGATTCGTGTACTCTCATAGTTTTTTATTCCCTGAACGGCATCACAATGCATCTACCGATCAAGAGATCTCTTGTAAAAAGGCTTCCAGGCCAATTTTTCATTTACATTATGCAAAATTTATTCAATGACATGGGTCTTCTGGGAACGACATTGGATGCACATCGGCAACTCTTCACCGCCACCTCCACAAGAAGGTTCCAGCATGATGGCTTTCCACGGTCGGAGATATCTAACCACACATACAGACAGACATACAGACAGACACACACACAACAAACTGACCACTCATTCTCTCCTTGAACAGTTCAGGCGAACAAAAATGAGCGTATTAATTCTGCTGCGCCGTGCAGCACCTGCTCGGCAGCCTTTGATCCCTCACTTTTGTCACCTGAATCGTTCCATGGTGTCCACTCGAATAGGTCTGTGCCTGAGGCACAACCGGCTGATCACCAGCTTATTGGTGGGGATGCGAGCGAAAAGTGACCAGGCGCCAATGGAATTTTTAACCTCTGCGTTAAGCCGACCAATGCCCTGAAGACCGACAGGTGCTGGTCGGCCATCGCCCAGTCCCTGGGCGAATTTTTTGATAAAACTCGCCGCCCTGCCACCGAGCAGGCTGTTTTATGGGTTGTGACCATAGCTCAAACAAACTGCCGCGTCATCATTATGGCGTTACTCTAACACCATCCAACGAACATGGTAAACCTGGATATTAGGAGGCCCTCGACATTGACTCTTGATCAGCCATTATGAGGTTGTAAGTGTTTGTAATGATGTTGAGTTTCACCAATTTGGTTGGCGTCGCACGCATTTGTTTTTCTAGCCATACCATGTCAAAAAGTTTGCAAAATCATGCCCCTAGGCATATGCCGAACCAACCCTCGAAGGCAATTTCCATTCAGCTTCCATTCCTTCCATTCTCATGTCCTCCTTCCCATCCACAAGCTATCTATACCTTTAGTAATCTAGTGTATGACTGATATAAAAACTACAATTGAAAAAAATCTGTTTAAAACACCAGTATTAAGTCAAAATGTGTAATTTTGTGGAATAGGTCCCTGCTTTTATGATTACTTGCCAAGCAGAGATCTAACCTATTCAGCTGCGCAAGGCTGCTGCCTGGATATGCACCTATTGTCAGCTGCAAATCCCTCAAGGGGTACATGGAATAGGCATGCCTCCTTTGGCGGTACCGCAATCTGGGGGTGGATGGAATTAATCACACGCAGACGGCCACTTGCAATTTGCTCCCTCCTTTGTCTCTGCTCCAATCGCTGAGTCTCCAGCGCGAAAGGTAACAGGTACCATTTTAGTCTTTAGTACGACCCCACCCAGGAACTCGAATCCTGGTCTCCAGGTGGACGGCTGATGCTCTACCAACTGTGCCAACCACTCGGTCATGGGCGAAACATATACATTTGTTGTGGCCAGTTGGCTTTTTTTGTTTCATTCATGACTGATGCACCATTTTTTTTTGAGGAAAGAAATGATTTGAGTGCTGCACTTTTTACTGAAGTTCTTCTTGTAGATATATATAGTAGATATATATTTATTGTGATGAGGTATCGAACAAGGGCATTCATTCCCATTATCATTGATGCCTATTTTCTAGCATATTTCAAAGGCTGGATGGAACTTTAAATGTAGCAGTTATCAAGATAAAACGACAGGCGACAGGTGCAGCTGAAACCTGATTGACATTTTGTCAGCCTAATCATGTCAAGACCCTACAACCCTCTCCTCCACTGGGACTAAAAGATGGCTCTACATGGGTAAAGGACTAAGAGGGTGTGCTAAATATAAACTGCATTAAAAGCATTACCATTGTGATGACCTACTAGGTTTCGCCACCCCCCCTTCCCACCTGAATAAATTTTATTGACATTTTACAATGACCTTATTATATCCCCTGGACACTGTAGTGTCCGGTGTTATTATGGTTTTGACTGCACGTCTTCTTCGCGACGTCGACCCGCCCGCCTTTCTTGTTAGCGCTCTAGCTCTTCAACGCATTGTCCGATTTACTCAAACTTGGCACCCAGTTGTCACTGAATAACTCATCAGACAAAATCTAAGTGGCGTTGCCACACCACTCTGGCGGCGGGCATCTTGGATTTTCGACTAAACGCATTGTAATTCTCTCACGATCTATAGCTCTTCTCCAACCCCATGGTCTGGATTACTTGAAACTAGGCACCCATGTTCGTCATGTTAAAATCTCACGAGTTTGAAAGTGGGCGTGGCCACACGCATCCCACGGCGGCCATCTTGGATTTTTCAACAAATTGACTTTTCTGCAGATATATGCACGTTTTTGGAACATGGCGATCGTTTTGGGCCAACTTTAATGTCGCCCATTTGACCACATGGCGGCAGTTTGAATTTTTCCGGCAAAAATAACGCTTTATCCGATTGACTTGAAATTTGGTGGCACAGTCCCCGCCATGCAGAAATCTTAGACGATTGCGAAAGTGGGCGTGGCCACACCGCTCCAACGTCATCCATCTGGATTTTTCGAGTACTTACTGTTTTCGGCGTGTTTGCGTGTTTAGGACATGGGCGATTCATTTTTGAACCAACTTTAATTTTCGCCCCATTGTCCCCCCCGGCGGCCATTTTGAAATTTTTCGCAAAAATAATCGCGTTTCCGATTGACTTGAAACTCGGTGGACAGGTCCCCCATGAAGAAATCTCCGGACTATTCCGAAAATGGGCATGCCACACCCCTCCAACGGCGTCCATCTTGGATTTTTTCGACACACTGACTTTTTTGCAGATATGCACTTTCCGGAACTGGCAAATCCTTTTGGGACCAACTTTAATTTTCGCCCCATGGCCCCACAATGGCGCCATTTGATTTTTTTTTCCAAAAATAACGCTTTATCCGATTGCCTTTAAATCGGTGTACAGGTCCGCCATGAAGTAACTCCTCGAACGATTCCGAAAGTGGGCTTGGCCACGCCCTCCAACGGGGGCCATACCCTCCAAGGGGCCATCTTGGATTTTCGGACGAACTGCATTTCAAGTCACCAGAGGTCAAACAGACATACAATTATGTGCTCCTTTTCAGAAGAAGGTCCTAATTCCATTTGTGCGTGGATATACACGTCAGCGGATTACCCGCCTGCACATGTCTAGTTTGGTATGTCAATAGTGTTCTACATGCTACAAAGGAACAATGTGTCCTTTCACTAGACTCCCAGAAACTTCAGCCCAACTGGTAATCAACAAAACAGGTCAATATTTTCTAAATCTGTGAACTATGCATACTGCCCTTCCATGATGACCCCATATTGAACACTACCCCATGGAGCTAGCGATTGAGCATGTTGGCCATCCACATTGCACTGAATCAGCAGTCAAAGCCAATAATTGAGCTATGGCACAATCATTTTTGAAATCTTGATGTGATAACCAAAAGCCGAAAGGCTTAGTGATTCCTTGAACATAACAGTCTGGTTGTTCAAGTTCTTAATTTCCCGAACACAGTCTCATGCTTAACTGAGATTAATAGCAATAATGTACTGGGCATGTTTCATGACCAGCCAAGCAGGTTGGACATAGCTGATTAAAGGTAAAAGTAGGTCTGCCAAAAATACCAGAATTTTAAAAGCCGTATATGATGATCGCTTGAACTGTTGAACTGTTGTGTACAACAATAAATAGCATTCATGTACTCATCATGGGAAGCACAGCCACCAAGTTTGAACTTGATCCCACCAGGCATGTTGGACTTTGCCTGATTACAAAAAAAAAAAAAAAAAAAAAGGGTCACAAGTCCCCAGAATATCAGAATTTTCAAGTTCCACTTTTGAAACCCAAATTGACCCCCTACTCATACAACAATAAATAGCATTCATGTACTCATCATGGGAAGCACAGCCACCAAGTTTGAACTTGATCCCACCAGGCATGTTGGACTTTGCCTGATTACAAGGTAAAAGTGCCCAAAATACCAGAATTTTACAAGTTTCCACTTTTTGCCCAAAATTGACCCCCTACTCATACAACAATAAATAGCATTCATGTACTCATCATGGAAGCACAGCCACCAAGTTTGAACTTGATCCCACCAGGCATGTTGGACTTTGCCTGATTACAAGGTAAAAGTGCCCAAAATACCAGAATTTTACAAGTTTCCACTTTTTGCCCAAAATTGACCCCCTACTCATACAACAATAAATAGCGTTCATGTACTAATCATGGGAAGCACAGCCACCAAGTTTGAACTTGATCCCACCAGGCATGTTGGACTTTGCCTGCATGATTACAAGGTAAAAGTGCCCAAAATACCAGAATTTTACAAGTTTCCACTTTTTGCCCAAAGTTGACCCCCTACTCATACAACAATAAATAGCATTCATGTACTCATCATGGGAAGCACACCTACTAAGTTTGAACTTGATCCCACCAGGCATGTTGGACTTTGCCTGCATGATTACAAGGTAAAAGTGCCCAAAATACCAGAATTTTACAAGTTTCCACTTTTTGCCCAAAATTGACCCCCTACTCATACAACAATAAATAGCATTCATGTACTCATCATGGGAAGCACACCTACTAAGTTTGAACTTGATCCCACCAGGCATTTTGGACTTGGCCTTATTAAACAAGTAGGCGTTAATAACACCATACCACACACACATACACACATACATACGCACGCCACGCTTAACTGCATGATTCCTTGGGACTCCCGTCCAAGGAATCAAAAATTTGAAATTTTTTTTATAAAAGCAGTAATCTTGATTGATCACACAATGTGGTGCACAATTCAAAAAGTGTGGTTTCATTTCCAAAGTGGGTGGCAAAGACACAAGCCTCCCACAGTGATATAGTGAAATTTCAGCTCACATAATTGTGTATCACCTGCCGTGTCTGAGAATCGTGAGCTCGGATTGTGGAAATCTGGAATACAAATTTCAGGGTAGCAATCCTTGAAGAGGGCGACCTAGAAATGAATGGTTCAGTGCCCCACAACCTGCCACAACTGTGAATGTTTGTCAGTTCACCTACAATCTTGGCCCAATCAGCGAGAAAGGACATTTATTCAAGACTACAAAGAGTAACCGGTGCGTAACAAACCTATATGAGATTATGTTCACTGCCTGATTCATACCGGGGTCACGACCAATGGCATACAACGTCTCCCAGCCAACTATCCTGTCCATTGTGGTCTGTCTGTACGGACCCAATGGCTGGCCCCCATGCTAGGACTGCCCAGTAGCTCTGACGTTGGCCCAGCTGTTTGGTAATTGCAGGTTGTTGGGGGGGGGGGGGGTTGGAAAGTTCAGAAACCCAGTCCGGCCACTGGCCTGGAGGAGACCGAATGATTGGAGAAAGCGGTGAGTAGGCATGTGCTCCATGAATGAGGGGGGGGGGCTAATATACATCTGAATTCCGGCAATAGAGAGACAATAGGTAGCCAGATTGGATGTGGTAGGGCATTGGAGTTGGGCAGAAGAGTGGCAGAGCATGTATCAGTAAAACATTGCAAGCAAATATTACAGGTTCGAGTTCCAGCAGTCACTGGACATTTTCTCTAGGATGGCTGCAATTGCTGTCGTGATGGGCGAGGTCTCGGTCTTGGTTCCACTGTGGTGCTCAAGTGGACTTGTATATTTCCTCAAACCTGAATGTTTCATACAGACAGCCTTTCCATTTTTGGCAGAGTTGGAAGCCACATGCCTCAGAGGAATTGGTTGAGATTTGCAATTACCAAATCATATCATACATCTTTCCCCAATGGCTCCACCATGGATGACACAATAACACAAAGGTTCCCGATGAGGATTCTTACCTCTCTCAGTAGATCTGGCAGGAATCTTTCCCTGAAAGGCGGGTTGTGTTTAACCCACTGCACGATGGCACCATACACCTGTCGTTCGTCAATCAATGATGATGTCAGGAGATGAGACCAAGGAGTGCATGTGGGAGAAATCCATCTCAAGAAATTCATCACATGCAGAAAGTTCCACGAAGTGTTCAAAGCAAAACCTTTCGGCTGCCTCCTTGAGCTCCAGTCTGCCATGCTGCTCAAGCGAAGCTAGGACTCCAAACATTTGGGTTGGGTCGAGATGCGACTTCATGAACTCGCTGCACGCCCTCGAAACAACCTCCAACTGGAGCACGGGAGGCCGAGAAGAGGAGTCTCTGGACATTCTCGACGGTTAGGACGATCTTCGATGTGGTACATGAAGTCCACGAGGCGCTCAAGGCACTGCTCATCGATGTCGTTTAGACGTGTACTCTTCTGTCTACTCTCTCTCATCTCGTCAGTTACTCGCCCTGAAATAGGGCTGGCAGTACCATGACCAGCCTGTGACAGGGTATGGCGCGTTCCCCCGACCACGAGGGTGACGTCACAGAGGGAACCGGTCCCGTTACATCTCGTTAAGATGCCATAGGAATCCTTCCAGAGGGACTTGCACTCAAAGGTGGTTTGTAGCCTTGCTGGAGCAGATGGAGAGGGACTCCTGGGAGGGCAGGGCCGTCCTCGCCATGGCCCCCCTGCTGCTGTGACTTGGGATCATGATATCACAGAACTGTGTCCTGCAAAAGAATGGACAGTAAGGGGTTATCCATCGAGGGTTTTGCTGACTCCGCCGGACCGGTGAGGTGGACGGTGGGAGGTCCTGTCACTGTCAATACTTGCAACATGTAAGGTGCATTCGTACAGTGTTTGTTGAGTACCGGGGCTGCTTTAATTATACAAAAAATATTCAGCAAAACATAGGCATATCTAGGACGACCACAGCTTGGCAAGGGTAATTCCAATTCCCCCAGTAAACAAATATATTATCCCAATTCTGAAAAGTGCTCATCCTTTAACCCGATTCCTTCCTTCCTCCATATATTTTTAGTTGGCGGGATAAGGAATGGGTAGAGCATGGAATATCTCACCAATTATGGCTGCCATATCATCTTTCATTCCTATTGTCGCCTATACCTAATCTTTTCGCTCTATCCTTATTCAGGGGCGTAAATCACACAATTTCCAATGGGGGTGTGACTTTGGGACCGCCCAGATGTTACTGGGGTTAGGGTCTGAGACTTTTTTGATTGCCTATTTTGTAATTTTCCAGGGTTTTTTTTTGCGACCACCGTGGGACATTCACGACGAGAGGGGGGGGAAAGGGGGTAGGTGGCCAATCTTTTTCCGTAAGGTGGCTTCCAAACAACAGTCCATTTGTTTTTATGGCATTCTTCGTTCACGAACATCCTCTTCGAGGGCCTATACCTCAATCCAAGGTTCCTTAAAAATCGGCTTTGGTCGCTCATAGACCGCTTTTTGCTGATACGGGCGGCGCTTGTTCAATGATCTCAGGGGGGTGTCCCCCCCCCACAGCACCCCCCCATTTATGTCCCTGTCCTTATCTCAGAACACATTGACAGCCACTTCCTCGATAATCTTTGGTTTACCTTTCCGGTGGGATCCCCTTGCAGGGGAAGAACTCTGGCCCCTCCCCATCCAGGGCAGTGCGATCCGACATTAATGGATGTATTAGTCCCTGACGATCATCTACTGCACCTGCACTGTGGTTCTGTCAAAATGGTGCACGTTTGAAGAGTCACCAATTGTACTCTCAACTAGTGTTGCATAGGCCATAATACCTATAACCATACCTACCTATGTAAGTGGAAGGCTAGTTGAGACAACAACCATTCAGGACCTACCATTTTCCAATTTTTCGTAATAGAACTGTTCACCAGACAACTATTCACCAGACACTATCAAACATCGACCTCCCCCAAGTCCAAACAGCACACACCAGTTAAACACCAATGTGTGAGGACTTGTGCACACAAACACATATACGGACAGTTACTACAACAGTGACCTTTTTTTGTCTTCATAGGTGTTAGAGTGTAGGGTTACTTTATCGATCCGGGAAGATTGAATGATTAAGAGGCCGCCATGCCAGATTTTAATCATAATCATAGACCCCAACAATGGATCTGGAAGTCCCATTCATGAACAAATCAAAGCAGGATACTAGTAACATTGTTCAATCTTCTAATTAACCTTGTATCTTAAAACTAACTCGCGATAGTTTAAGCCAAAATTCAACCTTCTGGTTACTGGTTGGGCCTGTTGGCCCCTTCAAGTCATGGGCTCTGGACCAAATGGGATACCCATTTGTGAATATACCCTTTCCATCAAAGAATAATATTGCAGTTTAGTATGCAGATTCATCCAAAGTATTTATATCTTCATGCCCAAGATGTTGTAAAGCGCTTCAAGCACTCGTTGCAAAGGTGGCTATGTAAGTACCCGGATATTATGTTACAACTCAACAAGGCAACATGCTAGATATCCAAATTGAATTGTAGGGTTTGATAATTACATCTTTTCATCACCTGGGTCATTGGACTTTACATGTTTTCAATCAACCCTTTTTTATAGGATAAATGAGGCAGCACCCCACTATGGGTCACCCTGTCCTGGAACTACATCATCCTGCTGCTCTAGTGATAGTTTTCAAAATCAGAATTCAATGAATTCCAGAGACAACTTTTTTTTTATTCTTCTCTGTGGCACATAATCATCATGCGAGAGACTATCACAGACAAAACCACAATGAAGAATGAGGAGGATACTTTTAACTTACCCTTTAAATTGCAACTTTTCCTGGAGAGTAGATTACTGATGAAAACTTGATGCAGTCAGAAATTGGAAAAAGCCAGAACTAAGATGAACTTACCTGCTAAACCTGCTATACCACCTACCTACCCTTGAAAGGCAAAGATTTATGTATCCTTACTGAAGAGTATCCCAGCAGTCATTTTGAGGGGGGCAGATCGCTCAAAACCACCACATACTTTTTTTTTCATTGTAGAGATTTTTTAAGGACACTGCCGGCTGGTTACAATAGAGGTTAAATGTAATAGAATGGGAAACTGCATCTGAAGGTCCAACCCCGTTTCAATCGATGTTCCTATGTGGAGTTATTGGCCTTCAAAGTTTGGGCCATGGAGCAGAAAAATTGGGGAGATTCCCAATGTGCAATAACCATGCGTCACCAGACAACACAGAAATTATGTTATGTATTTTGATGTTTTATTTATTGTTGAATAAGTCAACATTTAGAGGAAGTTCTGTTGTCTTTCTCTCTCACCAAAGTAACCATCAACACCTCCAACCCACTACACATCCTCCCCATAGACTAAATGCGTTGCGAAAGTGAAATTAATGTTTTTTGAATTTTATAGAAAACAAGAATGTTGACAGGGTATGCTGCAGTATGACATCATTTATTATTGCCTGATGGATGCATTTTTTCTGTTCTTTGCGCAATACACCTGCTCCACAATACACAACTTTCAATTGACTATACTTCGTAAAACGGAAAGTCCTTTGAACTTCAGGTTTGAAATGATGCATTTAGTTTTTATCCAGCCATTAAAGTAGCCTGTGTATAAAAATAACCTGCAGTTGTCCTTCAATGGTCTGCAAGTTAAAAAAAATACAGGTTATTTTCTACAACAACTGCCATCCATAGGCTGTATTACTTGGGTACAGGCAGGCATGCAACATCTATAGTTTTCATTTTTTGTGCAACTTCAATGTACAGTAATGAAAATTGCCAAACATGATACAATCAAGACATAGGAGACATGAGAGGGGTGGGCAGGAGGGACTTCTCCCAAAAATTTCCATAGGACTGGAAAAATTTGGGCAATTAGTAAAAAGTTGGGCCGATCTGGAGATCAGATTAGTTCAGTCGGTGGAGCTTAAGACTTGTGATCGAAAGGTTCCAAGTCAAACCCGCGGTTGGCCTTCCAGTGCTGTCCTTGGGCAAGGAGCTTCATCTTCTATTACATTTCATACCCAGGCATTACTTATTGGGAACCTCTGACGGTTACTTAATCCACAAGGCGCTGACGGATGGCAGCCAGTCATGAAATGTCCCCAGGGACATGTTGTGGGGAACATGGGCGGTTGCCAGAGTGTATAGCTTTTGGGGGAGATGTGTACTATGGTCGGGTTGAAAAAAATACCATTGAACAGGGATAATGGCCTTCGCGCTTTGAGACCGTATCACGCGTATGAAGCACTATATAAGAATGCGTACATTATTAGATATTATTACTCTTCGGCCGAAAAGTGACATGCCCCCCCCCGACCCCACTCGCAAAGGAAACTCTGCTAACGACCCAGAATCGCCCCACAGCTTCAAATTCCTATTACTTTTGTTGTCTTTTCTTGCCAGGAAAACTACGCTACTCGGCACAAGGAAAATGTGACTCAAGCGAACGGACGATCGAGAGAGGAAAGAAACTTTTCCAATATCCAAACCCAAGCGGCTGAGAAGCTCAATTTGAGCGATGAAGGACTCAGAAAAGAGAGAAATTCCGATAAAGAGGGATAGCTATTTACTCAAAGAACTTGAACTTTGACTGGCAAATTGAGGAGGGTGATGGGGTGTTGCCAGCCGGTACTCTGTGAAATAACGATGCTCGTGAGTAGAGTTGGTGAAATGGTGGGGGTTGTGGGAACTCACTTTCCAGATCTGAGTACTGGAAGGGAGAATGCATAGGCCTATAGCAGTATTCACGGCCTTCTATACAATAAGCTAGATTCAGCTAAATTCAACAACCTCCTTCACCTGTAACATCTGATATTGCTATATGGCTTACCGTGTCTCCGTTTAACAGGGAAACTCTATAACCCAACATTCTCCCTTGAGTCCATGACCGGAAGGAGACAACTGAAAATTATGGGACTAACTCCTATCAAATGCCCCAACAAAAGCACAGCTTCTAACAGGGTATTCTTCAATGGCCAAAAATTGTCACGAGTAGTAACAAATATGACAACCAGAAACACACTGGTCAGCATCTTCCATTCCCTGATAACAAGGAGACAGCGGGCACAGATGGACCCTCGGGTTGATAATCCGACATCTCACATCGGAAATTAAACCTCACCAACAAACTTAATTGGAGTATTAAAGGTCAAGGATCAGCTTTGTGGATTTCTCTTGTTTTAACTCAATCCATACCAGAGTTTAAGTGGACCAAATAGAAGGAACTCGAAGCCACCTATCAGAGATAGGATTCCTTAACCATAATAACGGTTATGGTACCAGCTGAAAATGAAAGAGTCCTCCTCGTTCCTGCTTACCTCTCAAGGATGACCACAGATTCTGGTGGTTGCTGTAGGGAGAAGGGGTAAGTTTGCAGTGTTAAACAAAACATGAAACCAAGTGGGTTTAAAAAGGACAACTTGCTGCATGATTTCCGAGATACGATAGGATTTCTTGGAAAGCATTGCCATCTGTGGAGAAGTACACTACAAGAGTAGTTCTACAAAATGTCATGAAACAGGAAGGGTTGGCTGTGTCTAAACCGGGAGGGGGGATGGAGAGGGGGGGTACTTTTTGGAAACATCCACTAAAACAAAGCATCACAAGTTCCCTGAGTATGACGTCTCTTAACTGGGGGACAGACTATAACGCCTACGCATCCATAGACCCCCAGGGGTGGTCCGTTAATGGATGTTAGGTGCGGCGTATATTTGTGTGCCATGATACACCCCTGCATCACGATATGGAGGTGAAAAATAGATGAAATGACGTATCTCAAACCCATTTTGTGAGTGACCATTTGCATATGAGGCTACAAGCTGAGGCTACAAGCTGTCAGTCCATACACGTCAGAATACTTAGTAGTACAGCACCCCCCCAATTTTTTTTCCTGGCCAAAATTTTCGTACATTGACGAACCAAACGCACATGTGCGTCCAAAATCACGAACCTCCCCGGGGGTCTAGTGGCGTGTCTTGCTATTGACTTGTGCATTATAGCAGTGACCAGTGTGACCATCATCTAGGCGGGGACTACTCTACGAGATAAGAGGGGGGGGGGGGGCTGTACTTTCTTTGAACGAATGGATGTGGGGAGGTTCAGGTCCAGGCCCAGTACGGGTCAATTGAACAAGTGAAATAGATTTTGTGGAAGGACAACTGCGAGATAATTTACAAAGAGGCTATTCACTGGGTTGCCAGTTGTGATGAATGTTTTCTGCCAAAATAGTTAAGGAAGTCATAGCTTATGGCTAGGGTGTCCGATGCAGAGGACAACTGCGCCAGTGCATTGCCAGAGTTCATTCAAAAATACACACAAACATAAAGCTATCTCTGTGTTGTTCAACGTTGGCATCATGCATTATTGTGCAATAGGGACTCTCACTAATTTCTCTGAAGAATATGGACAAAACTTTGCAAGTCAATCACTCACATAGCAACATGGTTGACTATGGGTTGTACTATAGTTTCCCTTCCCTACAATTCAACCTCAGTTACCCTACCATGCAGTGTCAGGGGTGCAAATACAGGGGGGCAGGGGGCAAAGATAGCCATTGAAAGTCCCCCAAGGTCATGGAAAGTAGCCCCTGAAAATAAAGAAGTATTTGCAGCCCTGGTAGCTTTCCTCTAACTGAGAAAATTCAATAGCTGCTACCTCCCAAACTCAAAATTAGATCAATCATCAAAAACCATGGTGGACTACTGTCTTGTGAACCTTGCTATTCTGTCGATTGCTTGATCATAGTCCGTCCAAATGGTATATACCGGTAATAAAAAAGATGTCAAAAATAGAATCAGTCATATCTCCACCTACCTTATCTGTCTTGAAACCCTCATCGTGCAGACAGCAGAATGTGTCGTGTCCTCCTTATCCCGCAAAAATGGTCTCCAAATGTTCAAACAACACCAATATCGGTGTCCAAATAGGACGTTCTCGTTGCTAACGAAACAAAAACAAGTTTTTGCCAAAATGGCAAATGATTGATTATGTAGGAACTCTTGCTTCCCTGCCCAAGACACCTTCAAAAACTTTGAGCTGTTTCTAAACAAGATGAGTTATCAAAAAATCAACATCAGGGAATTGGTAACTTTCATTCAGCATTAATTATGGATGGAGGAAAAAATCTTGGCCAGGGCATTCACTAACCTATTTCTCTAGAGCAAATTGCATGTGTCTGTGGCGAAAATATAACTGATGGGAGGGAGTAGACCTGGGACTGCCAAGGGTCATTCTCCTCTCTTGGGCAAAACTTCAATTGTGAGAACATCCCGTACCTATATGTTCAACTCAATCCGTCTTGAAAATACAAAATAATAGACAATACAGAATCGGAACTCTATATATTTTGTTCCCACTTTTTTCTGGTTTTTGTTTTTTATTTTTGATGTGTCTTGTGAATTTGGTCCCCTCACGGCAAGCAAAAGCTTTCCTGGCACTTCATCACTTTTCTGGGCATCAATAAAACTGTGAGCACTCAGGATGCCATATGGTGTGTCTCTCACTTTTTGCTTGCCGCAACTTTTGCCGTTTTAGGGGGACCCATTGCCCCAACTATGTATTCATTCCATGTATTAACATTGCAAACAATAAATACTTCTCCCACAATGAGTATTGAGTGCAATGACCTATAAATACAATAGCCAAATATTCAGGCAATAATCAACAAAACAGTACGGGTTTGTGAATCTGTGAGCCTACGAATACTTACCCCTTATCGACCATGGACCCCCTCAATATTGATACCGAGTGTTGGCATTTTAACATAGTACCGGTGGCACCCCTCACCCTTCTCTTTTTTCAAGGCTAGGGTATGCATTCTATGTCACTATGTTAAAATGCCCAAGACACTCGGTTAGCAGATTGGGGGGGAGAATGGTTCGGATAAGGGGTAAGTAGAGTAGGTGAAATAGATCTATACAACTGTTCTCCAAATGGATGTTCATTGCTATCCCCGTCCTTTTCTATCATGGGACGCATCACGCGGACTGATAAACAGGCTGGAAATTGTTTTGGGGGGGTTGTGAGGTCGGAACCCAAGGAAGTGCCCCCTCATATTTTGCCTCACCCTCCCTATTGGCAAATAGTACAATTTATGGGCCCCTAGACAAATGCTCTGCAATATTTGCTAAAAAACAGCTGCAAAACCTCTACCCTACTGAACTGCAAAGAACAGTTTTTGTGTGGAAAGTATTTATTGATCATTTGGGTCATGAGGGGTTCTGACCCCCAAACACCCCTCCCCCCACCCCCCGTGGGTATGCCACTGGCTGGTAACCTAACCCAATGTAACAGAACATGCCATGATCAACAAGCTGCATCAACGAGGGTTGCATACAGTGATCACGAATGAGGAATACGCTGTATTAATAAGAAGTGCACCCACAACAAATTCCCTAATGATGTACTATCTATGGCATATGCATCATGAATGTCTATGTGAGATGTTGGCCCTGATCGCCTCCAGACAATCTCTCTGGAAAACGAAACAATCAATTCGTTGGCCACCGCCAGACCGGCCCATGGAGTGCCCAAAGACACTGAACAAACACACAACAGAAACCCTATAGGATTAACAAACAATTTAACTGTATTGACTGCCAATTAAAATTGAACTAGGATGGTTTCTTAAGAGGAGGGGGACCAATCATTGTCAACGTTTCCAGCTCCGAACCCCGATTCTCTTAATTTGATGCCTCCAGTCATGTGGTAATGTTGTTCGAGGATAAAAGTGAAATTCTGTAATAGCCCAATAGATGAGGAACAAAACATTGGAACAGTACATCACAACCTTTTCAATACCAGAATTTGACCTGGCTTTCCCATCACTCATAAAGAAAAAAAAGTGCTTGCAGCCTTGAACTTTTGTTTATTTAGGAAGGAAGAATGGCCTATTCGCCCCATCCACCATCAATTTGGTTTTCAAAATTTACCTACCTGGAGCATTATACGACCTTATTTGATTCAAATTTTTTCCTAATGCATTACTCTGATATTTAACCAAAAAGATGGCCACGAATTTTAAATATAGTTGTCGGGAGAACCTTTTGAACTCATTATTAGCCAAAAACTGTGTATATTCGACAATTCAAACTGCTGACTCCAGCCTATGTCTCATTGAAGAATGGGGCAAAACCATGTAACGTAAATAGCAACTGAACATGACAAATGATATTTCAGACCACCAGTTCATGTCCTATTTTGAAGGGAAGGGTATTGCTATCAGAAATCTGAATAGTGTCTTATGAGGGGATTCTACTTGACACTACTACAGGCTCCAGGCTATGTCATGTGCAGGATGGGAGGGGGGCGAGGGTAGGGAGAGGGAATGGGAGGTTGGTGGTGCGAGGATCGAATATATTAATATACCCTATATCGCGCCCCCAACTGGTGTTGTGAAGCAGTTCTCGTATGGTCGCAGGCTTGTTTCAAAATAAATATATAAAAAATATGATTGGTACCCAAAATTACCCGAATTTGAACGTTCACAGTAAAAATTCCACAAAATTCACCCTGAAAACTCATATATAGTGATTTATTAGCGACCGTTCTAGCGTTTTTCCTGAGTGAATCAGGCGTTATTTTTTGGCTCATTATCGCTGGCCACCGTGCTTCTGTATATTCACTATATTGTTTCCACATACCAACTACCGTAACTACAGGTGGTGAATGCCTGCACATCTCCATTATTCCAGAGACACAAACTTGGGGTCACGCTTGGATAGCGCTACATGAAATGGGTCCCGCCTTGAAGAGTTTGGGGACCACTGCTCCATATCCTCATACCAAGTGGCACAATTAATGGACTGGGAAAAGAGCAGCTTACAGGAATGAATAGAGACTGGTACCAGTCAACCAGCACACATGGTGAACCACATCAGAGAATCAGCTCAAGAAAATGAACAATTAACTGCCTATAATTCAAATCACAATACTAAGACTGACACTGCTCAGTGAACACAAGTGCTATAGATCAGGGAAATGCTGTACCCTGTATAGATCTATACGAACACACACAAAGAATCCTAACACTACAAACAGCTTTAAGATTCTGTAACATCTACTCCTGGGAGAATTCATGAGGCACAATAAACACAACAAATCAGGAGCATTGTAAACAAAAAAAATTCCTTGGACTGCTCAAACAGTTTTCTACAGCCTGTAAACAAATTCAAGGCATTGAATATATTCATTAGCTGGAGGAAAAATAGAATCCACTGTTTAAATATCATCAGGTCTCCGAAGACAACTCCAGTACAAGAACACTGCAAGAAGGATGTCCAGTATTCCAAAGAACAAAATGCCTGGAACACGCACATACAGCGAGAAAATTAACAACATTCACTGGCCACTGCACCAGGAATCCATGGTAGCAGCCAGAGTGATAATGAACTATTATATGTAGGACCTTTATATCTGGAACATGCTTGAGCTCCCTAGCTACAGTACTGCATGTGCAGCTCACAGCAACTCTACACAGCTCAAGTGAAACTAATCCCAGGGCAATTAGCAGGAGGAAAAGTTTCTCACATTGCAAGGAGGGAACTCCTCCTTGGGAACGATACCTGAAAGCAAATCAACTCCACTATAGTGTGAGATGGGAAGAACCGAGTAAAACTGGGTTACGTGACTAGTAAACCATCCTTGTAGCCCTCTAATTGAGCAATTACAGCACTTCCATGGAGGGATTAAAGGTATCAAATTTAATTTGTCCTTATCTCAAATGGGTAGGGTTCTCATTTTACTCCCGGACCAATGGGACCGGAGAAAGCAATCATTCAAGGAAATTCTCAAGTTGCAGACTCTGGATTAACTGAGTATCAGTTCAGTCCAGACAGAGGCTAGGCGACTGGCTATTGTATATCATCCCTGCAAAGGTTACAAAAACTGGGAGGAAGCATGCCAGTGACAATTGGATGTTTAGTTTGCCCAAAGCAAAAAACCCCATTCAGCAATAGGTAAATGAAACTAAATTATCATTGCCTATAATGGTGTAATTTGTTGACATAAAAAATGCTCACCTCCCCCCCAGGCGAATGTATATAGTTGAACATCATGCAAGATAGATCAGTAAGATAGCCACCCCCCACCCGGCTTTCAATCCAGGAGGGAGAGGGGGGAGCAGATGTTCAGGGAAAGCAGAATCAGCTGATTTTGCAGCCCCGACGGGAATACCAGGCCACCCCCCACACACCCCCCACCCTCACCACCCCCCCCCCCCCACCCTCACCACCACCCCCACCACCCCCTTAATCGCCCTCTGGCGATGGCCACTGCACTAGTGAACAGTGAATGTTGTACAAAGTGGTTTAATGTCAATCAGCCACCCGCCACTACCAATATTTTGACCATTGCAATTGCCACCTGACCTCAGACTGCCACAGGTGGTGAGGTTGTCCCATTCCTAATGTGGTTATGACAATTCTCTTCTTGAACTGGTGGAAAACATTCCTAATTTGGAGTACCCATCAGCCATCACATCAAATCTCTTATCTCTCATGATCAGCTAATAGATGGTTAAGCTGACAAGATTCATAATCTGATCCATAGACATAGCTGTATGACTGTGACACCAATTACAACAGTGTTGTAGTCGAGACCGGCACATCCGAGACCGAGACCAGGGGTGCGGGAACGAGACCGAGACCAGGAAGCACAATGCGAGAACGAGACGAAGCACAAGCAAGGTCCGAGACCAAGATCGGAGACCGAAGAACGAATGTATATAGTGTATCGGGCAACAATGCGAGTCAGAACTGTATTGTAGGCCTATTTTACCCCACATGCTATATTTTTGGACATGATCGACAACATTGCTCATTGTATACATTTGCTGTTTTCTACAATCTGCCAAAAACAAGCCAAAAAACACTTCCGACATCTCCCACAATCGACGAGGAATAGGTGTAACCACAGAGCATAAATCAAGGGTGGTGCCATGTGAGCATGCATGCCCCCGCCCATTCCGGTCAGCCCACCACCCCCTCTCTATGTTGCTTAAATTTATCAGTGAAGCCATGAACCAAAATACACACCCTCATGGCCTATCACATTTAAAATAAAATGTAAAAATCAGATTGTGAAGACACCCGCCAGGATGAGACTGACCTCTATGTCATTCAACCACTACTGAATATGGCAACCAATACACAAGTAACAATTGCCACTGTGACTCCCCTGGATGAGCCCCTTGAACCTCCCACCTCTTCACTTGGTCTACCTCTTTCCTTGTCTGGGAGCGTTCTTTCCCTGCATCCTTCATGCAAGCATTCAGAATACTACAGCTTCCTAAACAGGAAATTATTTATCATTTCTCTCATTCTCTGTAGGGCCAATTAGCTTCTTATGTCGTATTTCCCCCTCCCCCTTCCACCCAGGCACCCGATTTCCCTATGTGGGGACGCTATTGTGTCTCCATCCATTGCCCTATCTCTAGATTCCAAAATCAAACCAAAACTTGACCCCTTCACATGCATGACGTACCCTTACCTCTGTCCGAGGATTGGATACCATTCCATATACCATGTACTGTAACGTTATAGGCCTCACCGTATGTCAAATGAGAATTCTGTGTTTAGTCAGGTTTCTACTTGTGGCACTTTTCACAAATACCAGCACAGTTTAAGATGTCATTTCTCAACTAATCAACAGCTAGCAAATACCCCTGGGACAACAATTGCCCCACTGGGGCTAGGCCTAGTACTACTAGTACATCGTAGGCCTGAATTGCTAGAAAAGCTCTTGAAAATACTCCATTGATTGACCATGGGATGAATACTCCATGACAAAGTAGCCAATGAAGCATCCAAGGTACGTTAAATAAGGTACTGAGAACAATTCCTCATTCAAGGCCTGTGCAGCGAATGTCAGATCAACTTTGCGAAAATGGTCCAATGTCAAAAGGTCTAACCCAGCTGAAATCGAAAACAAGTCATGTTCACAGTCATTACATGATAATGTAGTCATTTAGGCTACGGCAGTATAGCATAATTTAATTACCAATTAATGCGCCCTCCTCCCCACGAAATTAGTAACTGAAACACCATAAAGATTCACCTCTCCTTCTCTCTACACGCATCAGGGTTTAGTGCCTGCTTGAGTTTTTTATCGGGGTAGCATAGTAACGGGTCCATGTTTATAGGCCAGGGTTCTTTTTTTTCAATCATTTTTTTCATCATGATTAGGTATCAATATATTCGGTGGATAGAAATTAGGTTGAATAGTCCTAACAATACAGCTTCCAAAATCGTGGAAGACGGATCTATCCAGGTTTGAAACAGACACATAACACTTATTCGGAGCAATTTGATTGACTAAATGCCTAATATATCCCCTGTCAAATACAGGCATTCTTATAGTGGAGCAACACCATAGAGAAGAGCCCTATATATCCTTCACTAGGAGCAACACGATGAACCATTTACCATGCTTCTTTACTCTTTGCCTACTGTACTGTGACTAC
Source organism: Sclerodactyla briareus (assembly GCA_026419785.1). Taxonomy (NCBI): domain Eukaryota; kingdom Metazoa; phylum Echinodermata; class Holothuroidea; order Dendrochirotida; family Sclerodactylidae; genus Sclerodactyla; species Sclerodactyla briareus. Next base: position 98,569 of record JAODTK010005595.1, on the reverse strand, counting down.
TTGTGTGTGACTGCCACAAGTTGAAGCTAGCAACAATATTGGCTCTAGGTACTGTCCCTGGCCAATGTTTCCCACATTGACCCAAGTCCTTAAAGGCCCACTCCCCTTGCTAGTTCAAGCAAAGCGCAATGCATGAAATGCTGGATGATTTTTTGCTGACTATAATTATTCCGAATAAAAAAGACGACACCAATATTTTTGCTGTCCGAAGCGAGCCGGAAGAATTTCCGAGACCATAGGGTCGAGACCGAGACCACATGGGGGGGGGGGGGGGTTTCGAGACCGAGACCAGCAAAAACTGGTCTCGAGACCGACGGCCGGTCTCGAGACACTACACCTCAATACAAACCGACTGCGGAAAGACCAGAAGTCAACTTGTTTGTCCTGTTTGGAATTAGCTTCTTCAATTTATGGATCGTACAAATCAATTAACTTGAGAAGCTGATATGGTTTAATGCAAAGTCCAGTCAAATTAATACTCTTTTTGGTGTTATAATGTTCGAGAGACTAAAAAAAGAAAAAAACATTCAAATATCACTTTGTTCCAGGTTATAGCATGTTCGGTTTGGGAAGATAATGGCTTTCACTCTAATTTCATATGATTTGGGTTTTTTGGCAACTGGCAACCTTTCATGATGTCATTCTACCAATGATAGGGGAAAAGTTATACATATTCTTAACATTTTCTTCAGAATTGCTAGTATGACTTCATCAAATGTTGCCAAGTTGCAAAATTACCAACTTAGCATGACAAATTTAATCGTTAAAAATTTGTAACTTAGAACCGAACATGCCTATGAGCCATGACCAAAGTTCGATTGGAATGATTTTCAATGCACATCAATATGACATTTGAATATTTTGGCTGAATTGTCCTTTAATGTGGAGCTTCCCGATCAAATAGCATCACAAGGCTCCTGCAACATCTTGCCTGGCCTATAAAGGTGAGAAGAAGCAAGGCATGACTGAGCAAATTATTCTATTTACAACATATTGGCATCACCAGATCTTTGGACATTGGGAGTTTTCATGCTAACTATCACTATGATCATCCTCTGACATGAGAAATCTTGCTGTTTAGTACCAGCTTTCTTGAGGTGATCCTTCTGGGCCAAAACAATTAGGATTGGACTGGCGATGGTGGACATTTCCTCCATTTCAATCTTCGAATATTTTGTAAACGACTTTGGCAAGATGAGTATGAATCAATGTGTATTAACGATTCCCATTGGGCATTCCTTTGAAGGTTCTGGACTTCAAATTGATTTGTTACAACACCATAACAATGACCCGCAATGACAGACAGCTGAATAGGCTGTGACAACACAGTAAACATCCTCCTGATTGGTCAATAGTTTTATCGTTTAAGTTCATTGTTTATCGCTCATGGATCTGACGCTGACCCGGGAATGATAGGCTTGTGTGTGGAGTGGGTCATTTTTATATCATTATTTGTATGCATTTTCATCACAGTGTACTGCGCTTTAACGCGCAGCACAAAGTGACATCACACTGTACGACCCAGCATTGTGTTTTTTTCTTCATCATCTTCAAACGAAGTACAATATCTTTGTACGAATATTAGTTTGCTAAGTTTGCCCCCATCTGGTTGGTAAAAGCCTCATACATGACCTTGGAAAAGCCTTCCGGTTTGTGTCTGTTGTGTGATGTCGCCTGTGGAACGTATGAAACCTAGTTGGTGTTTGTATGGTCCCGACAAAACAAATATATTTCTTGGCAGAAGGAATGCAACTCCCCACTCAGCTGTGTTAGGTTGTTAACACGATATTCTTAACTGAAATTATGCACCGCCTGTTTAAATGGGTTTACAGTTGGTCCGCCCTCATATCACAATCACTAATTAATTTAATTCCTGTCATACCCACATGGTAGTATGATTGGTAAATGTGACCTTCAGTGACACATTATCATTCATGTCTACACTACTACTACACGCGTATAGTTGTTCCTACTAGACAGAGACTGACAGATGGATCACATACGGCCTTCAATACGGGTAAACCCCCAGGAGTCAGGGGGATCGGAGATAATCATAGCCATCATACATCGACGGTACCGAGATATTTTTTGGGGGATTCCCGCATGGGGGGTCTCCTCATGGGAAGATGGGGTCTGGGGAGAGGTCCCCTTCGAGAATAATTAGATTTTCGCTCCCTATAGAACCAAATGTGGCAAATTCATGTGGGAAAACAACAGGCCCATTTCTAGTTTATATTGACAAATTTTTGCTCATCACAAACACATTTAATGACAAAAAAGTATTCTCCCAAAAATGTTTTGGATGAATTTTTTTTTTTTAAATGCGTTGCTGTGCAACAAATTGGCCTCGTAGGCTATACAACCCACTAATCCCATTATGATCAATTTCCAATTCCAGCTTGTTTTCTTCTTTCACCTTTCTTTCTGTGTTTTTTTTTGTTGTGACCTTGGGACCCCCCCCCACTGGCAGGGTTTTCCACCCGCCCCCAGCCCCCCGCCGCCCAGGGCACACCACTGCATATGTATTGCTCATGGTTCCTCTCCAACCCACCCCTTCCTTCTTCCACTGACTTTCACAAGCAGTAATCGCTTCTTTTCTGCTTTTACTACCCCTATTTCCGGCATAATAGTTAATATGTTGTCAAGAATTCTCATGAATCTTCTTTGGGGGGGGGTGGGGGGGGGGGAAGGATACAGTATGTGTGTGGGTGGCAATGAATAACTATGATGTTAGTCTACAAAACTCAGAACATGTCGGCAATCACTGTTTGCCATGAAGAAAAGCCATGTTCCGCAAATTCAAAATCATTCATCTTACACGAGTCAGTAGATACCGATCATCAATTTATCTCCAAAGGTCAGAGACTCTCTCACCACCTCTGCCCCCCTCCCGATCACCCCCGGAATGAAACGTACCGCCTTCCTTGCTACCACGTAACAAGACAAATGTCTGGGTTAAACCATACATTCAGCATTGCAGAATCCCAGAATCTCACAAAGCCATCGTTGACAACCACTAACTACCTACAGTGTAAAACATTTAGTTCACCAATAGGTACAACAACTGACACGAGACCAGAGCTATAAAATATGTCATATCTTGTTTTAATAAAATGACTACGCGTATACAGAGCCCACAGACATATGGACTATAACAAGGCTGGCATATCCCAGCTTTTGTCATCAGAGAGAGCACAGAGCATAAATTATTAGGGAGGGTTGGTTGAGGGGAGGGTGTTACCCCCTCCCTCCTTTGGAATCTCTACTCTTCAGAGAAGCACCACCTCCTTTTATGAATCTCCCCTTCCGAGAAGCAACTCCCTTGTGACTTCCTCTCAGAGAAAGCACCTCTTTGTGATCTTCCTCTTCAGAAGGCCTGAGAATGCAAGAAATTGCTCTAGTGACTAATTTCAAGACTATTTCTTTTTATCATTATTTTGTTGCCCTACTAGCATTGTTCCTTGATAATAATCCTTCTGCAGATTGTTAGTCGTGTTTGCTAAATTATTTATCAAGTTACGCTTAATGCATGTCTGCTGGACAACTTCAATCAAATTTTTCAGCATGAACCAAAGTTGCTAGGAATTGGGGGAAAAATGGAGATGACTAATGCACCTGTCGACGCATGACGCACCCCCACACTTCCCTGGGCATGGTCTCCGTCATGTTGTGGGGCCATAGTCAGTTAAGTGACACACACATGCATCACCGACTCTATTAAAATGGCCATCCCCAAATGGACTGACTCTGAGGTGTGTGTCTTCACTTAGATTAGACTGAAAATATTTAGGACAGCCTGGCCTTCTAGTGGGTCATTCTAATGGATGAGTCATTCTAATGGATGGTTCATTCCAAACGATGGGTCATTCCAATGGATGAGTCATTCCACTTAAGGTGACTGAGAAGTGTGTCAATGCTCGACTCACCTTTGCATGACTCACCATGTCCGGGGTAAAGAAATACGTCACACAATTGACATTGCATAAAACTTGGAGAAGGGGTAAAAGACACTAACAAATGCGAGGTCGTTGGACCAGGCGCAGTTCCGGACCAAGATTTGGGGGGGGGCTTGAGCCCAATATGCATTATAGCTAAACGTATACACAACCTCGAACATTTTTTTTTTTTTTCGTGGGGGGGGATGAGCCCTATGAATGCTAGCCTAGACCAGGTCTTACCCATGACTAATCAATATATGTCAGATCCATGTGTGAACAAGAATCTCCCAGATAGTTTGGGCTTGCCGGGGGGGGGAACCAGGAGAGGGGGGGAGGAGTTTTTTGTCTCCAGTAATCTGTGTTCAGTACAACACCACCACTTTGTCATTAGAGCTTCATCGTAGGACTTGGTTAGCTTTGAACAAAGTGCTCTTCTGTCAGAACATCAGGGGAGATCATGGATGCAATAAATTATGTCTATTAAAAATCTCCATAGTCCCCAGAGTGGTATTTCCATGTTGACCTACAATGTACCTATGAAGGCTGAAGCTATAACAGTGACCAGTGAGTATGACCAAATAATGATAATGTGATAAACTGGATCTATCAGGTAGAGTCTATTTTACCTCTATGGTTGGTAGGGAGAAAAAAATTATTGACAGACCAGAGACATCCCCATTGACCCCAACATGCCTTGTGTTCCAATGATTTTGACTTCCATTTCCTCACCACAGCACATAAATTTATTTAGTTTATTACCCTATCCGCTGATGGCTACTCTTGGCAGGTCACATGTGTGGTTATAGACATGAAGGGTCCCACCTCCAAGGGGATGCTGTGCAGATTGGAGGGGGGGGCCAATGTTCACAAATTTATTGTGTGGGAATGATATAGACAATGGAAGCAGTATAAAAAAGGTACGACATGACCTGCCTCCAATCAGTAAGAAATTTGTCAGTATGTAAATCATCAGATATACTTCTCCTTTTTCTTCCAGATTAGGAGCTAGGAAATATAACTTTTAATTGCCTCCATAACATACAGGTTGAGCCACTTGCCTATCTCACCGTGCCCTGCCCCAGCGATCATGAAAGGTACGACGAACTCCTGCATTATTCAGTAAACTGTGAATTGATTGATCAATTAGATGGTTATCGACACAACAAAGAGGCATATGACAGTGCATGCGGAGAAACTTTCCATGGGGAGTGAGGTTTCGAGATCTGGAGAAGAAGCCCTAACCCACCACCAGGGAAAAATGACCATTTTGAAGGCCGCCAGATTGCATTCTAATTTAACTTCGCGATAAAGCGCCGTTATATTTGGTGATAATGCTCAGATTTTTCAAAAATATAGTTCTCCCAACTTTGGGTCATGGGGTGGTTTTGAGCCCCAAACAACCCTCCTCCCCCAGATCTTATAGGTATTGCTAATGAGTGCATGGCCTCCCCTAGATATGACTGCCATCACTGAGTCTACTCTGCCACACAGGCACAGGATCTGCTTTATAATAACTCATCCTATCAGTCCACCCCCCCCCCCCACAGGTTTGTTTTAGGAGGCAATTATTTCAAGCAAGGAAACAATTGATTTAGCACCCAGTTAAAAATAGGCCCACATCCCTGCAACTGCTTCCTGAGTGGGACCTCCCACCTCCTCAGATAGACTATTGTTTTAATTGACTGATGTTCCTCTGTTGTAGTAAAACAATGCCCATGGTAACAAAAGATTCACCACAAAATAGCAATCAACCACCATTACAGGGAGCTACTCACAAAGGGAATGTAAGGGAACCAAGTTGGCAGTTAGGGATGATTTATATGCCCACCTGTGTTTATGATCAGGAGCCCGAGTTTATTAGTCACGTAAAACTCTTCCTAACTTTGGATATAGATTCACAGAAGGATATATGTAAACCCCCTCCCAGAAGGGCAAGCATCAGTCAAAGAATCAGCCAGTCACATGTGGTGGGAGGAACGGGAAGATATAGACTGTTAAGACGTTATTGTCATCAACGCCATCGTAATACACAGAAGTGAACAGTCAAACATCTAGTTTCCGTGTATAGCGATTGACTGCTTAGCAATAATACATAATAAACATATTTCCATGCTGTGCAGAATTACCAGGAATCTCCATAATATGAGGGAGACAGGTACATTTGTGATATTTGATATTAGAAGATATGAAACGTGACCGGACAGTTTCCACCCGGACAATTCCACACGGACAGTCCCCCTCAACGGAATGTATTTTATGCTCAGAATTAGGGTTAGGGTCACGTTTGGGAATTGTCCGGGTGGGAATTTTCCGGGTGGGAGTTGCTCCGGCAAACTTATGAATTAGCAACATTGTAACCGAAACAGGTTTAGAAAAACTTACACGGACTCCGGGATTTGAATACATTTTGCCCGTATTCACTGTGTGATTTTGCTATGATGCACTCTCATCATCAAAGCACCTAAATGCAAAAGCCAATAAGGTCAAGTTAAATTAATTGAATCTGTGTGCACTTGACAGTACGCAGTCATGCTGTTAGGCATTAGGTGGCCCTCATACTCATGCATTCGCCCCTGCCTGACCAATCAGGAGAGTTCTACAAGACGTTTTGATGGAGGACAGATCACAGGATATATAACTGATGGGTGCATCAATGGGGAATGCCAGCATGAGCCCAAAAAAGGGGACAGAGAAACAAAAACTGAAGCGCCTTGGGCGAGACTAGATGAGTCGCCGTTAAAAGTACATGTATTTTTACAGTAGCTGAACCCTATGGGTAGTTTGGGTGGTCCTAACCTTCTTCTAATTTTGAAAGCCATCTCACGGCCAATTTCTGGGCCCCAACATTCTTTCTCTCTCCAGATCTCAAGAACCTAACCCCACCGCCATGTGGAATTGTCTGCAGCATTATTCCCAACCAAAAAAACTACATGGTTTCTCGGTCCACAACCGACGATCCTACATAAAACTTGCCAGCGTCCCCTTTCCAGCCTACTTAGTCTAATTCTCTTGGGCAAAAATAACCCTATCTCAACTGGCAACCCCATAATAACTTACTCCAAAACCCTTGCTGCAAACTTACACCTGAGATGAGAATACTAGAAATGAAGTCATATTGAAAAGGCACTATCATCTCACAAGACCCAGCGAATACTGGCCGAATCCGTTTACTTGAAGTCTGCTGTATATCAATACTAATTTCACGATGTCATATTATGACGGTGGACATGGTAGGATTATTTAGGCAGCCCATATTGATACGTAAATTGCATTTAAATGTTTGTACCTTGTGACATTTTTTCCATTTGTCAAACGTCGCTGCGCTGTTTTGTTAAATGCAATCGATGACAATGCCCCCCCCCCAGAGGAAGATGAATTAACTTTCATAAACGGGGGTGGGACAGGGCAGATCTGCACAATAAGCATTGCTCAAATAGAATAAACATTTTATATTCAAGACCAACAGGCCTAACTGATAGCTAGAATGATTGAGTTGACTTATCAGACTGAAGTATTCCATTTTTCTCATTTCAAACAATTGTGGTATTTCACATAAGATCGGAAGAGTGATGTTGCATATCGACAACCAAATGAACAGCACCATGGGGTAATTGAGGACATTACAATATTAACTTAAAGTAAGATAACACATGCCACCGATTATTGAAGCAACTGCATGCTTTAGGTCCTCTGCACACTGCATGGGTTGAGAAGGATGAAACATCACAAGAGAAGAGACAAAGAAGAACAGAAAGATGTACCTTCTTCAACCTAACAATTTATGAAATAGCCCCTCAAAGTTTGACTGGATGCCCATGCTGGACGTGAAAATGTAAGCCTCCCAATGCCTGTACTTTCTCAGGAAATTGAAGGAATTTAAACTTGACGGATCTATAATGCAGCTATTTTATGAATCCGTTATTCAAAGTGTTCTTACCTTTAACATCATTTGCTTTTTTGGCAGCATGTCCCAAAAATGTCTGGATCTGGATCGTGTTAGGAAGCCAGCTGAACGGTGTATCGTCCTACCTCTTGCCACTCTTAATGATTTTGTTGAGCAAAATCTACAGAAGAAGCTACTACAATTATGAGTGTCCCCTCACACATGTCAACTGCTTTTCTCTGACCTCTAAATTACAACAGGTCAGGCATCCGACCCCATGTCATGTCACATAATCCAGATCTGCCAAACCATTCTCCGGTGCCATAATCACATCAACACCACTGCCACATGCTAGCCACATCTTTTTATCAGTATATTTCTATGTCGTCTTAAACTGTTTCAGTGTCTTTATACTGTCCCAGATTCTTTACTGTATGTTTTATACCAAATGTTGTACTGTCAGCGGAAATCAATTTTCCATTTACTTTAAAAATGGACAATAAATGTTCTACAATCTAACTAACTATCTATCTCCATGTATGATTGTTGAGAACCCTGCCAAGCCACCCAACATCACAGGCTCTCATTCTCAGGGATACGTGAATTCATCAAGGCCAGCAAACTTACCTTCTAGTTGAGGAAGACCGCCTGTAGACCCACACCATCTTTCACTTTTAACAGCCCAGGAGATTCTGGCTGCCTATCAAAATCCCTCAGATCAAGTCACTGCTGCAGACCAACTCTGACAGCTCTAACTCAACACGTTTGAGGTTTTTAGCCCACCACGAAACCATTCCATAGTGGCTCTTGTCCTCAGTTTACTTCTGAACAAAACAAACCACCCCACTTGTGCACTGACCCAGATACTCTCCCAAAATCTGCAAGCGAACCGCTCAGACACAGAAAGATTTTTCTCATCTCCCCTATCCTCATTTCCATGCCTGGGCCACAAAATATTTTTACAAGTTGGGGTATCAGTTTACTGTCAACATCTCCCCCACAATACAGGGATGGATGAGAAAGGTGTGTTAAGCTGATTAGAAGATTTCATTTACTAAGCTGATAATTGACAGGGAAGAGTTGCCAAGGGCCATGTGTTATCAGAATCAGATCAACCATCAAAACCCAACAGGAAGGAGAACTGGGCAGAATTTCCAATGATATGACTTTTCAACAGATCATGAAGGGGGGGGGGGGGGGTGGGGGGGGGGGGGGGGGGGGGGGGGGGGGGGGGGGGGGGGGGTGGGGGGGGGGGGGGTGGGTGGGGGGGGAACGGGGATTAGCAATATCAACCTAAAGAAGAAGACCATTAAATGGACTAGTTACATAGAATTCCCCCGGGCATGCTGTAGTATTGTAGCGTATTCAAGCTGAGGGTGTTTCACACTGCCATCGAAGCGAGCAACCTGGACGACTTTGTAAATACGTGGGACAACAATGGAGATCCACTCTTGAAGGTTTTGCACTGCCACAGGGTAGTTAAGCAACTCGACCATTTGCTAATTCATGTCCACTCGAATTGTGCGAACCGACTACAAGCACACATGTATCTTATGTGATTTGGTGGGTATATGCATATGTACGTATGTAGGCTTTGTATGATGGAACGGCCATAATCTGCTGGAAATAGCGACGAATATGGCATGGAAAACCAGCCCTGAAGAATTTTCCAAGTTTGGTAGCTGAAAAGCTGTTGTATACTAATCAAACGTGTCCAGATACAGACGGAAATAACCATGAAACTTTTGTTGATCCTTCCTCAAGTCCCTTGAGCGTTTTACTCACATGTTGTGGCTTTTACTTCTCGCCTACCCCCGAGAAGAAAAGCAGCTACTGCGCTTGGTTTTTGTTACTACTCTGGACCTGATGAGGCTGGATTTACTCAGAGAAACCGAGCCCATAGCCAGGCCACGAACCGAGAGGTTTGTCTTGGGGAGGTTCGAGTTTGGAACCCATACCCACCAGTTTGGAACCTCATAAAATGGCCCTCGCCCTCCCTATTGGCAAATCTATAAGGTACGATTTATGGGCCCCTATTCGCATGCTGCTGCAATATTCGCTAAATAACAGCTGCAAAACCTCTACTTGACTGACTGCCAAAAAACAGTCATGGCTCGTAGCTCACCTGCAATATACGTACTGATCGTATGCTCTTACCAGTAATGTTGTTTTCATTGGGGTCCATTCCAATTGGCATGCAGAACTGTTTTGTATTGACAGGTCATAATCTCTGGAATCATAATAGTTAATTTCCTTATAGACTGTTCTTTGGTCCCACACCTTTGTTATATTATGTAAGAAGAAAAATTGTCTCACCACACCTGGTGAATAGTGGGGATTGTTTGAAAGAAGGCCTTTTTTTGGCCCAAAATGACCTTAGATTGAACCTTTGACCTAATTCCCTGAACCCCCCCTATGTTACCATTGTTCACTGATAATACTAAGTGTTTCATGAACATCCAATTTTAACTGTAGGAGGAAAGCATTTTGCAGTTTTTCGCGAAATGGCCGAAATTGAACCCCTAGATGCCCTTTGACTCAACTTTCTGACACCATGTAATGAGCATTGGTCATGATAATCCTGACCAACTATCATGAACATGATTCACTTGGGAAAGAAGTTTTTTTGACTGTTTTGACCCCCAATGACCATTGGCAAAATTGAAACCCCTAGATGCCTTGCCTCAAATTCCTTCCTGAACATCCCATATGTAACATTGGTTACTGATAATACTGACCAAGTTCAGAACATCCAACTTGGACTGTAGGAGAAACATTTTGGCAGTTTCTTGCAAAATGGCCAAACTGACCTCTAGATGAACTTTATCGTCCAATTACTGAACAACCTGTATGTACCATTGTTCAATGATGATAATGACCAACTATCATAATCAGCCCCGTTAGGAGAAGCGTTTTTGCCACTGTTGACTCCAAAAAACCTTTTTCGGCGCCAAAATACCCCTATTTGACCTTTGGACCATCATATTCCGGAACATCCATATTTACCACTGTCACTTAAATACTGACCATGTTTCATGAACATTCAATTTGGACTGTAGCACGCAAGCATTTTGCAGTTTTTTGCAAAAAGGGCCGAAATTGACCCATATGTAACTTCTAACGTCGATTTTGAACAATCAGTATGTACAATTGAGATCAAGGATAACAATGACCAACTAGCAAGACATCTAATTCATCGTGGGGGACGGGAAGAAGCGTTTGACTGTTTGACCCAAAACAAATAACTTTTCTGGATATAATGACCTCAGATGACCTTTGACATCAAATCCCTGACACCCACCCTGGATGCATCATGGTCACTGTAATAGGACCAAGTTCATGAACATCTGATCTGAACTGTTGCAAAGAAGCATTTTTGTGCATGTTTTCGCGAAATGGCCGGAATTGACCCCTAGATGACAAACAAACAGTCATACAAGATCACTAATATCGAGCTGCTAATGTGAACTGGTAACTTTCTTTGAGCCAAATATACAGACCAATTGACCAGACGCAGCGACCAGGCCCAATCATGCCATTTCTGTTAATTCCTGCACAGGTTGTACTTTGTTTCCTTCTTCCCAACCCAGTTCCCCCACTCCCCAATCATTCCTACGCAGAGTAGAGCAGGAAACAGGTCTTGACATCAGCCTTATCACAAACTCTCATCTGATTGAACTGTACTCTGTGTCACAGGCTGTTCCATGGTCACAGTGCAGTGCTTGTGATACAAGGTTACCAAATGGGTAGGGACTCCCAATGGTTTTATAAGTCAATTCTACCCTAGGCCAGACAGGAATAAGGATAGGTTTCACAGATGACAAATGCACTGCATACCAGCCAGGCTGGGTACTTTGAAGACATGTGTAAGGCTTACCTGACCTGCTTGGGGCTATAATGTCGACCCAGAATTACTGGAATACATGTTATTGTTTGAGCTCCCATTGGTGCTCCCCGTCCTCTAATATCCTGTGAGTGCTTATGTTCACCTCAATTTGGACTATGGGCTGAGGCAGAGATGAATCTTTTTTTGCCTACCTCACTTTAGAGTACATCCTGAGCTACTATGGCAGGAGGACAAATGTCAGGGTTCGCGAAGAGGGGGGGGGGAAAAGACTTGGCTGATGTCAACTGTGGTCTCTTGGACATTTGATTGCATCTGAACAGACGATTCTGTGTCCACCATTTCCTGCAATGGGGAGATGGGACCCAGTGGTTCAGCCTCAGGGCATCCCACATAGCTCATGTTGACAAAGCCTCGCGAGTATGGTAGAATAACCTAACTCACTTTACGTCGCAAATCATGTGTAAGCTCAAAAGGCAATTTCACAAGGTTCACAAGAGAGCAATGATGTCACTGATTAATGGAATTGAGACAATTGTGTACATGAACTAATTCAGTGTTAGCAGGATAAGCATCACACAATAGCATAGGCAACACACCAGCTGACAATACAATGCATAACACCAGCCCCATGGATGCTTGCAACTAAACCCGGCCTATTTACAAGATACAAATGGTAATCTTCAGATCATGACACCCCCTTTTTGCCTTCACCCATACCCCTGTCTCTGAACCACCCATAAGTTCTATTGCTTAACGAATAGTGGGCATAGCAATCATATAAGGAATATTTGAAGTATTGCTTGTAAGTTCGTAACAGTTCTCTCCTATCATATTGATTGACTAAAATTTTACGTCCCTCCCTTCCCGGACACTGACGGACTAAGCAAATTCGACCACGGTTCAAACAGTGTATTAAGAATAGTCAACGTGGATTCGGTCTCTACTTTGAGTCATGGTAACCACCAAATAAGTATAATGGTGTAAAACACCTAACAAGTCGATCACCTAACTGTATCATATTTTTTCCTTTCTATTGTACGGTGAACCCCAAACCAAATACACATAATTTGGCAGCATCATTTATTAGATCATATCATAATTCTTTTCCAACGCCACACTGAAAGAAGCCTGGAGTCATCACTGACTATTCCACCAGCTTAACAACTGTTATCAGCTTGTGCAATTTGCATGTGATGAAAATATGTCTATGACTGTGTAGGAAACTGAAATAACAATTGCCTAAGCCCCTATTAGTCATTGATGGCAATTTGCAAAAAAAACAATCATCCAGAATCCTGAATCTGGACTTCTCTAGGTTGAAGAGAAAACAATTATTCGAAAAATTGCACATGGTTTGATGATATACGTTTACATTAACTCATTACAACACCTGCAATGCGCCGCATGTACGTACTTATCGACTCATGATATGGCTGTAACTTTTATGGGAGGCTCCGTAACCAGGACGTGAAGTTGTGCCTCGACTATGTCACTACGTTTTTGAAGCGTACTGTACAAAGGCGGACTGTGCAAGGACTAGGGAAAGCTAATATATATTAAATTATAACGTACCTACAATTCACTGTATCATACTCAGTCATACTCATACTTATACTTACTTGTCTACCCTACCATTCACTATTAGCGTATGGGGCTTACAACTACAATACAACGTTAGGCAGCGACGGCCTACGTTAGTCGTAGCCCTATGCACCCTGTGAAGTTGCTTCACACTGCCAGACTCCAGAGCATTACACGAGATTCACATTCAATCAAGCTGCGATTGTAGGCTGTCATATGCAGAAGGTCTGAACAAAAATTCACGTGAACGAAAAAAAAACTTACCTGTCGGTCCTTTCCTTCCGGCCGACCCTCCCGTTCTGTTGTTGTTGTTGAAAATTACGGTAGCCGCGAATAGACCGTCGCTGATCACCCGGCGTCTCCCAAGATCCTCTGTATCGACCGTTTTCGAGACCTCTGACCAGTTCGAGGAACTAACATGGGGACTAGAGAGATGAAAAACTTTAGCACGAGCCATTCTTTGGGGGGCATACCCTGAATATTTACTGAGTGCCAGGCCGTACCGAGATATATTTGTCCTGGAGTGAGGGACCCTCCCTTCCAAGAGGGGGAGGGGGGAAAGGGGAGGGGTTCCGAGGCCGGAACCCGAGGGAAGTGCGCCCGCATTTGGACTCACCCTCCCTATTGGCAAATAGTACAATTTATCCCCTACACATCTGCTGCTGCCACATTTGCTAAATAACACTGCAAAACCTCTACTGAACTGCAAAAATCATCAATTTTGTGTTGAAAATTTTATAGATCCTTGGCCATGGGGGGCCTGACCCCCTCCCCTCCCTCCCCTCCTCCCCCGCCCCTCCCCTCCTCCCATTGGTACGCCGCTGGTACTGATCGCAAAGCCATGAGCATCGCAGCTAACAATGTCCATGAGGGCGAGACTTTGAATGATAAACAATAACACCATTATCCCGTAGCGATTCCTTGTCATCTCTCATATCCAATTTTGTAACGACTTTCAGGATTTATTCTGAAGCGGCAAGTCGCAAAATAATCAACTTACCACACTCCAACACGTCCGGATTGTACTGTCAAGTTTGGTTGCAAGTAAAACATACAAATAACACTTTGGTGTCTATCACCCCTACTTTCCCGAAATACGTTGGATATTATATTTATCATGCAAGTCTGGCTCCCCAGGATTGGACAATTATTGACAAACGTTAATGACTGCTGATGTTCAAAAACCAGCCTTTATTGGTGAGCGGCTAGACGATTAGCACGTTTTTTACTCCACTGACTGGACTGACTGAAAATAGGGGAAGGGATTCTCCAAACAGCATAAACTTACAACAACCTGCCTGAAAACTGACATGCGGGTAATGGTCATTTACCCATCAGGACAAATAATAGAAATATACGCATTTTCTGTAACTGCTATCGTGTATCATTTAGTGGTTTCACCCCCCCCCTCAAAGAGCCACAGGCGGTGAGGTTTTTGTTAACTGCAATTACTGCCTTTGCCACTTCTATGAGATCTGGACATAGTGTGTTGAAAGTTGGGGTCCGTGGTAGCACACAGCCGAACAACTTCCCTAATCGTTCCTCTAGGATGTTTCGGTGCGCCCTGGGGAGTCGAATGTCGAACAAGAAATTTATCCAGTGTTTTAAACTGTTCAACGCTTGACACAGAGGCCATCCTGGAGATAGCGTGTGTTTATAGAAGTGTTTAGAGTACGTCAGGGCTGAGTCATGGTTTTTTGCAACAAGCGCGAGTTGTCGTCACAAGGATTGATCGAGAAAGTCACAAGGTCATTGTGTCACACGGGTCAAATGGTCAAATGAATTCAAAGTAGGTCACCAGATGTGGTTTTGCACAGGCGAACGAAATTCTCCATCAGCCCACGCCAACCTCCTAAAATGTTTCTAGCGGAAGATATCTAAGATTTGAAACTGAATGGCTTCACCACTTGTGCGATCGATAACGGATACGATACGATACATAAATTTATCGACTACGAGTTAAAAAGTGTTATTTTCAATAGAGTGTTCACACCTGTTGGGATACGAAAAACATCCGATACGATAGGATAACTATAAATTATCGACGTCGAATTGAAATATTTCAACTTTTATCGTATGGGACGATAAATTTATCGATTGATTAAATTTGCGCCAATGCTTTGATAAACTTGGGCAATCTGCGAGACTATCGGAACCCAACAGGTATTTGGGGAAGTTGCGTGAAAATTGGTTTCCGTGAATAAAATCATGGGTTTTGATTAATGTATTGTATTGCCGTATCCGGGAAGACATTGGCCTCTGCTTGAGCTTCTTCGGCTCTATTTTTCCGCCAAGCATGGGACCTACGAACCCTTAGTTCAGTTCGAATCCATGTTCTTCCCATCGACCAATAAAGCGTGACCAGTGAGGTATGGGGAGGGTCATGTTGCGTCGGCGTCCACCAATTACCATGTGACATGCAAAAGAAAGGAGATTGCCTGTTAGTAGTGAGTGGCCCCGGGGAGAGGGTGTTGGGCTGTTTGAGAGGGAGAAGGAGGAGTTTTCCCAGAGGGGGTCGATCACATCCTGAACGTCTTGACGGTAAATTCACCCTAACCTCATGTGAAGAAAGAATTCGGGAAAAGAAACGAAGGGGGCAACGAAAGGAGGCTACGGAAATAAGCTATAGGCGGTATATAATGTCGATCTAACGCCAAGTTTATAATGTCATGTAGGTCAGTGGGGAAGTATAGGGTACCCAGGTTGACGAGCCGTAGGCTTATGCCACGTGCTTTGTTTCTGAGCAGATGAACCAAGCTCCAATTATCAGTTGGAGCTTGGTCAGTTGACGATGCCTTCTCCGCTGCTCACTCTTTACATTTATTCTTGATACCGATGTTAATTATGTCTAATTCTGGGTGTCCAACGAAAGGGTAGGCAGGGATGGTGATGTCAGCTGTCTGATTCGTGGTCGTTAATTGCGCTTCTTTGGGCACCCGTTGCGATACCCGCGTTCTGTCTCCACAGACCCCTGGGTTAGGGCCGTCCGCCGGGCGGACAAGTAACTCATGTTGGGGCGCAGCTAACGCGGGTACCCCTCGGAGAGTTGGGGGAGGGGGGCGGCTCAGGATCGCTCGACGACTAGAAGAGGCTGACTGTTGTTGTTCGCTTCAAAATGGTCGATAAACACTATTTCATGCCTCCTACAAGTACTGAAAGACACAAGCTTCGAATTTGCTTGAATTGCAATCTTGTATTCAAGAATATTTGCCGACGAGGCTATTCCACCGTCTGAACGACCAAAGTGGGAACTTGTGCTTTTCCTCAACTAAATCCCCACCATTTCCTCCGTCAGTTAGGCACAGGCTCCGAGAATTTATCGTATCGAATCGTATCGTATCGTATGTATCGCAACAATGTAACACTCTTTATCCTTGTTTCAGGGCTGTTGTATACCCTTTTACAGAGGGCAGCCTAGCTGGAAAGAGTTGTGATAGGCATGTTTTAGTACATCAGTGCCATTGGATTTGGTTTGTTGTGCAACAAGACGAGTCTGGTCATCACGGACAATATCCCGAAGGCCCACAGGTCTAGGTTTTTTTGTCAAATGAGGTCAAAAGGTCAATTGAGTTCAAAGTAGGTCAACAGATGTAATTCACCTATACAACAAAACTTTCCATTACGATATTGCTCTGAAATGTTTTGCCAAGAAGAATTATCCTATGGTAACCTTCAATGACCTCGACCGAAAACCAAAAGCAATGGGATTATTCCTCACCATATGTGCACCCACCTACCTATATGAACGTTATTGATGCTTGCACTAAAACCATAAGGGGTGCATCCTCATTTACCCACAAAACCTCATTTTCAACACCAGAAGAATACGTAACACACAAACATGAGCTACCCACGGTCCTAATTATATCCCCGCGACAACTGGAGGTCCGGGGATCATTATTGTTTTGGGTGTGTACCGCCGCCTTCCCATGCCGGCTCCGCCGCCGCCGGCAACCTTCAGGCGTTAGCGCGATAACTTTAACGCTTAATCCGATTGATCTGAAAACTTGGTACGCATGTCCGCCCCATTGAAATCTTCGGATGAGTTCGAAAAAAGGGCATCACTGCATGTCTTTTCCCGCAATTTGTCAAATCTACGCGAAATGCTCGTAGTCGGATTGAACGAAACTTGGTGGGTAGGGACTAGAGTTGAACCCGAAAAAAATTGGAGGTCAATTTCAAGGTTATGCGAGGTCAAGTTTGCATATCCTGCTATTCTCCAAACTCTGTCAATTTTAACGAAACTAGGTGGATTGGGGCTACATTTGTTCCTGACTAACTTGAATTAGGTCATTTCAAGTCATTGTGGTTAAATTTGCATAATTTATGCTCTTTTCTAACCTCCATGGTTACCACAGAACTTGGTGGATGAGGCTATCTTGGTGTTCTTTGGGAAAACCCCAAAAATGGAGTCTTTATGGGGAGTTAGTTACGTGCTGTCCAATGATTGCTCAAAAGCGGATATACACGTGGGCGGTTTACCCGCCTACGTACACCTGTATAGATGGAACTTGATACCTGTTTGGGTTCGTTAGATATCGTGCTGACAAGGGGTGTCTCAAACACACCCACACACAGTACAGACACACAGCCACACACCTACACAGACACATACGCACGGACATGACTGCATATTTCATTTTGCCTTCGGCAGGAAATAAAAAAGGGGACGTTTTGGATCTGGTCATCTGGACACCAGTTCAATTCGTTTCCGATTAACTGCCGAACTGTGGCAGGTTCACACAGGCGTGTTTTTTGAGCATGTACATGTGTCGGTAGGCCTATGCGTGTCACGTGGAGCTCCTCATGAGAATCTGGAGAACTGCAGGCTTGGATACAACAGAGGTTACATCTGGAGATGGCAAACTGTTATACTTTAGGTCCAAACCCGGCCATATCAATGCGATGTTCCTCTGTTGAGTTGTCGGTCTTCAAAGTTTGGTCCATTATGCAGAGAAATTGGGGAGAACCTCAATGGGCACTAACGCATGATGTCACACTTGGACCACACGGGAATTATGTTATGTATTTCATTGTTGTTCCATTCCGTTGAATAAATCAACATTTCGCAGAAGCTCTGTTGTCTTTCTTTCACCAAAGTAAACATCAACACCTATCAACCCACTACATCAATCCTCTCTCATAGACTGAATGCTTTTCGAAATGAAATCAGGGTGTAAATTACAATAGAAAACTATTGCAAGGTTGGGTGGTAGACACTGAGTTACTATTGCATGATAGGAAGCTTTTCGATCTTGTGCAATGAACGTGGCACAAACTTCAAAGTCATCAAATTTTGTTAATCGGAAAGTCGCATGAACTCGCGTTTTGAACCATGGGCGTCACAGGTGGGGGACGGGGGGGGGGGACATGTCCCCCCACTTTCAAAAGTGGGGGGATATTCATATCGTTTGTCCCCCCCCCACTTTTCCGGACCGTAATAAAAAAAATAATAGGCAAACATTGCCCGCATTTGTATCACCTTAAACTGATTCAATCTTTGTCTAACCAAACAATAACCGCGTTGGAAATTGTCTTGAGTCCACTAATACCAGGTGCGGACCCCAGGTGATCTGACCCTACTATGGCCGAAGTGGAAGGATTACCCATGCTTCATACCGAGTTCTCGAATATTAAATCGAAAAGCCAAAAGTGCAGAATTTTTCAAGTGTTTCGCGCGCAACTGGCGTTTTTCTCTTCCACGGCGTTGTAGGTTGAATAAGCGATGTAATGCTTTGAATCATTTCGTTCACTTGAATAATTCAGAAACCTTTGGGGCAGACTGCCCCCCCCCCCAATTTTTCTGAGATGACAAATTCTGACGAAAATTCGTGGAAAATTTGGGAAGGAAAATAGCAAAGTGAAAAAATGCCTGAATTTTTTGCAGTCTTTTTCGATAAAATGCCCGGAAAAATGCAATTTTTTTTCGCGCGCTTCGCGCGCTCCGGTAGTTACCAAAGGACGACTCCTGCAGAATTCTGGTACAAACTTTCGGCTCCCAAATTGGAGTGGTTCCGTACGCCTATGACTTTTCCCCTCGATCCCACCAGAGACGTTGGTAGACTCCTGGATCCCCCGCAAACAAAGTCAGAGTAGAAAAGGTAATGAAGAAATACCATGTGTGATACTCGGTAAATCATCTTAGTATGCACAATGACAACTTTTTTTGTCTGTCTTTTACTCAAATCACACATGTAGATGGTGCTATTGAGCCTGGCAAGTGCCGTTTCCGTCAATCTGGAGGGTATAAAAATCTGAAATTTTCTTGGTACGCTCCGCGCCAACCAATGGTGGCGCTCCGCTTGGATGGTCATTTGCCTTCGATGTGTCCCCCCCCCCCCCCACTTTCCGGAACGCTCTGACGCCCCTGGTTTGAACTGACGCATTTAGTTAGAATGGCACTTCGTGAGCTATTCGAGGCTGTTTGAATCATATCTATATTGGTTATTATGTTTCAGAAAGTTTCATTCCGAGGAAAGTTATCTTATGATTTTTCCTAATTTTTGTCCGCCGAAGAGGCATGTCCTTGGTATCACCATCACCATGTTGACTACCACTCATATATGTGATGGCAGTATGGGAATAGCCTTCCCTCTGGCCCTTCTATACTGTTTGAAAGTGAGTTGCACAAGAGCCATGTTCATGTTGTATACTTATAGACGTATGGGACCAGCCTATTACCCCCCGCACCCTGGAGCTTTGCCCGCAGTTGATGCGAAACGAGGAAGCGAACAAAATCAGGCTGCTGGTGGTCAAACCCAGGTACTGGTTACAATTTCCGGGGATTCAAGTCTTTACCCCAATTCAACAAGTCCAGTTTTCCGCCCATTCGTTGATCAATAGTGTGCTTCGATCTTTAGTCTCTCATTTCCCCGCCGAACAGATACTCCCCTCGTTAGCCCCATACCTGCCTTCCTGACTAACTAAATTCCTTAATGTTCATATTACCTAATGGGAGTGTAGGTAACCACAGTCATTGGAATCACTCCCCCAATCAGCTCAACGCCAAGTGGCGTCCGCACGGGGGTCAACCCCTCCCCACAGTGATCAAGAAATGTGGCACAAAAACTGGGTTTTGCGGTTCATTAGACGTTTTACAAGCTGTTATTCAGCAAACATTGTACCAGCATGTGTCTAGGGGCCCATAAATTTTACTTATTTGCCAATAGGTAGGGTGAGGCCACTTATGAGGGCGCACCACCCCCCCACCCCCCCCCCTCCCCCTCTCCATGTAAAAATATATGCGTAAGGCTGCTGTCAACGCCAACTTAGCTCAGTGCACTGCATTCTGCAAAGATATATACAACTCCCGTAGGAAGTTGGAATATGTGCGTCCTGGATTATTTATTTTATCGAAATTTTAGGCAGATCCATCGTTTGCACAGTTATGACATATGGAAACACCGCGGTCAGAAACAGACGCGCTATTCGCGCGCAGCGCGAACTTTTTTTCAGAATACTGATGATGAATATGTCAAATTCACCCTCTTGACTTCTTCGAGCTCACTTGCACAGCATTACTCATATTGTAAGAGGAAATGTTATTTTTTCCACACATGAAAAAAATACACTAAAATTCTCAGTGGGGTTGACGGGAGGGCGACCGACTCTCGTGGTGCGCGCGCCCCCACGCCCCCCTCACCTGCCCACGTCACTGGTCCCCGACACGCAGACCCAGTCATCAGACGATTTTTTTTTTCACATATATTTCATGTCATCCTTTTATTTCTCTTTTGTTGTTGACAATTTTTGTTATTGAAAGCGTCTCAAACTTTTTAAAAGTTCACCCCGTGGGTAATCTATGAAAGCGAGGACGGTAGAGGGCGGCGTAGCGGTAACAAGTAGGTGACGTGCATGGTCTCGGCGCAACAGGTTCTCTGTTGGTTCATTCCGTGGACGGATATCAGTATTCTCCACTCCTCCTCGACGCTCCCCGACGGGGAGAGGAAGAGCTTCCAGACGGGGACCGTGAACTCCCCCCCCCCCTTCGGCAGCGAGTGTACATAAATACGAAACTTCTCGAAAGTATCGAAAGTATCGCAGGTGGCATAAAACCCACATCTTTTACTGAATACGATCGCAAACCATGCTCGCCGTCGGAGACTAGTGGCTCCTTTTATGACCAGGTGCATGACGTGGCTGCCTCCTCCCCCGGACAGGTGATTGTGTTCTCTTCAGTCGGAATGTGGAGTGCAGCAATATACTCAACTAAAAGTATATACCAAGTACATGATCTAGGGCCTATACTTGAATCCACTCGCCTCCACTCTGCCCAGCGTCACTGTGTGTGGAATCGTGCTGTGAAAATCCCGAGGTCTATATAGTATTACTGAGGTAGGATGAGCATAAGCTGAAAGGAGAATCTAGGGGTTGTAGCCTACATAAGAATTCCACGAACAGCACAAAATCTCAACTAAATAAGTGAGACATTTGTGTTTCGGCCGAAGAGTTGGTTGTCCCGAACGGCAGCCCCGGCAGGCTCCAGTAGGCACTTGTCGTATCTATCGGTTCCCTGACAACCCGGTATTAGAGTTTGAAAGAAAAAAAAATAAACACTGGTCACCTGCAAAAAGGATGCTACTGTCTACCTGCTTTATTTAAGTCACTGACTGGTTCTTCACCGGTTAACTGTGACCGTTACGGCCGGTTCCCATGCACTGCCAACCCGTCATGCATGCGCAGCAAACCGATTTCCAGTTCCAGTCTCCGATCCTTGATGTTCAAGTGTTCGATCGCGTGAGTAGAATCACAGAATTTCACAATTAGAGGCCAACTTCTTTTTATAAGCATCCAGGGTATTATCAGTCACCTGGCACTGGAAAGTCGTCTGATACCTAGAAGACCGGTAATGAATTTACCTCTGGGCCAAGGCCTTACAGACAGAAGACCCCTTTTAGCTTTTAACGGCCGCTATGAACCCTGTCATGTCCGACAGACTGTTTATTTACTACGCGTTGTTGTGGTTGAGCTTTGTTTGATGACAGACCAGTCAATGGGTGCGTCAAAACACGGTGGGTTCCATGTAGGTCTACGGTCGGTTTTTATTATTAATAAATGCGGGGTTAGGCAAGTGCAATCGCGCGCGAGGGGGAACACATCTCCAGTAGCAGTGTTGAGGTAGAGCGCCACCATTACAGACAATAAAATGAGGTGTATATTCCAATACAGCATTCCTAACTCTACATGTTCGCAAGCGCAGATTAGCATCCATCACCCTTCGCAGGTCAGGTCCGCTGAAGATCCTGATTAATGTCCCCATTCGGGATTTACGTACGGTTTTGGCCTGTCGCCGTATTCATCATAGCCGTGCCCCACGGCGACAGCCCTCGGCGATTTTCGTGTTAGCGCAATACGTCATTTAACAGCTTTATTCGATTGATCTGAACCTGGTACACAAGTCCGCCCTAGTGGAATCTTAAATGAGTTCGAAAGTGGCCATGACTGCTGCGCTCTATTTTTGGCAGGTTTTCGGGGTTTTTACATTAATTAATGAGTGTGGACTTTAGTTGGTCCCGAAAAACATGGCGTGATTTCAAGGTCCCCAGAAGGTCAAAGTTTGCAAGAAATTTGTGATATTTCGAACTTTGCTGCATTTCAGCAAAACTTGGTGAACGTAGACTACAGTTGATCCAAAATAAAGATGACTTCATTGAATAAACAGGGGGCGATCTGTTTTAAAATTTGGGGGGGGGGGGCATATGAGGTTAGCATAGTCACATCTAAGGGGAGCGCCACCATCGGTTGGCGCGCATCGTGCATAGACAATTTTTTTTTTTCGTTTCACAGCCCCCCCCCCCCCCCCCCTCCTCCACCTTCCCTCCCCAATTGCAGAAATACCTTCCGGGCCATATTGGCAGTAAGCTAACATCCTTAAAATTGGCATAAATTTCAGAAATTTTTTATTTCAAGAAACATTCTTGAAGGAACTGATCGATGTTTATTCCGTACAATTCGGGCCACCATCGCTGACGCGTAGGGTACAAAAATAGATCGGTTTTACAGACTCCCCAGATTGCAGGGAACGGCTCTTCCCGGACCGTATGGCAGTGAGCAACGTCCCTAAAATTGGCATAAATTTCAGAAATTTACATTTCAAGAACGTTCTTGAAGGAACGGTCGATGTCTATAACCTACAACTCAGACCACAGCCGCCACCATCAGTGGACGCGTAGTTTACAAGGAATTGATCGGCTCACACAGAGCTCCCAGATTGCAGAAACGGCAACCGTATGACAGTAAGCAACGTCCTCAAAATTCGCGATAAATTTCAGAAATTTGTATTTCAAGAAAAGAAACGTTCTTGAAGAGGGCCGCTATATCCATCAGTGCGAAGGGTGCGTTAGAGTACAAGGAAATTTGGCGTTTAGAGAACCAGAAAGGAAACGGCACATTTACGGGCCGTATAAGCCAACACCTCCGTCCCTAAAATTGGCAATAAATCCCCCCACCCAGATTGCAGGGAGCGGCAGTTCCCGTGCCTTCGTTATGGCAGTGAAGCAATCCTGAAATTGACAACAGATTTCCGAGAACTGATCGATGTTAATCCTTACATTCCTCATCATGGCCTCCATTCCTACCATATAGCGCTTTTTCTAGAGATCTTCCATCGAGGACCACATTCAAGTGGGTTGTAAGTTGCCCGCATCTATAGACAAAAATTTGCTTGAACATCATGTCAGGAAAAATGTTGTGCATTTTTCGGGCATTTGATTGAAAGGAGTTGAGCCAGTCAGTAGAAAATTTGGTCATTTTTTCAGATTTGTTCCCGTTCAATCTTCGTCCAATTTTCTCATATGTCTGAGAAATTTCACTCCTCCACTCCGCTCCTGTAGGCCTATTAAAAATTAAAAAGTACCATACGTCAATCACGTAAACCTCCTACTGCATGTTCACGACATACCCCTGCCCCAGTATAGTAGCCTGCTATAAACAGATAAAGCCGACGATATAAGCCGTTCCTAAAATAACTCTTTAGTATATACTACGGTCGAATATTACCAACATTGTTTAGGCAAATCACCGTTTGGTGAAAGGGTCATCCTGCACATATGAGTGAATGAGGCTTGTGGGCTGATACGAGGTGTGCAAAGTCAAACGCCTGTTCAAACAGGCCCTACTGCCCAGCTGCCAATGTTGTTTTCGTTAACATTAGGAGCTTTCATATTTTATTGCGCGCACAGCGCGAAATTTGTTGCAATTCGGCCGTATCTACATAAAATTTACAAGGACAACTGCAGAGCTGGATACTCGAGAGGTCTATTGTGGAGAATGGAAAACTGTTATTATAGGTTCCAAACCCCATTTCAATACGATGTTCCTATATGGAGTTATTGGCCTCAAGTTTGGGTCAGTAAGACAGAGAATTGGGGGAGAATCCCAATTGCGCCAAATAACGCATGACTTGACACATTGGAACAACACAGGAAATTATGTTAAGTATGTGGATTTTTCATGTGGTTGAATAAGTCAACATTAGCCAGAAGTTCTGAGGTCTTTCTAGCACCAAGAGTAACAATCAACACCTTTACCAACCCACTCAGCAATTTCCTCTCCCATAGGACTAATGCTTTTCGAAGTGGAATTAATGCTTTGAATTTCAGTAGAAACAAAGAATGTTGCAGGGTGTGCAAGCTAATTGAATCTTTATTATTGCATTGATGGGAATGCATGTCGAGCTTGCGCACATACACATGCTTCACAATACACAAACTTCAAATGACGATAACTCTGTAACGGAAAGTCATAGGAACTTCGGTTGGTTAAGACTGATGCATTCAGTTTTTATCAGATATTGAATTGCGGTTCCCGACAACTCCCACCCGGGACCATTCCCACCAGACAATACACCCAAACGTGACCCAACTTTAGGGACCCTAACCCAATTCTGACATAAAAAAAACATTCCGTTGAGGGGGAGGGGGGAATTGTCGGTGGAAATGTCCGGGTGGAATTGTCCGGTCACGAATTAGCCCCTGTATGATCATCCTGCAGTTGTTCCTTTTAAACCATCTAATGAGAAATATGAGGTAGACTCTTCGTGTTATGGCCGTACTGTACATATGATTATAGAATTTTTTTTTTCACCAGTCCGAAAAATATGGGGAGGGGACATTTGATTATTAGTCCCCCACCCCCACGAAAAAATATTGCCCCCACCCCCGTTATCGCAGCCCATGGAAATAAAATAAACCCTGCCCCTTCCTTCGGGATGGGTGTCGTCATCCTTTGTTTATATAAATCCTTAATTACATCATCGCTCAGCACCTGGCGAAGGGGGGTGGTGCTGGGGTGCTGCAGCCCCCAGATTTTTCTCTGATGGGGTGCGGAGCACCCCCTAACCGATGTTCGTCATTGTGTCCAGCACCCCTATCGATTTTTGAGCTTAAAGGCTGGTCCATGGATCCCTATTGCACGAACTTTGGTATCCCGCTTTTCGATCAGCTGGTCTGCGTAATTGTATGATGTCAAACTCATAGCATTGTCCTTGATGTCCTCCTCTATTTCTTATTAGTTGTTTAAATTGGTTTTTGCAGAAAGCGAATGCCAAAGAAAAAAAATCGCGTTGCGCGCGCTGTCTCCTAGCTTTTTCCGTACATGTATAATACAGTGGGGGCCCACGTGTAAAATAACGTTGTATTTCGTCAAATATGATTTTTGTCCATACGTGTCATCTCCAAGTGTGGAACAATAGGTAGCCACGAGGAGAATTTGGGTTTGGACTTGATTTCATTTTGCCTCACCCGCCCTCCCCCCCCCCCCCCCTCCCCACTACACAATGCCGGAATCTAATCCAACTAACTCCAACGCGATTTCTTAATACTGCCACAGTTTATCTACTTCTGATCCTTATTGTGTCAGATGGCTTTGCCAGCTTGACGTGCTGGTTTTTATTAGAGGATGAAGCTATATGTACGAAAACAGCAGGGCGGATCGGGCACATTCGTTGGGGTTCACGTGATTAACGTATGGAACTATATACAGGCGGCGGAGCGGGGCGACGAAACAATTCTGAGACATGTGAAATTTGGACCGAAAATTTTGAGCGGATACTAATTGAGCGAATTGACCAACTTGGTCTGCTGCGGCTGGCACCTCAAGTCCTTTCAAGAAAAGCCCCGGAAAAATGCACACATTTCCCATGACAGTTGAAGTTCAAGCAAATGTTCAATCGTCGCAGCAGCCTTCAACCCAATTGGAAGGGTCCTCGATGGAATATCTTAAGACATGGCTATGGAGAAATGGAACCATGATGAAGATATGTAAGGATTACCATCGATCAGTTTTCGGAAATTACTGTCAATTTCAGTGATTGCAATACTGCCATAAGTGTGGGAAGTGCCGCTCTTGCCAGGGACGTAGATAGGGCCATATGATTAGGGGGTGGAGAATTAAAAAAATCCAACATGGCTAGATTCATTTTTTCAACTCACTCCACCCCCCATACTGAAAGGTGATTTTTTTGCGTTCTCGTTTTTGGTCATTTGGGGCTCTCTGTTTTATTTTAAGAGTTTTTTGTAACTTTGTGGAAATGGATCAATCGAGACCAATTTCACAGATAGGATTCAGTGAGTGGAGTCGCTTGAGGCCCATCTCATCTGAGAACTGTTTTCGGGATGGACTGTGGACGCTCTATACCACGTGCTATTTATAGCATTCAGACTGGCCTAAGTGGCACTCTCGGTATTTGGAAGTAGGGTAGGGTAGTGGGCGTCTGGTCGCCACAAGCTCACAACTGGACACACAGCACGGGCAACCTACCGAGTCTCAAGTAAATCAGTGGCCTAAGAACGTAATTTTGAGAGGCTGAAGTTTGATAATGGATCTGGGGGAGGGTCTAGGGGATGGGAGTTCAATGTAAAATTTGTGCATTTCCCGCGGTGACGTATATTGGCGATTTGGTGGGCAGTATAGCACTCCAAAATTCTCACTTCATTCTGGAAATAATTTCGTATTTTCACGGTCCTATTGCGATTTGTTCTTCTCTGCCAAATCGAATCGAGGGCAGCAATTAAGTTCTAGTAAATTTAGATTTCACTTTTCAGAGGACCGCCGATTTTTGCATTATCAGGTGGCTTTAGATGAAATCGGATGCATCATGACACTCCTGACCATACACTTCCCTTTCCATAATAATTTTGCATTTTCACGTCTCTTCGATGCTACTTGCTATTCTCAGGGATCTTGTGAATTTTTTCTGCAAATTTTAACTGAACTCCATGGGCAGTAAGTCGGCTTTTTGGAGTTGTGTAATTCTTACCTGACATCGACCGCGGAAAAAAAAAAGGACAACATGGGCATACGGGAGACCGACCAACGTTTGCTCGAATTTTAGAATGGTACTGTGCGCCCCCTTATTATGCATTTTTCAGGCAATTCTATCAAATGTGGCCAGTCATTAGCAGGTAGTACAGAATACTATATAACGCGGAGCGCCACTGTTGGTTGGCGCGGAGCGCCCAAGAATTTTTTTTAGTTCGCAAGGTCCAGATGCGTTTTGGCTGCATATTCCAAGCATTTTGTCCCGACTTTAATGTTCCACATTTTATATAGATTATATTTGGGGGGGGGGGACCCGAACAACATCTGGAAAACAGGATATCGTATGTCCCTTCGGCTGACTATCCAGCACGCTATTTGTACGTTTCAAGCTTTTTCCGTCGTGGTTTACAGGAGAAGCTAATCCTCTACCCTAATTTCTAATCATACCAATGAGCACAATTGATTGTCATACAATCCGTGGCGTCCCAGACTTTTCAAACTGGGGGGGGGGCACAGGGGGCACGACATTTTGTGAGGAACACAAGAATACCACCTAAGCGGAGCGCACAAGAGAATTTTTGGTTGCGCAGCCCCCATCTGGCGGAAATGACCTTTCCGAGCGTTTTTAAGCTGCATGTACCCAGATTCAAATCTGGGCATTTTGTGATGACAATTCGTAATCGTTGAAATTTTAACATTCTGTTAGACCTCGGTCTTATTCCTGCCCAGACTTTTTGTCCCGAATTCAATAATTGTGCTCGAACACCACTGCCCACCAGTGCGCGCGAAGCGCGCCATTTTTTCTGGTTTTCCCGACACATCTGCAACTTTGGACTTTAGCTACTCAGTAGCAAGTAGCAGTTACCTGGAAGAAAACATACGTTGGAAAATCGAAGCAGTCTGATAGCCTAATTACTGCAGTTCCAAATCCCGCTCGTGGTCGAGGAGAAAACGGACCGAGGCCTGATGGGCTCAGTTATACAAAAATAAAAAATAAAAAAAGGAGGTTGCTGTAGTTTTTAAGGTCATAGAAATGTTGTTGTATATGTTTAGGTAGGGGCCATTGAGTGGAAATTTCCATAGAGTGTGCGGAGATTAGATGACGGGTAATCCACGGACACATCCACGTCTAGTAAACGCGCGATTTTCACTTTCTATCGCATTCGCTCGCCTTTCTCGTGATATTTTCCGTTGTTTTTTTGCCAGATCTATTCCAAACTGGTAGTCGCATACTGACTACAGAATAGTTCTTTCGAAAATCACAATCTCATTGGGGGGGGGGCACACTGGTGGGGCACAAAGTTTTCGAGGGGCACGCGCCCCCTGCCCCCTTCCCCCTCTCCCCTGGCGACACTAATGCATACAATACCGACAGCCAATCACTGCAGTCGGTGTAACATATGCGTGTTAGTTGAAGGAGAAGTCTTATTTTGCGCGCGAAGCGCGCAAAATTTTTGCACATTATCTGGCTTTTGATATAAACAAAAAATATTACAATTTTTTTGTATTGTGTTTCACCGTTTTTACATGAATTAAGAATATTCCTTTTGATTGAGTAGAAAATTTACAAAGTTGACCTGGCCTCGGACCTCAGTCGTAAAATATATCCAATCTGGCGATCTGTCAGCAATTCCAACTGGATATTCGCAAGTTCCTATAACTGCTCTGTCCATTTTTTTTTTTGGGGGGGGGGGAGACACCAAACCCCCCCCCCCCCCCGCTATTTTCTTGTACGGTAACGGGTCAACTGATGGTGACGCGAATTGTAATGAATAAACTCGATCAGTTCCTCAGAGTGTTTCTTGAGATATTCATTTCGAAATTATATTGACAATTTTGGGGATGTTTCTTACTGCCATAAACTGGAAGCACCGTTTCCGGCAATCTGGGGGATTAATAAGGCTCAAAATACGGGACGGGACGGGCTCAAACGCATAGAAGCAACTTTTTTATTCAATTTTGGTCTCCCCTAATATTGACATTCTCGAGTCGAGAGTTAAAACGTTCTCGCTCATCATAGTAACCAGTCATCATCTCCAGTTCTCGTTGGTTCTCCTGTTCCTTGTTTCGGCGGCAGCGGCACGGTTGTATTTTGCGCCTTATAAATGTACATATTGTTATCATTATCCAGGATGTGATCCTATCTAATATTTTACCAGACCTACCAGGAGTTGTAACCCATCTATAAGTATACTGCAGCCCCGTCCGCCACCTTCCGTTCGCAAATAAATATAAGCCCATATTCCCAGTCAGTAAAGGCTCCCCTAGAGCACCAAACCGAATAGTGGAGACCATACAGCCTTCATCCCGGGTAACAGCCTGGTCCCACTAGCCAAGGGCATCTCTGGATGTAACGGATTCCACCGACCCTAGGAGCC
Organism: Sclerodactyla briareus; assembly: GCA_026419785.1. Lineage (NCBI taxonomy): Eukaryota > Metazoa > Echinodermata > Holothuroidea > Dendrochirotida > Sclerodactylidae > Sclerodactyla > Sclerodactyla briareus. Next base: position 68,683 of record JAODTK010005595.1, on the reverse strand, counting down.
TTCCCACCTTGTAACTGCCCCATTGCTTCTGCATTACTTCCCATATTGTGAACAATTATAGACGGTCAGCCCACGGGGGCTAGGGATCACCCATCAGGATTTTCAAGCTTTTGGTGCTCAGCCATTTTCTTGCGGACAGCTGAGTATTACGCCACCGAGGCAGGGTTGTTGTTGGAAGCCTACCACGGCCACCGACTCCTAGAATCCTGGGTCTCTAGGCCCGGTCACGAAGCATGCCCTCCACGCCATGCGGTTGAAGTTCCTTAGGAAGCCGACTCTCACCATTGGGACTAGCCTGGCGCATCAGTTCAATGACATACACTGTCTCTCTTGCTGGCACAACTGTTAGAGCGTCGGCCTTCCACCCGGGAGATCGGGGTTGAAATCCCGGTGGTCATATCAGAGACTTCAAAAATGGTACAGGTTGCCTTCTCGCTAGGCCTCGCACAAGAAACGGGACGGGGAAGGAAACGCTGTTCAGTGCAGCCCTGGCCCCGCCGTCTGAACATACACATCAGATTGGCTGTTCAGGCTTTACAATGCGGGTGCTCACGAGCGTGTGCTTGAACTTTCCTTTTCAGAATTGCCCCAGTCTTCCCAAAATGCTCCAAGATCCCCCCCTCCCCCTCCCCCGCGCTTTGGACTTGAAGTCTGATCATCCCTTCTCGGGGTCCACATTCACATCAGACTAGTCTTTCAAGCGACTGCTCGAGCTTGTCAGTATACACTGTGGCCGAATGCTCCGAACATCCAAATGCTCCGTTGGCTTGGATGACCCAGCGACCTGAGGCATTGAGGCTGCTGTCATCACTGTTGCTCAGTGGGGGTAGCCAATGGGGGGGGGGGGGGGGGGGGGGGGGGTGGGGGGGGGGGTGGGGGGGGGGGGGGGGTTCCCCTCCTCTGACCAAATAATCGATAGTCTGAAAATCGGGAAAATCGAAAGTTGAAAAAACGGAGCCGCAACAGGAAATAGGAACAAAATAGAAGACATAGTGGAAAAACAAACCTCAGTAAAGTTGAGTAATAAGTTGAAGTTTGAGTAGCGCGTTTCCGCAACACGAATATGTTGGTTGCGGTCCCACAGATCATTGAAATAACACTTTCCTGAGTATAAAAATGTAAGAACACAAAGGCTGTCTAAAGTTCGAGGACATCTTTGGAATGGTCGAGCTGCATCATGTGAACGTTTTTTACCCAGAATTTCCTATATTGAACGCGGATAGCAACCCAGGGCATTCTTTTTCTGAATGAACATCCCCTCTGTGCAACCAGTGCCCAGAAAGTTTCAACAGGACTACCTTCGCATACAACACTACGCAACGGACCATGATGCCGACTTGGGAGGCCATAAGCTTCACATGGTGGTTCCATGGGACGTGGGAGGACGGTTCAATGCTGTCAGGTATCAATTCTGATTTCCCGCTTCCCCCCCCCCCCCCCTCCCGCGGCAAAACGAATTTCCTTGACCAGAGCTACTATTTTCCAAGCACGAGAGCCATAGGAAATTGTAAGTGGCCATACAGCCCTCGATATATCACGGAAGGTCCCCACAACCTTCGCTTATATTCCCTGGCCTATTAGACTATCGTCTCACGTAGCTTGCGCCAGTATGCGACTAGGTGTCTTAGGAAATCGTCCCATACCTCTACAAGACATGTCAGTTTTCTGAACGACAGAACACATTTTTACTAGTGTAGAGACATTTTTGAGAGATGGCAGGCAAGGCAGGATGTCGAGCCAGCGAATATTATTGGAGGACCAGCAATATACTGTCCCATATGACTGCCGATATGGTGACCTCGAATAAGCTCGACGACCGAATCGTTGGTTCTCGAACACTTGTATTGAATAACACAAATTTAAAAAAAAAATTTTAACCAAAAAACAAAAAAAAACTAAACGCTCCATCTTATTTGAGCGATTTACAAGCAACGGGTATCTCAAAGCAAATCGAAAGGAGAAGTTCCGTGGAGTAGGCCCAAGGTTGTTCTCACGGCGCTGCTATAATCTATTTCAAATTCCATGATTGATTATTGGACAAAACACTCCACTGCTAACCATAGACATCGCCAACGAACTGATTGACAAATGGGGAAATGTATCTACCCACTGGGTGTCTGAGATGCGAGTCAGTGCAAAACAATAGTTGAAGTGTAAATGAAGTTAAAAACCAACATAACAAGAAGCCGATTTTGCACCGAGATTATAGTGGACGAATCGAGTAATGAATTTTCATATCTAGGTTAGAATATGGTTTATGAATGATGCCATCATGCCAGTCCAGCATGTCCAGTGAATCCGTGAAGAACCTTGATGTACGCCTTGAAAGCTTCCATAACTTTGGAATAACGACTCACGATATTTTTCTTTAAAATAATCTACCTTCTATATTCTGATATTCGCAACATAGGATGCGCCCGAGAGTACATTACCACGGTAGCATGTAAGGCGCTCATTCAATCACTAGTGACCAGAGGCTACGGTGGCCGGGGAAGGTGAAAAATAGGCCTACTCAAAGTCAGTATTTTGACTTATTATCACAACATTTTGACTAGTAAGTCAAAGCTTTGTGATGAGTCAATTTAGTCAAAATTTTGACCAAGTCTGGATTTTTTCATTTGACCTTCCCGGCACCGTACGTAAGGGGCAAATCCCTATAAGACAAGGTGTCGGTCTCTGAGCGGCGAAGTCGTAGCATGAGCTGATAGGCCGAATAATGTCGGTGGAGAGAGTACGGGAGCAACCGAAACGACATAGCATAAAGTTCATTCTTGAACAGATGGTTTCCAGACCAGTAAACATCAGCCATCATTCCGGCTTTACAGTGTTACAATGAAGTTACAGATCTGACTAACTGAAAGCGAGCTACGTCTCACTACAAGGCTACACCATGCAGAAGAGACACACACGCGAAAACCAACGGGCAACGGCGATTAGTCGTCAAATAAACTCTATTACGTCAGCTATCAAAGCGCATTTCTTTGATCTTGCCCACACAGCAGTGCCGCTGATGATTGTCTGCTCATCCTCTAGGGACATACCGATTCTTTTTCGTCTTTAATTCGGTTTTATTTTTTCGCTGCCTGGTCATCCTGTTATATTGAGTGTGAGGGTGTTATATGTTTTTTGTTTGTTTTTAGCTGCGGGTGAGCAGCTCTACAAGTCATCATGTCTCTCCGTCCGTCCGTCCGTTTCCGTTCGTTCATTCGTCCGTTCTGTCGTCATGTTCACTCAAAACTTCTAAACCGTACATGCGATCAGTTGAAACTTGGTGGGTGGATGAAGCTGCCACGGCTAGGCTGGTTACATTCTTGTTTGCATAGTGTGATTAGATTGTAATTAACTCCAATCAATTTCCCTAATTTGTCTACCCACAGCCCTTCCCATTGAACTCTCTGTGAGAGAGGTTTGTTGCTGCAGGGCAAGCAGCAGGCCGGTCGAGGGGGGGGGGGGGGGGCTGTTTAATTTGTCAGCACTGAGGTGGAATGGAAACCGGCAATGGGGGATAACAGGCAATTCTGAGGAGAAATCTGTCATCACTTTCTCATGATGTAGGTGTTGATGGACTTTCCATTTTGGGATCCAAGTGTGTTTCCACTGTTCACTGCTACAGGCCTAGGAGTGGTGCTAGGTACACATAAAGTTTTGTCGGGTACATGTAGCTAATATACAAGCATAGGAATGAGTTGGTTGGGTACTTTGTGCTTGGCACTGACTATAGCAAATAACATCTAACGTGGTAGACATGTTCCAAGCCATTCTAAGGTTATGACATATGTCAGTGAAGGTCGATTAAATGTGAACAAACAATAAATGTGGATTGATGAAGAACATGCAGTGTATTCGCCACGGGAATTTTGCCGTCCGCAGCTATCAAGACGTTTGGACTTGCGCTTGTTAATACTGTTATTGGTGTCCTATACTGTATTCACCTGCAGCTTCCAGAGGACGTTTACGATTGCGTTTGTTTCTTATGCTCCTAAATGATAACATTTTTGGAATAAAAGTGGGCCTATCCTCCATCAATGACGTCAAACTCATCATGAAGAGAGGTTCAGTTGTCATCTGTGGGCTTGTTAAAAAAAAAAATGTACACTATATAACAACAAACGATCATTCACTGGGGTATGCGTACGCCATCAATATCCCTGTTCCCGTACCGTGTAGTTCTTGTACCCAGAATTTCGACGTGGCCGATTTCAGCATGTTTGAAGAGGTCCCTCAATTCGTATCCAAGCACGTAACTGAAACCAATGTCTTTCAAACGTAGAGTTGCGGTAGCCTCTGAGAGACCTCTGTTGAATATGACGATAGCCCACTCGTCCCAGAACAGCAGCTGCTTCAGCCAGACTTCAGTGTCATTCATCTACGGATGAAAGCATGGATATTGCTCTTAGCATTTCTTACACAGCGCACCCGATACCATCCAACGAACTTTATATTATTGCATAAATTATGCAAATTGGACTACCTAATTAGCATATAGGCCCTACTAGGCATATACAGGTTATGAAAATGTAGAGCCATTGTGGTACATTTCATGGTTCTCATATACACTGACCAGCATCACCAATGTATCTAGTGATCATAATATATCTTACACACAAGTTTTCAGCTAATTTTGAATTATTATGCGAATTAGTATATGGTCTTCCGGGCTGAAAAAAACTTGACTGTGCACCCAATGTCAGCAAGAGGGCATTAACGGTTCAGTATATAGCTACCTATTCACACTGGTAAAAATACTCGTTCGTGCACACATTCTTCAGCATAGGGCATGAATTTAGGCTTCAGGAAAATCGCGACGCACATAAATACAGACAGACACACACGTACAACAGTAACGAGCATGACAACGTGACCACTATGTTTCCCCTTGACAAAGAGTCAGGCGGGACAAAAATGCTCCCCTTGTTATCATGTTGTTGTTGTTTTTTCTCATGTTGACGTATACGTGACAATCTCTGTTAAGGCTGTACTCTAAGCTGCTGCACGACCAAAGAATGTTGTTCCTGCGACCTTCGACTGGTCGTCCACACATTCTCAGTTCTAAAATGTGCCTAAATTTGTACTGGCAATTCAAAAACTCGATCAAATGTCGGCAAATGTGGAAAAATCCCATCGCGGGCAGTACTGTTTCCGCTCTATATTTCTGTATGTAGATACAACATCGTAATTGCAGTCGGCGGGGGGGGGGGGGGGGGTGCGGTCAGTCTCGGTATATTCTGCATCACGGGCGTATTTCGCGCGACAAATGGTACAGGAGCTCACCTAGTACTGGGTCCAAGAAGTCGATTGTGAGGTGAAGGTTACTTTTTATTTGTTCTTTCAATTAGTTTGGATGTCAAGGTAATTGACCCAAGGTTGATCTTGACCTCTAATTTCTCACACCCATATGTATCATTGATCAGCTTGACAGCTCAAACAAAATGGCTGGTATTGACCCCTACCTTTGACCTCAGAATCATGGATACAGCATTGGTTAGTCATAATATTAACCAACTTTAATTATCATTCCATCTATTCTGTAGTAGACACCGATCGGCCGTTCAAACAAATGACCGGAATTGACCCCGAGATATCTTCGATTTGAAATTCATGAAAACCGACAGACTATTGGTGAATGATAACACTGGCTAACTTACATTATTATTGTTTTCCTTATCAGTTGAGGCCGCTTGACTGTTCGCACAAAATGGCTGAGAATTGACCCCTACATGGCCTTTAAAAATTGACTGAATTCTGTGGCACTCATTAAAATTTAATTAATTGAAAAATTCATTAAAAACTCAAATTATGTAACTATTTATTGGCACACTTTCATGGTCACCCGATCTATTCTGTAACGCAGAAGTCGCTTAACCGTTTCAAAACACAAGTGACCCACGGACTGCAGGAAGACCATTGACCCCAAATTCCTCAACATATACGATCAGTCAGTGACACGTGGGTTCAGGGAACCGATAGTCCACGTCTCGTGATCAGTGGTTGTTTTATTTGCATTAGTTGTTTCAAAACTGATATTAGAGGTCTAAAAGAACAATTTGATAGTTAGCAAACCATTACACCAAACTAGAAGCATATAGGGGTAGACATAATGTATAAACCAGACATGCGCAGGCGAGTAAACCGCCGATTTGTGATCCCGCAGAAACAGCATTTGTGGACCTCGTTTAAAAGAGGCACATTAAATATGTCCTTTGAACCCGGTGACTTGAAGGTCCCACCGGTTGGTTTTCAGTCCAGCTGGCGGGCGGGCGTTTTCGAACGGTCACGGTTAGCGATTTTACCCGCCCGCCCGCGTGGTATTTCGTAATCGAATTCCGGGGATTTCCCTGCAATCTTACTGGCTTGTAGCCGATAGTGGAGAGTAGAGGACAATTTTATGTTCAAATAATTGTTCCAAACAACATTATAAGTGTTTCAACACAGGAATGACTGTGTTATGGAAACGGTTCATCTGCCCGCCCGCCCGCGTGCTGGAAACACAACAAGGCTAGTTTCCGGCGGCAGCCACACGAATACCCCCCTAAAAACCATACCGCGGACCTTCCAGTGTTGCGGGATAGAGTTAACACATTGAATTCACTCCCCTGTGACCCAAATCTTTTGACAGATAAATCAAGGCTAGAGGTGCACCCACTAAGTCATTAATTCCCATGATGATCAAACTTCGCATAAGTTTATGCAACATTAAAGACACAATTCAAGTGACCCATTATCCGAGTTTTAAAAAATATCTCAGGAGTTCAGGACTAATGGTGAGCCACACACACTCAATAGGTTTCATGAAAATCGAACGAAATTTCGAAATTTCAGCAAAATTATTCAAATAGAAGGACTGAAGGACCTCCAGTGCCCGCGAAACTATGTTAAAAAATTCGTATTAAAAGTTAATCACAACCCCATCAATTTCTGAGAATTAAGACCAATCATGGAATTTAGCATAGATCGGGCAAATCAGATGACCTAATTACATATTTTATGCTGAAACCCAATCAGTTCATCTACTCTTATATCTCGTACCTGTGTTGCCCTGCCACACAATCACACAGCACCCCCGGCGGCGTCTGTAATTTGTGAACGGGCTCGAATAAACCGAATGGATTAATTTTGTGCCAAGAAATTGCAAGGGACATTACCTCGCAATGGCCGTTCATCATCATGCCTCTCCTGTCAGTAAGAGTCATGTATAATCCTCTACCTTGACATTTCCATCAGTAGATACAGCTAAGTCTCCAGTAGAGAGCTTGTTGAATACGGCGATACTATGACCTCACAACAGTCATCCAAGTATAACACCGTGGAAATCTCCGCGTCTCGACTATGTGAAGCCGCGTTGTTCGGCGTCACCACTTGGAACAAACGCACGGCCCCGAAATATTGCAGCACTCACCATCACGCGGAATCCTCCCTGCTCTTTCAACACCACACCAGTTTCTTCAAGAACTTCACTGGCTGCCAGTGGAACTACGCAGTATGTTCAAAGTTTAGTCATTGGTACGACTTAAACAAAATCATTCATCGCAAGTAGCACATGATGATCGACATGCTGTGGTGAAGCGTTCCACTCAGACATCTGCTGCAGCCAGTTCTCTTTTCTTTCAAGTTACGGAAGTACGATAAATCGGCTACAAGGAATTTGCCTCTGCCTGCCAGTCGCATATGGAACTAGCTACATCCGAAAGAAACTACTTTTTTTTTTTTTTTGTAAACCTCTCAAACCTTTGGTTCTTGGAATCAGAATGGGACTGAACTATATTGGAAAATAATTTTAATGATTTTCTTACTATTTCGATAGGTTTTGTTTTAACAATCTCTCTTCGACTTCTCTCGCTTTTCATCTGTTATCCCTTCAGTAACATTTTACTGCTCATTCTTATGCATTTCTTTACCAGTTCATAGTCAACAATAAATTACATGAAATATGCTAGTAACTAATTACCCCCTAGATTTTCGTGCCCCAAGATCGCGTTCACAAAAACGTTCATGAAAAATCATAAAAATCGGTCTTGCTGTTTAAAGAATCAGCTTAGGAAAAGTGTGACAAACCCCTACCATACATACACCACACATACGCCAAAGTGATCGCCAATTCCTTCCGAACTTTGTTCATACAAGACAACGAAGATTTCCCAGCCTTATGCTGAAAAATTCCTGAATTCTCTATTATTATGAATTACCAGCAAAGAACTGCTCTTTTCAGACACATTTGTGTAAGTTCCCTACCAAATTGCAAGTTAATTTGTAGTTAGAAAATTACTGAATAATTTCACATTTTCCTCTGTTCATCTTCTTTACAAGGTACTTCCCAATTATAGCTGCCAACATTTAATCTAGTTGCAGGACCGGTCACACGAACAACGCACGTGTTTGTGCCCCAATGTACCTTTTCTTGGTATGTCGAAAAAGACCCTACATCATTTCGCTTTAATAACCACCCTGCCACCTCACTTTTACCTACAAATACTTCTCGTGTATGCTTCCACCCGAAGGTTGCTCTCGGACTAAGGACATCCTTGAGTCTGAAATTGTAGAGGCTCCCGTTTTGGCGAATCTCGCCTACTCTTTTTCGAAGAGTGGGCCCTGAGTAATAAGCCGGGGTGAAATTTTTCCTGCTCCGAGATCCGCATTTAACGCCCTACTGACATAAAGACTAGAGTGTAGCTCCACTTGTGCAGCCACTTTCCTACACGAGAAAGGCCGGGGGTTGTTGGTGTCTGTGACGACACTAGGGTTTGAACCAGGGACCCAAGCATTGCCGGTGGACACACTACCGTTCTTTCCTCCACCTCCCGTGCAAAGACTGATATTCTCTTTAGTATCTGTTTAACGATTTCCATGTCCCAGTGGTACGGATATTTTTTGTTTGGATACTATCTTTTAACAGTTTGTTTAGTCACAACCTTAATCATCAATTTTGTGATAACCGGGAAGCCTGCGGTCCGCTGTCACGTACGGGGCTGACAGGCAAACTCAGATTGCCTGAAATTAGTCGGGGCCATAATGTAGTGAATGGAAATACCAAACAGTCATAAGTACATGACCTGACCTTCTAACCTCAATTGAATTACAACAAATCAACAAATAGTTCAAATTCACTGCCTCAATATCTCCCAATATGTGTGACTGCAATGTGTGACTGCAAAATTTCAATTTCCCATTCAAGCATCGATACAGATGACATCTGTGAAAATGGAATGTTCAGAGCGAACTTTTCTTGGTTGGAGAAGAAAGGATGCTGGGAAAAACTAATGCAACTGAGTCCAGTAGGATTATAGGAATAATGATCCGCTGACTTTCTTGAACATGGTGAAAAAAGGAAGTTTGCAAATGACAACCTGATGTAAATGATCGGGAAAAATAGTAAAAAACAAAATCTACCCCAGCACAACAATATATTAATTGGCCAGAGTTGTCTAGTGTGGTCTAATTTCCATGCTAACAGCAATTTCGCCTAACCAGAACTAATGACATACTGTTTTCTCATACTACATACTGTTTGACAGTGTCAGTTAAAAGATCATTTCCCTACACGATTGGATTTCCTACTAGGTTGTTCTACTGCAATATTGATATTTACTTCCAGTTTTGGAATTGAAGCTCTATACACGTGCTCGGGCTTCTCACCCCTCTACTGAAAACAACCTAGCGTTTATATCCACCTTTCACCACCATGGTATTTGCTTCATTTTCGGCCCAAATGTTTCATCTGATGTTCTAGAAAGACATGGTTTTAAGCTGTATGTACTCGCTCCGCTTTTCGCATGCGGTGTTGATAGTGTATATTGAAACAATGTTTTTACTATCTATACAAACCATACGTTGGCAACTTAGCTCATCAATGGACGGATATCCATATCATTAAGGCCACACACAATTACCATGTATTACCATAATCAACTTAAAGACTTCTACTTTTCATTGTATCCACTCCTTAATTCGTTCCTTCTAGTCGGGCATGGCAACCACGGGGGGCCCATCAGGCCAGATCCGGCCCAATTTGGTGAAACCCAAGATATCTCAGCCTGCAAGCAGCTGTCTCGGCCGGACCTTTGTCCCCGCGTTCTCTCGCGCCAAAGGACAAATCAGGTTGAGCAGCTCCATAGGAACCACCATGCACCAGGACGGCGACCTACTCGGGTACTCTGGGCATAGACACCCTTATCATCAGCTGGAACCTTCAAAATTAGAAATTTGTCAATTAATGGGTCCAAATTGAGGAAATAAGCACTATTGTATTTCTATAATTTTATGATTTTATGAGCTATGTGCTAAAATTGCACTTTTGGACCCCCTAAGAGTTTTGAGCTATTGCTAACCCTGCCATGCACCCTACAACAACTCATTCAAAATTGAGTGATCAAAGTCCGTATCTGGCCTATTCAGTTCGATACAGTATACATCGTAAAACAGGAATGACTACGTAGAATTGACTTAGCCCAGTATACGGTCATGGCTGGGAATATTTCCCCCCCCCCCCACCGAACTGCAAAGGAAACTCATAACCTCTCAAGTAATAGCAATACAGACAGGCATGTAGATACTGAATTGGATTCTTAGGAGAATATGCATGTACATTAAAGTTTCAACCGTTCATATTTAACCATTCGTAATCTGATATTCCCGTCTGTGCGAGTCTGGACTCTGAACCCTTGATAACTACTATAGATGCTTTTAATTTTGGCCAGCAAATGCTTTGAAAACTGATCACTAGAATATTATTTCAGTATCAGTTTATCCATGTTGAATGAATGGTTGGACAGCCCCAGTGCCTATTTTCATGAACAAACCTTCTCGGGAGTCAGGACTAATACCTCATTACTCGTCTAGCAATCTTTCTGGACAACTTTTTCTCAGTTTTCCGGGGCCTCCCACAACCTTTTTTGGGCCTCTCCCAGCCTTTTTAGGCCTCCCCGCCTGTTTAGGCCTCTCCCGGCCATTTTAGACCTCTCCTGCCTTTTTTTAGGCCTCTCCGGCCCTGGTTTAGGCCTCTCCCGGCCATTTTAGACCTCTTCCCAGCCTTTTTATCGGTCTCTCCCAGCCTTTTAGGCCTCCCTGGTGCCAGCCATCTAGATTAATGCCATTAGGATATTACCGTGCAGTTGAAATTTATTTCGGGTTTAAGAAATTTTGAATTGGAAATTCTAGTAAATTCTGTGATAATTCTAGAGAAGTGAATAGAAAATACACATACTTTGTAAAACGCTTATACAACAAAATGAAAAACTTTTACCATATTGTTTTTGAGCTTATCCAATCGAATAAACTTTAATACAGATGTACCCTCTAGTCATTGCCCGATTCGTCTGAAAACGAGAAGTGAATGACTGTCACCATGATTTACTGTTCCCAGGCTTTACATTTACAGCAAAAATATAAGAAAACTCGGATAAAGATGTACCACTCTAGTCCATTGCCCAATTGGTCTGAATGAATGAGAATGAAAACTGTCACATGATTATCTGTTTTTCACCACACAATACACTCTACATTTACAGCAGAATAACTAAAAACAAACAACTTACTGATTAAGTGTCCCACTCGTGCATCACCCAATTGTATTTGCCCACAGAAAAGGTAACATTAGATCAATGCACCAAACGGGACAGAATCTTCTTTGGCTGTGATGATAAATGCCTGGGAAATTGTCTGTGTCATGATACAATCCTGACCAGCGGACCTTTACAAAATTTACAGTCAATGGTGTGATAGACTGAATAGCTTGATTCAGCAGATGAGTTGATACGCTCTATTAGCACTATTTCCTGGAGAGGAAGTCGTCGGTCTGGAATGTTTATGACAGATGTCGTGAAACGACACCGGAGTTTTCATGACGTCGAACATCCAACGAAATAGTTTCCAGTGCAACTTGGTATTGAAGTACGGTATATTGTCCTTATGGCATGCCTTCAATTATTAGCAGAGGCTGCAAGACGATACTTGAAAAAAAGACGACAATGTATCTTTTAGTACTATCATGGGTCAAAAAATATAATCAATAAACATACAATTGAGTACTTATAACACGACCTGTAGAATACTAAACTAGACCAGAACCCAAAACAAAATCATTGACTCCCAAGTGTGACAGTATCATATACTATCTGAAGATTCCTTGTAGAATATCACGTGTCAGCTACAAAACTTTCTAACGAGTTATCAATTATGTGCTAGGGCTCTGATACTTGGCGGGTATTTTGGGTGCACAGCACACAGGGAGGGAGCAGGAACAAAGTTGAAGCCTGCGTGACAGTGGGTCACGACATTTCTCACTCTCAATCAGTCAAGAAATTATTAATATCTCATTCTTATATAGGCCTTTTCTTCATGTCTAAGACAGGCTCAAAGCGCTTCACCAGATTTAGATTTAGAAATTACAGAGCATGATAGACGTATTTTCCTTTGGTGGTAACATGAATCCTCTCCCCCCCACCTTACTGGGGGGAATGATATAAATAGGCCTCACTATACATCTTTTACACCACTTATCTTGAATGCAACTGGGCAGTCACTTATACAGTGAATTCATTTTTAATCAAGCTGCTCGCAGGCCAAACCCGCCAATATACGGACCCGTTGGGTTGACCGTGTCTTTGAACTGGGCGTAGGGGGCATGAATCCGATGTACTCGTTTGTGAACATTTCCGAGCATCGAATCCTTCCTGCTTGTCACATGCAGCCCCAGGTCTCTGAGGGACACGCGGAGTGGCAGTGGCTGCGGTACCGTTTTGAGAAGCAGACAGCCCAGGCCCCGTCTAGTGGGCGCATCCACGCCTGGCTGAATCTGGAAACCTGCGGCAAATTAGATTCGTTATAAACTGGAAGCAGTACCCAAAAATAATAGACTCTACGAAACGTGTGATGAGTAGGCACTCAGGATTGTCCCGTATGCCTTGTGGGTATGTCGGCAATTTGTCGAGTTTCCTTCTTTTTCCTGCTGAAGACTTGCTATCAAATGGGGGAAGGGAGTATGGGCATTTTCACCCCAATAGAATGGCTCCGTTTTGATAATCATATAATGCGAGACTAGACACTGAGTGCTCTCATAGTTTGTAAGGAGTGTTCCACCTGTGAGCAATCTGAGCAACAGTAGAACACACTCAATACTTTCATGTGAACGATATAGCTAGCCTACACTTGAGCGAGCAAAATGTTCCCAGCGATTTACTAACATCAAGCTGGGCCTAACGTTGACCCACCTACTTTGCTCCAATTGTTCGGCCACAAAGGTGTACACTGGCCATCGCTGTCTTGTATTCGAAGAGTTTGCTTGATTTTACTGTGGAAGCATTCTGGCAGTACTTCAAGTATATAATTCAGGTAAATATATTTACTTGACATACCAACATGCACCTCTGCATTATTTAGAGCCTTACAACTGAGACAAATCCCTCCCTTCCCCCTCTCAGTTGCACTCATGGGGGCAGCTGGCATCACCAAGTGTGAAGAGACTCAAGGTGCACTCCCACCCGGAGGCTGAAAGATCACTTTTTTCTATATCTTCTTTTATCTCATTTGACTTAAGTGCGGGATTGGGGGGGAGGGCGTGGGAGGCTTGGGGGTGGGGATAGGGGTGGGGAAGGAGGGGGGTACACGTCTAACTGATTATCCAGAGCCAGAGCAACTAGAACAGCTTGCTAGCCTATGTGCAGTCACTGACCCGTCCTTTGTGCAGCTCTACCTCATATCTATGTCCACTCATCACATTCAGCTCCCATTTCTACTTTCCCTATTTATTCATTCATTTTTCACATAGGGCGACATGCAACATCTCAAGATGGAAGACGAATCCCACATGGATGCCGGAAAATTGAAAGATCCCTTTCTGGCACACTGATGGTGTCCGTTCCACGAACTCCTTTTATCTAAGCCCCCGCATGCTATACTGAAGTTCCTATACAGTAGTCTTATGGTGCCATGTAAAATGGAACTGCGTTTGTATTTCCAAAAAGAATAATTATTGTTGTTTGGACGGCTCCCTCTCGTTTTGAGCTTCACATCAATCGGATTCATACGCTCTTTGTTGTTGTATGGTAGGTTTTCCAGATGGATGTTTCTGCCAACGTAATCAAGTTATAGTTTCAAGTATGTTGTTCGTGCTTCCGTAATTATAGCAAACAATGCTCCAGATCTTGCACTGTGCCCATTCAGATGAATAATTAAACAACAAGGTATGCGTCGGCATATCACTGACCAAATCACAATGTTACAAACAATCGTGAACCTCCTAGTCTTTTTGCCTCTGAGGCACTTTTCAACAGGGCACACAGTATGCCGTCTATGGCCCTCGCTCCAGTTGAAAATAGTTAGCTCCGATCTTTCATCCATATGTAATGGGGCGCGATCCACCGTCGGGACGTTGCGACGGCGGTAGTTGTAAATACTGGCCGCCTGTCGGAGGATAGGGAGATCCTGAGACGGTTTCCAATGAAGGCGACACCGTCTTTTCCCTTTTGACTGGTTTATTACTTAATCTTTTTACAAAATAACGAGGATGTCATGAAAGGGGCGCGTCCACTGACGTGACGTTGCGTCGTCGTAGTTTAAATACTGGCGCCCGTCGGGGATATGGCGATCCTGAGAAGGGTTCCAGTATGAAGGCTACCCCGTATTTTCCTTTTGAACTGTTTTAATTGTACTTAATCTTTGACAAAAAAAACGATGATTTCCTGAAAGGGGGCGCGATCCACTGACCGTGACGTTGCGTCGGCGGTAGTTGTAAATACTGGCCGCCCGTCCGGGGGATATGGAGATCCTGAGACGGGTTCCAATGAAGCGACAACATATTTTCCTTTTGAACTGTTCAATTACTTAATCCTTTACAAAATAAACATGATTTCTCGATTAGCTCAAAATGGATTATAAACTGAAATATTACGAAGACTAAGGATAGACCCTAGTCTAACTCAGTTACTTGAATACTTACTTAATCAATTCTGGCCTAACTACTAACTAGAACCATAGAATGACCTGTGACTAATGACTCAATAAATAAACTTAGCTGATCTCTTCTGTATTCCTCTCTGTAATCTAATTTATTTTCTCCTGTCCTCCACAAATTTCTCAACTTCACAAACACAACTCAAACAATCATTCACACCACCACACCAGGATGCATCCTTCTCCGTTCAGGTCACTCGTCCAACTCCCAACGTTCATTCAAAAACTCTGAAAACATTCGGAATAATAAAATAAACGCACCATCCCGCTGGCATTGCGTTGGGAAGCTCCCTAGTGTCGCCATGAAAACACAGAGTGACGTCACAGTCAGATGTCCGGAATCTCCGCAGAACGCGTAGGCGCGATACAATAATAATATGCTACCAGAGATCCCGTCCGCTAACACTAGTACCAGATCCGCGAATAGTGCAACAACGGAACGAGCATATCAACAGCGGTACATGAAAGAGGAAAATTATACAAATTGCGCTTGCAAAAGAAGGTAATTATGCCATAAGAAACCCTAGACTGAAGTCACTGAACAATATAAAACATGAATAAAGACCCTAAAACCATCTGACTCTAAAATAAGATCAAAACCAAGCCAAACCCACAAGACTAGGCCGTAGGCTTAGCCTAAGCTTAAATGTCTTACTTACGGAAAATGTAAACTTATAACACTAGGCTACTACAAAAAGAAAGCTAACAGATACTAGAAAAAGTGAATAATAAAATTACAATACGTAGCCACCTCCTATCCTCTCTTCTTACACTTAGAAATAATCATGTACATTGTCCGAAGGGGAAAATAACTACATGGCTCGGTTAGCGAATCTGCAGAAGCACAGAGACATTAGACAAACTGTAGCAGTGTCACTGTGAACTATATTGTATATACTACCATTCACCTTAAAAAATCTGGGAAGGAGGAAATGAAGGTGCTTTCCCATAGAAAATGGACGGTGTTTTGTGGATTCATGCACTGGAACTGCATAATTTAACCCCCAAACTTGGGAGTCAGTGGTAACTAGGGTAGGAGGGGTTCGTGTAAAAAAGATAGGCAGTGGAATGATCAATTTTGAAAGACTCTAGTAGGTGCATATGCCAGACGAATATTGCAAGTAGTAGTATAGTGTGCACGCAGGTAGTTGAACAGTCCAAATAATAGTACCCATTGGGACTGGGTGCCCTGACTCCAGCTCTTTCAAGTGCCCAAGTTTGAGCATGTCTGGGCATCTTCTGAAGAAACCCAGCTGCGACCGAGCTCTGAGCGTTATTTTCCGACCTTGGGCATATCCAGAGAGGGGCTAACCACCTGCTGACAGTTGACAGGGTCCAAAGCAGTGATGAGCAACTCAACTGTGGGGGAAAACGTACTCTCCGGTCTCAATCCCAGCTACTCTTCAGGTCCCAAAATTCAACACCCAGTACTACAGATACGGAGCCTTCAACGTCACTGCACCAGTACTCTGGAACAATCTCCCATGCACATCGGTCCATAAGTCTCTGGAGTCCTTCAAAACCGATGTCAAGACCCATCTATTCAAATAACTGTCTGTCGTCCCCAAATTTAGGCCATTTATTCATTATGGAAGCATTGTTGTGTTGTTTTGCTTTGTCTATTGATATATTGCTTTTGTTTGTGAAGGGCCTAGAGATGGCTACATATTAGGCACTATATAAATTTGTTATATTATTATTATTATGCATGGAGGCTCCGATGAAAGTTGGAAGGGGTCACGAACACTGCCCCCAATGCCTGCACACGCGATGCCTTCAGCTTTTCTAAATATGGACACCCTGTTGATCCAATACGAATATGCATGGGAATGCCAGCGCGACCATGAAAATCTGATTCAGACACCCAAAAATGTTGGATTAGTGTAAAAAAAGTTGGAGGGGTCACGAACTCAGCCCCCAATGGCTACGCAATACGCTGGAATGCCGCCCAGACCATGAAAATCAGGTCCAAACACCCAAAAAAGCGCGATTGTATGAACATAATAACACCAGGAGGTTACAAGGGTAACCTATGTAAACAATAATTGCTAGGCTCAGGAGGGCCTACTCCAGTCTTCCAATGCCAGTGCAGCTTTACAGTTCACTGGGATACAAGTGCAGCATCCGCAGCTCTGTGGTGGCACAAGCAGGCTGATCTTATCGTCGGTAGAGTAATCGGAAAGATCCTCATCCAGGAAAATGTCCTGGACATCATAGATCCCATCGATCAGCCCGCGATCGGCCCCCAGTGCATGGTGAAATTCTTTGGCATCCCGCTGGCGCCGGAATTGAATACCACGACTGCGTACTCATAGCTCTGCAGCGGTCGTGTCACACTTGAAACTGTCCGATCTGGAAACCAAAATATTCAGTAAGCTGCAGGTACTCTTTTTTTTCTATACCTAGTCAGAGGAATTGCCTGATAATAGCCAAACAAGGGCCTTGTGGGAGAATTTCTTGGCTTCCTGTTTGTGGCTTTCTACATTGCAGGGAAATAATGCCATCAGGGGGGAAATGTTGTACCCATGATGCCTTTGGCTTGAGGGCAAAAAGATATTTGTCCACTCAGATCTTGCCGGTCTCCGTCTTTGCTGTTATAGCTTTTATCTTTATCAGATTCATTGTTTTACATTATTAACTGCAATGTTGTTTATATTTTACATATAGTGTGTTAGGTTCCAGTTTGCACGTTATACCGATAGCATTTTCACCACTTTTTTTACGCGCCTTAGGGCATTTATTTTGAATAGGGCACTTTTTAAATTCAGTGTAATAAAAATGGTAATAATAATAATACCTAGAGGGTTGGCAAGCTTAGCTCAGCATAACAGCACATAACGACCAGCTAAAGCATAATACCAAGAACAATACGCAGGTTTATGATTGGCCCGTCAATGCAAGAATTCAACCTGAAATAATTCCCAGATACATATGTGAATGTAGCCACATTAGTTCCACAGTGCTGATTAGGACAGTGAAGCACACATGGGACTGATCCAGGAAAGTGAATTAGAGAAAACGCCCATTAGAGTACGAAACCCGTCGGCGGCAGCCAGGAACGCCCCCTGGGGTCTGGAAGCCCTCCCATAGGAAAATTATGAAATTGAGTGCCTAGAGACGTGTTCATCTGCCACTGAAGAGGAGAGACAACTACTTAGGCACACAAAATGAAACATTTTTTTCAGTTTGACAGAGGAGGGTGTGTGCCTGGTGGGCCCCTTCACCTGAATACCAACACCTGGCACAGATCACTTGAATTGGCTGAAAAGGCCTATCAAAATTTTGCTGCCCTGCCACAGAGGCATTCAGATATGATTGCACCTAAATTTTCAACCCATTACCATTAAACTTTTAGTTTATACATTATGTTTGATCCTCAGTAGTATCATTTGAATACAATTAATGTACTTGTTTGAAGTTAGTAGGGTAGGCCTAGGGTTCAACAACAAAATCAGCCAGTGTTATAAGGTGCCCAAAAATGTTGGGTACAAAGTATGAGAAAAGTTGGAATCCAACCACAAACCACGTCCCAATTCACTATAGCAAATGAATTGCAATATTGGTAACATTTCAATATGGAAGGAAGAGAAAAAACTATGAAAGGCCCTATGATTACGGTGATTCGGTTTTTTAGGGATGTAGCTAGGGTCTGCAATGGGGGAGGGGTGAAAAAGACTACAAAATTTGACTAGGAAACCCCTTCTGAAAAAAGGGAATTTGCCCACTGGCTGGCACCCAGAAAAGGGGAACAGACATTTGAACCAGGGGGGACAAGAATACTATGTAAGCAGGCACCATCATCGTTTGGCACGGAGGCATACAAGAAAAATTTTCGGTTGTGCAAGACCCCAGATGCGGCAATACCTTGCCCTGGAGTTTTAGTCTTCATGTACCAAGTTCAACATGGGTATTTAGGATCACAAATTGTGTAATATGGTGAAAAATGTCGACATTTGTAGACCTCGTCCGATCGATGCCCCAACTTCAGCTTCTTGGCCAGGATGTTAAACAATTTGTGCTCCATACTGTTCACCAGTGTTTCCGGGTTTACTAGGCACATCTGAAGAAAATCTTAAAAACAAAAACATTCAGTGATACAGATTTGCCAGATCGATTGAACTCTTTTCTCTGCTGATTTTCATGATCATGCCCTTTTGTGCACCACAAAATTTGTTGAGAGGGCGAGGGGGGGGGGGGGGGGGGCTGCCCTGTTTAAATTGTGTGTCTAGTTATAGGGGAGCTGCCAAATATTTGTGAGTTTGATGAGGGCGGGCCAAAAAGAAAGGCCTAGCTGCCGTGATTACAGCGAGATGATAGTCATGCCTCCGACCCCCCTATAAGTGGCAGTGCCAACTATGTAGTGCACAGCATAGCAATTGACAAAAATGTAGTCTAATCAGCAAAACTGACGCATCTAAGTACATGACATCTGTTTAGATATATTAGCTAGTGCCAAATGTAGTAAAAGATAAGTGAGCTGGCAGAAGAAAGTCTAGCTGCCGTGATTACAGAAATTAATTTAGCTAATACCTAGGCTAGGGCACCATCTATAGGCGAAAAGCCATGCATCCATGGCATGGAGTGAAGAAAAATTGGCAGAAATATTGTGCTAAAACAGCAAAAAATGCCCTAGACGTATAAAACTCCATTTGGGGTATGAGGGTGGTAGAAACTTTTCATCTGTGTTCGTCTAACTGGAATGTGATAGACCATTTTTTGGTACTTAGAGACGACTTCTGTGTGTGTGGAAGAGTGTCCCCCATTATTGATGCCCATTGGGTGCCCAAATGTGTATGTTCTAACTGGTCATAATCCTGATTGTAAATTGCCAAAAGTTGACTTTCGGAGGAGTTTTCAGCGTTAACTGAATTTTCCAACGACGGTTCTGTAGTGACAGACCTACCACGAGTCTCGACCCAAATTGCTAACACCGCTGGCACGGAGCAAAATCCAGAGAAGATGCCAAACATAGGCCACTCCAGATTATACATATTTTATGTGTGTTTCGAGTTTCATGAGGAAATTCAGCATGTAGTCTGAAAGTCTTGAAATATGAAAACAAATGACTTGATCAATTTGCCCCTTATTTACCATTCAGAAAAAGTCAACTGATTACTGCATTTTACATACAGGCCTAGCTTGCCACTCTTGATTGTGGGGGCAGCATCACTGGCTAAGGTTTGCCAAATTCTCACAGGAAATGCAGAATTCTATGCCAAATTGACATACCTATGAATATTCTTCAAGGTCTTTTGTTTGTTGAGGTGATGTGGTTCAGTTGGAATTGAAATCACAAAATGAACACATTTGTCTTAGTTTGAAATAATGTGTCTCGATGGGAATATTAACCCTAAGATTACCGGATTACAGTTCATATTTTTACAAAGATTTGGGGCGTGGACACCCCCCTCCTCTAGCTACGTCCCTGTCTGGTTTGTGCCTTAATAAATTGCCGAAAGTCCGATTTGGCAAACCCAACACATTCATCTCACTTATCAAACTTATCTCACTCCACCATTTACTATTATTTTTTTGGAATGGCCTCCTTTCAGAATATCTGCTACTGGCAGGTATGCACGCCTTTAATGTTCTCAGTAGAGGTCAGCATGACAGCATCTGTGGACTATCATGACTGGCAGTAGATTGAAGACATTTATAGCTCCATTCAGCCTTTGCAATATTCAAGAAAATAAGCATCAATGATATTGAAAATGAATGCCACCGTTCGATACCAACCAAAATAACAGCACTCAAATCATTTCTATTTGGAGCGAATGGGTGATCAGTTCGCAAATTTTCCAAAAAGCCAATCCAAAATATATCATTTCACAATCACGAATTATGAATTTCACTAATACTATATTTTTGTCACTTGTAGTTTTATACAAGTCAACACATAGACTTATACAGTATAGGTAGCTCGTGGATGAAAGGAGGACTGAAAAAAGGCTGCATGGAACTTAAAAAGAAGCCTTCCTGAATAGTTAATCTAAGAAGATGTTTTGTAGTAATCTATTTTCTGTAGCCTTGCAAGCATTGGGTTCACAAGAGATGTAGTGGTATTAAGGGTAGGTTGAAGGAAAATCTCCAGTACAAAGCAAGTAGTGCAGTAACCCTATAGAGTATAGGGAGATAGATCCAAATACAGTTTTGTGCCATGGTGAGCCATTGAAAGTTGTGCAGGATTTTTGTTACGTCTTGATGACACAGCTAGTGGGAGTTAGAAGTGCTCGGAAGAAATTTAGAGAGACTTTGCCTCTACGATAAAAGGAACACACCATTTGTCACTAAGCGCTAGGTGATTTGAGGCCTGTGAGGAGTGTACTCTGTATGGTAGTGAAAACCCGGGCAGTCAGGGTTGATGCTCTTTGGAAACTAGAGAGGAATCATATGTTGTGTGATCCGTTGGATCTCGAGCATAATTCCAAGGTTAATAGTTCGGAAGCTGAGAAATAGGCTTAGGCTATGTATGGTTTTTAGGTTTAGTTTAGTGAATAGGAGTCAGGAAGGACATACTCCTCATAACCGACCCCGGAGATCCACACATCCAGAAAGACTAGAGCACCAATGGTTCTTAGCTCAACCGCACAAAATGACCACGACGAATGTACAACCCTTATGTGAGAATGTTTACAAGATCATGAGGCCTTAATCCCTGGGCAGGTACAGCGTGTTAGACCATCATTATGACTGAGCCATCAACACTATGCATCAAAATTTATAGGAGAAACCAGATTTTGCAGTATTCCATTGTTTGGGCCCTCAGGTTCCAAATCCCAAACAAATATCCAATGGCCCCTACAACCCCCTAGGACGCGTTTACATTTCAAAGTTTGAAGAAAATCAATTGAAGCGTTGTGGGAGGAGATGCATTTCAGGTAGCCATGTGTGAAATTTCATAAAATGGTCGTCTCCACGGGCTCAAGTAGGACCTTGGACCAAAATTCTTAACCCCCCAAAAATTTTAAATGTTAAAAAATTTCCACTGTTTTGCACAACGTAACATTTTGCAACAAAATTTGTAGAGTATACAATTTTTCTAATTCCCACATGATGGGCCCTGGTCCCACACTGGGCCTTGGACCCTTAATCCTGTAGCCCATGAAGATATGGCAATCGTGACCACCATTATGGACTAAACATCAGCACTGTTGCAACAAAATTTTGTAGGATATCAAGATGTGCAGTATTCATATAATGGCCCAAACTGGGCCATTGGGCCCAATTCGCAGAACACCCCCTAATGTGGCTCTACCAGTGTTAGCGCTAAGGAATAATTATTGGAGGGAATTCCCCTCCCAACAATTTTTTTTGGGGAGGAATTTTGTCAAAATCTAGCGGGACCTTATCTTCCCGCCATTTTTCGCACAAGTTCCCCCACGAAGTTCAGGGGGTCCATGGGCGGCGACAAAAAATAACTTTATTAATAAACCCTGACTGCCCCTGTGGTAATGACAATTATACTATCGTCCCCTCACACTTAAAACCCACTCATGCACTCCTAATAGCCTAAGCCTTAGATTTGTTGGGCCTGAGACCTAATACCCTGTATCTGAGACATTTTCATCAAATCACAGCACAAAAAGGTACCATAGCCCACCCACCCCCCCCCGAAAGGCAACATCTTCCTCGGCCAAATTTTTTTTTTCTGATCCTCATTTTATGTTGTAATATATGGCCAAATTGTATTTTGCAGGACAACTGAACAAATCGGTATAAATTCTTACATCAATTCCAGAAGGGTAAGACTATGCTGTTGAATTTGCTGTAACTTTGTTACATGAGCCCAGATCAGCCTAAAAACTAAAATCCACTGTCTGAAGCAACCCATGAATAATGTGCTTACAACTTTAGTGAAAAGTCTTAATATAACCCATTACAATGTCCTTGTTCCACCATGTGATGTTATTTGGGAGAAAAAAAATCAGATTGCAGTTGTTTACTATGTTAGTTTACAGTGATTTGCTACCGAAGCACATGGTCATAATATAATTTTTACTTGGTGGGCCATTTCTGTGAAATGTCAATCGATAAGCACTAGTTGCTCAATAATAATACCCACATGCTGTTTGCATACTGTCTTGACTGCTAGTACACAGTGTTTTTCTCCCATGTCCTGCAACGTTGAACAGTGTATGGGATGCAAACATCGTGCATGTTTAAGATCGCTATCGACGTCAACATTCATATTGTGGCTATACACTAGGGTGCGCGGTAGACACCCGGTATCGTTATATTAGGACCGGTAACTCGGCGCAACCGTTAGTACTCCGCAGCAACCGACGGTCAAATGCACATACTGATTACCTACCTACTGGTCCGGATTTGTAGCCAATACCGGTAACTAATTGAAAATACCAAAATCCAGTGCGGTATTTTTTGTTTTTGCCGACCCCAGCCGCTGCCTTCATCGCACTTATCTACGATCTGTTAAAATTGATAAACCTGCCCCACATGGTGTTGCAACTGTGTATTTTGCATTATTTGCCGAATATCCCGACCGCTGCGAACATCGCAGCTTACCCTTACGTAACAGCAAAGCTTATGTTCTGCTCATGGCCCAATGCTGGTGCAACTACTTTTTAACATAGCCCTGCTTGAACACACGTGGTCCTCACCTAGCTTGTTCACGATCATTAAATGTGCTCCCCAATTTCCACTTCACGCGACACACGATCCCATCCGTCGGACCGCCGGCAACGAACCTCTCGCACACACTTAACTTCGGTAGGATTTTCCCCTAGACTCTATGAATTAGGGAGTGGATTTATTTACGATCGTCCGATCAGCAATATGCAGATATAATTTGGGCGTTAGCCGTACTTCTTTGGAATGAACGAACGTGATTCTTAGACAGTTGGTTGAGAGAACAATCATACCGGACGTTTAGCATTGATTTGGTGGTTTTACAACTAATTTTAGATGTGCCTTGCTTCGGTGTCTTGCTAAAATATCAACAGTTCGTTAGGGGCTTACTGTAATTGCAACTAGCGACCTCTTTTTGTGGGGCCGGGCCCGGGGCTGTGCTTGTTACATATTTATACGTACGTACGTATGGAAGAATGTAGTAGTTGTACTGATGTCGCCTCGTACTAGGACTACGGTACGACCCAGCACGACAGTTGGGTCACATATGCATGTTCTGTTTGCCATACGTACATTGTCAGTATTCTTTTCTAGCTATCAGATTGACAACCCTATTATATTTTTGCAATCCCTGGTCGGAAGCTGTGGCTGAATTTCCCGCACACAATTTCTTTCTCTTCGGATTCTGGCTGCGTAGCGGGAATCCCGCAATCCCGCACCTTAGCGCGAACACTGCCTTCTACCCAAAGACCATTACATGTAATTTTGGAGGAGATGCCTTTCAATCACTATTGTGGTGAATTGTCATAAAAGCAAACCCTCGGTCCCAATGGGACCTTGGACCAAAATTTCTGAACACTCAAATAAACGGCTGTTAGACCATCATTATGACGAACATCATACTGTGCAACAAAAATTGTAGAAGTATACAGATTGTTGTGGTTTATATAATGGGCCCAAGGGCCCCCAAACTGGGCCTTGAGCCAAACTCCCGAACAACCCCCTATGTGGCCCTCTACCCAATGACCACTACATGTAACTTTGCAGACAAACTCAATTGAAATCTTGTGGTAGGAGATGCATTTTCCGTACTATTGTGTGAAATTCATAAATGGACCCCTCAAAACCCAAGTCGGACCCTTGGACCACAATTCCGAACCCCCCCGAAGGTACGGCTGTTAGACCACCAATATACGGAACATCAGTACTGTGCAGCAAAATTTGTTAGCAGATACAAGATTTTGCGGTATTTCATATAATGGACACCCGGTCCCAAACTGGCCTTGAGCCCAAAATTCCTGGACCGCCCCTATGGCCCTCTACCCAAGACCATTACATGTAACTTGAGGAACATCAATTTAATCTTGCGGGAGAGATGCATTGCAAGTACTATTGTGTGAAATTTCATAAATGGACCCTCGGGCCCAAGTGGGACCTTGAACCAAAACATCCTGAACACCCCGAAGGTACGGCCTTTTAGCCCTCATTATGACCGAAACATCAGCACTGTGGACCCAAATTTGTAAGAGGAGGATACATTTTGAATTTCACACATATTGGCCTATATTGCTCAGTTTGGTCGACATCCATCACAGACGACGGACGGACGGACGGGCGGACGGACGGGCGGACGGACGACGACGGACCGCCGACCTACCGACGGATGACAGAACAGACAGACATACAGACAAAAGAAAAAGGAAGGAAAGTATATACCGTAGATGAGTTACGATGCAGATTCCACATAGCTATAGCCTCACCACCATAGCTGGTATGAGCTAACAATGAAACAAAAACCCAAATTCGCCCCGTGATTCCTGAAAAAAAAATCAAGACTGTTCTTTAACGCATTTACACTCTTGGAGAGAACAACATTTTCAGGAAGACAATTCCACGCACTGATCACTCTCTCGAGAAGAAAAATTTACGATTCCATCTGCGCGCTTGCACGAAGCTTGAACAGTGGCCTCTACTTGCCTTAACATTGGAAAATTCATATTAATGGAAGGACAGGCCTCGGCCAGGGACAATTTTGAAAACCTGATCAATCACCCCGAATTCCGCCTCAGCTCCATGTAGTTAGACCGAGACGCCTTACTCTTTCCTCCTATGATAAATTTTTCATACAGTCCATCATTCCTAGTAGTTGCCCTACGCTGACTTTTCAATAACCTGCTGTCGTTTTGCCAAAGTAGAATTCCAATTACCTCTTCTAGTCAGCTTCGGCACCTGCTGAAGTTTCAAAAGAATCAAAACAACCCCCAGATCTTTTTCTGAAATCACCTCCTGAATATTTTGGCCATTTAACTGAGGAAGCGTTGCGATTGTGAAACCAATCATGCATAACTTTGCACTTGTTTCGACCTCGAAACCCATTTTGCTAGTCGAAGAACATTGGGAAATTATATCCTGATCCCTTTGAATAATTTCAGATCATACTTCGACCGCGACCTCCGGATAACAACTTGGTATCATATGCGAACTTCTTAACCCTGGAATTAACAGAATTTTCACGATCGTCAATATACCCAGAAGAGTAACGGCCCGGAACCGATCCCTGACAACCACTAGTGACCCTTTTTGCCAAGAAGACGACGCGCCATAATGACAACCGGTGTTCCCTATTATGAGCCACTCACGATCCACTTAATGACATTCCCCTCAATGCCAAAGCTCTCCAACCTTGAGCAAGAGAGCCGCTCATGAGGAACCTTGTCAAAAGCTTTCCGAAATTCCATGAAAATTTATCACAGCCAAAAAATTTGCCGTTGTCACAGTAAATGTAACATCTTCCATAAATTACAAGAAATTAGCTAAACAGGAACGATTTTTCCTAAACCCATGCTGAGAATCCCTAATCAACTATGCTCATTGAAATAATCACCCCATATGATCCGAATGATTGATTCCATACCTTGCAGACACACCGGAATCATCCGGAACCATACCTTCTTGCAGGAGTCCTTATTGACAATAATATCTAATAGAACAGACAACTCGTCGGCCAAGATTTTAGTAAAAAGGATAAACTCCATCAGGACCAGAAGCCTTTCCACTTTTGTAGCTTTCGGCAGTTTTCTCCTTTACTGAACCCGGCGAGCACAACCATATTAACCAATACTTCGAGAAACCCCCGCCAACTAGGTCACCCAAAATTAATCCACGTTTCTCATGATTAAAACAGACCAAGAAATAATTATTGAGAACCTAAGCCATCTCCTGGCTATCGCTGATTGTACACTACCCGAGTCGAAATCTATCAAAGGACCAATACTGTCCTTGACTTTCTTGCTTCCCTTCCCCCTCACATAAGAGAAAAATGCACGAGGATTCTCCCCCCTTGATATTAGAGGCAATCTTCCTCTCAAAATCAAGTTTTAGCACCAGACTAAACACTGACAAGCTTTTGTGAACTTTGAAATGCTCATGATCAGACACGGACCCAGATGCTTTGTCTTCCAAGAGATGTATGCTGAGGTTTTCAAGGTTTCTTCTGTCACTTATGGGGCAGCATCATATGCTTAACGGGGATTGTGTCTTCCTTGGTCCATGTATCACTGAAAATCAAAACGCTACCCTATACTGCCCTCCTCCGATACTCCTGTGAAAAGCTTGGTTGTGCTAGTCTATAACCATACCCAAGCAGCTGATGTCCAAATTGCAAGGCATGGAGGGTAAGACCATTTCCCCGAGGAGGTCCTCTTTGTTATCAATGTTAAGCGTGCGACTGGTGTCAATATCCTGGGGCCAAGCAAGATTAGAGGCCCCGGGAGAGTGTAAGCAAAATCTGAGAAACTAGAGGAAGTATGAGTACCGATACGTGCTGTATTTTTGGTTTAATACCTTGATATATTTTTTCTGTTTTAGTACAGCTCAGGTTCAGGGCAATCCATGTGAATATGGATCATTTCAGTAGCCCTGTTTGAATACCGAACTTTGCGTGTGACCTGGTGTCACAAAGAACCTGGCACAGCAAAGATAGTATCAACGATCCTGGCACAATGAAGATAGGGAGTGATATATGAAGAATCCTGGCACGGCAAAGATAGGGAGTGACATACAAGAATCCTGGGACAGCAAAGATAGGGAGTGATATACAGAAGCAATCCTAGCACAGCAAAGATAGGAGTGGTATACAAAGAATCCTGGCACAAAAAAGATAGCGAGTGATATACAACAAATCCTAGCACGCAAAATAAGAGTGCTATAACAACAATCCTAGCACAGCAAAGATAGAGAGTGATATACAGAGAATCCTGACACAGCAAAGACAAGACAGTGAGGTACTAACAATTCGGCACCATGAAAGATAGGGAGTTCTATACAAAGAATTTCCTGGCACAACAAAGATAGAGAGTGCGATACAAAGAATCCTGGCACAACAAAGATAGGGAGTTATTTACAAAAATCCTGGTACAAACAAGCACAGATTATACAGTGATGTACTAACATTCGGGCACGTGAAGATGGGAGTGCTATACAAAAATCCGAGCACAACAAGATCAGGTAGTGATGATATACAAAGAATCCTGGCCGTAAGAATGGGGAGTTATACAACAAAGAATCTAGAACAACAAAGATAGGGAGTGATATACAACAAATCCTGACACAATGAAGATAAGAGAGTGATAATACAAAGAATCCCGGGCACAACAAAGGATAAGAAGTGATATACAACTAATCCTGGCACGGCGAAGATAGAGAGTGATAAACAACGTAATCCTGGTACACAGCAAAAATAAGTGACATAAGGGAATCCTGGTAAAATGAAGATAGGGGAGGGATATTCATTTAAAATTCCTGGTACAGCAAAAATAGAGTTATACAAAGAATCCTGGCACAATGAAGATAGGGAGTGATTATACAAAGAATCCTGGTGCAACAAAGATTGGGAGTGATATACAAAGATCCTTGCACAATGAAGATGGGAGTGACAGGAGAAACCACCACGGCAACAGAAAGTAAAGGTTATATACAACGAACCCTGGCACAGCAAACATAGAAAGAGATAAGGAAACCATTTATTTCATTCCACTAGATTCCTGTCACCAGAAATTCAGGTGCTTCGAAGGGAAGAAGAGCATATTGTGAATAACCCCACATTTCCAGTGGTAGGTTTCCTCCCCTAATAACCACAATACCTATCCATATAGTAAGCACACATTTATTTATCTGTGGTAATATTTAAGAACAGGCACACACGCTCCACAATATAGCGACATTTGCTGTCACTATATAGTCTATATTGCGGTATCGTTATAAGTGTACTTCTCAATGATGAATGTAGGATATGACATTGGAAGCTTTCCTGTGGACATTGTAAGCAGCACACGTATGGCAGAGAACAAAGCATTCAGGGGCTGCGAAAGCATACACTAGCATGGATGTAGCATGCATGGCGAAGGATACATACTGGCTGTATATATAGCATACGAGCAGCTCCCAGCACCTCGGCATGGACTCACCTGGAGGACCTGTTTTCCCATGATGCCTAGCGGGTCCTGGCTGACCTGATGACCTCCTTTGTTGAGCAGAACTCCCGATAACATGGCCTTTCTCGCCCGGAGGTCGTGGACCATCACATCGGTGCGGCCATGATCGCCCACATCGCCATCTGGGTCTGGGCTTGGGTCACGCTCAGGGAAAAATCCCCAATGATCAACTGAGGCAGTGAAAAAAACACAGAGTGAATAAATGTTTTTTTTCACTGTAACCAGAAAAAGCCAAAAGCTTAGTGATTCCTTAACTGATCCTGACTTGATCAAGCTAAGCATTGTCAATTTCACTTGCTCACAATATTTACAATAGGATCATGTAGTACTCATTATGGGGAACTCGCATACCAAGTATGACTACAATCTGAAGTTAGCCAAAATATCCATTTTCACAATATTCCCATTCCCCCCCAGACTGGCCCCGGTCTGCACCAAAAAACAATAGGGTTCCTATACCCCCATAAGGAAGATGCATACCGAATTTCAACCTGATCGGACCCAGGCAAATTCTGTCCTTTCATCGTGTTAACAAGATTTTCAGACTTTGACCTCTCTTGATCTCAGATGACCTTTGACCTCACCCCAAAACAATAGAGATCTTGTACTCATTATGGGGAACCCATCTACCAGTATGAGCTTCATCCATCCAGTGGGATTGAGTTATCGTGTTAATGAACTTAAATTTTTCCAAGTTTTCATTCTTAACAATTTCTTAACCTTTTACCAAATCTTACCCAGGTGTCTGCTCCAAAAAACTATAGGATTCATGTACTTCCCCATAAGAAAGCTGCATACCGAATTTAAGGCATACTGGACTTATGGTGTTAATAAGATTTTTGGACTTTGACCTTTCTTGGCCTCATCTAACCTCTGACGCGACCTCAAAACAATAGGGATCATGTACCTCATTATGGGGAACCCATCTACCAGTATGAGCTTCATCGATCCAAGTGGGATCGAGTGATCGTGTTAACAGCTTAAATTTGTCAAGATATCAGTTTTCACAATTCTTCTCCAAATCTGACCCCCCATCTGTGCCAGAAACAATGGGGTTCCTGTACTCCCCATAAGAAACTAAAAACATACTTAACTTCAACCTGATCGGTCCGAGGGCATTCTGGTTATCGTGTTAACGGAATTTCAGACTTTGACCTCTCTTGATCTCAGATGACCTTTGACCTCACCCCAAAACAATAGAGATCTTGTACTCATTATGGGGAACCCATATACCAAGTATGAACTTCCATCCATGTGGGGTCAAGCTATCGTGTTAACAAGGCTTGGCATCACACACACACACACACTGTCATGACTGCATAGATTCCTCTGACTTTGTCAAAGAATAAAAAGAAGAGAATGAAGGCTATATTTTGTCTACATACTGTGTGGGTGATTGTCCATGCTATAGGAGTCCTCCTTGTTTAGTGCCGCATCGCCTAATACCTGAAAGAGTAAAAGAGCCCGACGCTATCTTTGAATGTCACTCTTCCGAGAAAAGTATGTCCAATATACCTTAACTTGTTTATGTGACATAGGAAAGAAGTGGTTGAAGTAGGTTTGTCATCACCCATTATGCCTATTAATATTCATGAGCAGTGGGACCAAATAAAGTTTGTCAGTGCACATTCTGAAAAGGAAAGGATGGAAACTCACTCCTCGAAACAAGCGTATAAAGCTGAGACAAATAATAGCATCTATTCGTCTGAGCTGAACATGAGTGTTTGAGACCTTACTAAGACCAGACATCTGCTAGGACCTGACAACTGTTTGGACGTTACGACTGCTAGGGCCTGCCAACCCAAGCCCAGGTTCAGCCTGGTAGTCTATTGTGTCAGCAGACATACGGACGGACAAATAAATGGATGGAATATACGTACATGATGATTTGAAAGCTCATACTACTAAATGATAAATTTCTGACTCCTCACCATGTCAGGATCTGAGAAGTTGCCAGGCCCGACGACTGGGCCCCAATATTGCCGATTCAGTGCCTGATAGGTTATGATGTCAGTGACACTCTCCCAGGAGTCCCTGGATGTCAACATAATTTCTCCAGATGTTACAGTTCTCTGCAACACTCGTGTAATTAATCTGCAATGATAACAGTACGACAACAGTGACAATATCATAGACAGGTGGCCTGAAATTATAACCCTTCTGATCCACCACGAGGTGGCCATGCCCAGATCCGCAGAAAAACAATAAAAGGCTAATAGTAATGTTCTTATACCCTTTCTCTGAAGGCATATTCACTGCTGATCCTAGATTACAAGATACAAACTGACTGTGCCTTCATTGACATAATATTTTGGTTGACCAGCACCACCACTTCAGCCTATAAACTTTTTTCAGATGGGGACTTGCGTGGGTGTAAGGGTTATAATCTGAATCTCCCAACCTCAACGTCTTGCCTTTGAGACCTGGCTCGTGTAAACATAGGTTAACATTTTAATCCCTAAGCATGCCATTTCCGTATGGTCTAAAATGCAAATTTTCAAAGAATTGTCACTTTACAACCTAATGAACCACATTGCTGGAACTTGTTTTATTTGAAAGAGAAAAGTGTTTGCTTTCATTCCATACCATTTTTTTTTTTTGGGGGGGGGGGGGGGTCAATGTGAAAAAATTCTCATAAATAATTCAAAATGTTTGTTTACATGAGAAAAAATCCTCACTTTACCCCCAAAAACCTGACCATGAACTCAAAAAATTCCTGTGAGGCCAAAGAAAAACAGGCGATCGCCCCAGTGTCTCACCTGGTTGCGTGATCAGTGTTTACTTCTATTAGTCACCATGCAAACAATTACAGGCATTCCATGTGTCGCTTAAAGATTTCCGTATTAGCATTCCACAGAAACAGCCTACTAATCAGTGACCAATTTCAAATTCGAAAGGACTGATTACTGACTTTTTGTGGAAATGTGACTAAAATTCATGAAAATTCCAGCAAACTTTAAAATTACGTATGAATTAGGCGAATTTACCCATCGATGACCTCCCGGTGACCTGAATCCATGATAGAATTTTTTTGGAACTCAAGGTAAACCGTACCACCAGGTTTCATGAAAATCCAAGCAACTCAAAGATTTGGCATAAATTATGCAAATTAGGTACGTTGAATGACCGCCATTGACTTGAATCTTTGTTAAAAAGTTTTGGGACTGAATGTAGATAATATTCCCAGTTTCGTGAAAATGTGACAAACTTTTGAATTTTGCATAAATTATTCAAATTAGACGACTTGATTATGATATTTTACGCTGAAAATCTCAGTTCATCTAACTTATATCCCTGCGTTTCATCCGTAATCTTGCTAACGAGCCTAAACGATAAATAACATGAAATAGGCTCATTACCTTACTTGATTAGTGACTTTTTTGTCCAAATCTAATCAGATCGTGTCACCCAACCCCGATGCTACCCTGAAAATTTTGTCGCAATTGCACCTACTGTTCGAAAAGCTATTCCTGCTAACGAGAAAGTGTGACACACACACGCACACACACACCATAGTGACCACCACAGCCCTCCTGATATTCCCCTTATGATTGCAAAGCTCTATGCACACCCTTAGACTCATTCTCTTATTGGTTTGGGGAAAAATGAGAAAAACTGGGCAAAAAGTGGTCACTTCCATTGCAATTCCAGTGGAAAACAAGCTGTTTTTCAATTTCTAAGCACACCCCCTTCCCCCCCCCCCATATCCCCATATCCGAGAATCATGCTGCATTTTGAATTTTGTTCAGCTCCTCTTCCTCTTTCGATTGGTATATGACAATAGTGCATAGTGCCACCAATTTGGCCTACAGACCTTGGCCTATCGTGAATCAATCATGTCTCTGGCGGTCAAAGAGGCTCTCCAGCTATTACAAAGTAAGGTCAGTGGTCTATTCAGGCCTCGCTAATTCATGTATGCGCATATGTGATTAGAGGTTTTTTGTCATTGTTTTGCATGCCAAAGATCATGAAATTGATAGTTGTGTGAAATGAAACTGACAGAAATTAGATGGGATAAGCTCTCCTGACAATTCTTAGTGGGGAAATGATATGTATGAAGGCCCCTGAATGTACAGGTCTTTTTTTTACTAAATATTGTGCTTGCATACTGATGGTGGGGCTCATCATGTTTCATTCGGAAAAAATCACCTTCACCCTCACAAAAAAATTAAGAGAATATTCGTTAGGCTATCATGCTAATTTGCATACATAATTAAATTTGCATTAATAATTAGCGTATTTCGGGTTCCGTCAACATTTTCGGAATCTTACTCCAGAGGTCATCAATTTGTGCTGGGGGTCCTAATGGTGAGACTGCTCATAACTTGAGATATTTAAGCTGATAGCTGCACTTATTTTGGGATACTCAGGGTTAAAGGTTACGCAAGGTTTGAGGGTTAACTGCTACACCTGTTCACATCAGAACAATGTTGGATTTTGACTGCATGTGCAGTGATAATTGCTGAATAGTATGCCAGAATAATACAATCAATGATATCATATTGGACATGTAAATTTGGTTGTTTCCTGCCTAATTTTTTTTTCTTCCAGTGCCCCCTGCCTCGCCTCATACTCATATGGTCCTCCGCCTCTCTCCCCTCCCTGCTCCTGTTATAAATCAATATTACAATCCTCCATTCCTATTTTACATCCACAGAGGTGCTGTAATTGAGGATCAGTGACCCTGATGGACAACCAACCATGTAGCCCTGAGCCCGCTCATAGTCTGGCCAGCTGCAGGAGAAGAGGATCGGCCGCCCTGTCGCGTTGAGGTACTCCCTCATCTTTGGGTAACCTGCACAGAGGAGATGGAGAAAAGATGTTGACATAACTTCATTTAGGTTGAAAGGATGGATAAGACATGTACACCAATATAGACACTAAATACAGTAAAAACTTGTATAGCATGGTAGTGCACAATATATTCCATGTTCTTCAATCAACAACCAGACATATGCAGACGAGTGAACGGCCGACGCGCATATCCCCACAAAACTTTCCTTTGTTGGCCTCATTTAGAGAAAGCACATGAAATCATGTTCATTTGACCTGTCCGAGACTTTGAAATGACCCACCTTTGTTCAGGACAAACTGTAGTCCACATTCTTCGAGTTTCGTTCAAATACGAAATAGGAAAAATAGGGAAACTCACATCAATTATGCAAATTTGACTGTCACTGTCATGTTTTTCGGGATCAACAAGTTTGAGAAATTGAACTAATTCTGTATTTTTTTTGTCAACCTGCAAAATAGAGGGCAGCAAACATGCAGTGATTCCCATATTCGATTTCATTCAAGATTATACTCAGGGGGACAATGTGTACCAATTTAAGATATCAGAAAGCATTAAGGAGTTGTTGTTCTGATGCCTAAAGTTTCCGGCTACCGTGGTGAAGATCACAGCTACACCCCCAAAACCGTTATATACTGAACCCTCAAAAGTGTTGTAGAGATATAATTACCCCAGCCCAATACATCCAGGCCATAGGCATACATGACCAATGGAAGAAATGACCAGGGGTAGCGGTTTAAGGGGTTTGAGGGTCCATGACCCCTTACTTGGCAGTTTGGACCCTTTAAACAGGGTTTGTACCCACTTTAAGGGGTCCAAAATTGCACTATATTTACTGTAATCTTGACATTTTATTCAATTTCATAGTCAAATTGCGGCATTGGACCCCTTTCTTTCAAGAGCCACCGCTACCCTGGGACCAACCAGTATTGATTACCTTGCTTCATGGTGGATACATCAGCGTGACACCCATCCATCTTGAACATGTCGATACCCCACTCTGCAAACCTGTTCGCATCCTTCTCCTCGTAGCCCAGGCTGCCCGGGTACCCGGCACATGTCGCTGTGCCGTAGTCACCATAGATGCCCAACTTCAGACCTCTACTGTGCATCTAGTAGAGGACAAAAATAGATCATTTGCGTATTCTTTCTTCCCACTATTACAAAACGGTAGACTACCAGGACCTCAGGAATGGAAAGGTTAAAGGACAACTGCAAGGATAAGTTATGGGAGGTAATATATTAGCGGAGAAAAGCTGAATGCATCAGTTCAAACCTGAAGTTCATGTAATTTTTGTTCAGGCTCAAGTCTTGGAAGTCTGTGCAGTGTATTGTGCAAGATCGAAAAAGCAGGCCCACATGCAAATAAATGATGTCAACTTGCACAACCCTGCAAACATTCTTTGTTTTCTATTGAAATTCACACAATAATTTCATTTCCAAAAGCTTTGGTCTTGGGGAGAGGATTCCTGTAGTTGGTTGAAGGTGTTGATGGTTACTTTGGTGAGAGGAAGACAACAGCACAAACTTCTGCTAAATGTTGACTTATTCAACAAAATGAAACAATGGAATATATGACATGACCTCCAGGTTGACCAAGGTGACGTCATTATTGCGCAATTGGGATTCTACCCAATTTTTCTGCTTAATGCGACCAAACTTTGAAGGCCAATAACTCCACATAGAAATGTATTGAAATGGGGTTTGAACATGACAGATAGTATTTCATTCTCTATACGATATATGTTGTATCCAAGCCTGCACAGTTGGGTCTTGAACAACAACTGCCTTCTCACGGTACAGTGATGAGATTGATTATAGAGTACGATTGTGTCAAAGGTCACAGGGGGAAACTGACAGTTTGATATTGCACGTACAGTGTACAGAAAAAATCTTCGAAACACCCCCAACTAAAAGTAAACAACCCGCCAGCACAAAACTCCATAGATCCCCCTCACTTATCAACAATAACATCTGAAAAGAAGGGGGACTAAAACTGGTTTTGTGTTTTCAAAGAGTGATGAGGCGAGTTTAAGCTTACAGGTCGTAAGGATATAGCTTGGGGAGAATATTGTCTGCAACCCCCGAGCTATTTAGTGGTGGGCATGCACACTTATAACCATGAAAAGGCTTATTGTGCTGTATGCACTTGCACTGTTGATGTCATATCACGCGCCCACTGGGCACCACACCAGGGACAGGCTTCCTGGTAAGCTTGAAGGAGCACCAGGGAGGGCATGTTCAAGGCTGCTCATGGATAGCTGCGTCATGTGAATAAAACCAAGAACCACATCTACACGCTCTGTGATATGGCCCAGCAAATTGTTACTCAGAGAAAGGAAGAGTAGAATGTTAGATAATCTGACTGATTTTGATAGCTTTTAAGGCCAAGATTGTAATGTGACAGATTTGCTTTTAACTACCACAGGGGAAAGAGGACATACCAACCCCCCAACCCCCCCCCCTAAAATTTTGAGGTTCTAGCATGTTGCCTTGTGAGATATTTCAATTTACTTTTGAGGAATTGAAGGAGTCTGACATCACGGTGGGGAACGAATGCCAAGGTTTGTTCGGTACGAGATTTTCAAAAATACATGTTTTACGACGACTTTGTATTATTAGGGATCCTGCGGTTTCCCCCCTGTGGATATCGCAATGCACTTTTACAATAGCTGATGGTGGCAATTAATCGGTAACAACTTCCAAATCGGATGAAATTTGGTCTGAAAAGTTTCGGCTGTTGTAATGTCATAACTGGGAAATACCATAAGTCCAGTCATATTACATGACCATTGGCCTTTAAACAAGTACAAGGGACATATAGACATGGTATACATGGGCATCGAATGCTGTACCACGGTAAAAATAGACACCCTACAGCTCCAGTTGTGCAGCAATCATATCCCAGCGATGACAGCAATTGACACACCTGTCTGTCATAATCATTCTACAGAAGCAAGAATTCGGTCCATCTAGGCCTATTACTATAACCGTGTAGTTGTACATATCTCATAGGTAACAATGATCGATGACCAACTGTTCAGTGCATTTTGGTGTTTTTTTCTTCTTTCATAAATGGGCGAAGTGCTGGTCCCAAAATCACAACTGACCCACTATTTTCAACAGTCCGTATGTTCCATTGGTCAATGATAATACTGACCATTCATTGACTTATCATTCAAATCAATCCACCACTGACTAGCGTTCAATCAATCCAAACAAAACCAGATGTTTAACCTGTTCTAGCAAAAAGAATGCGACCCATGCCTCAAACTTATTGATCATCAATGATCTCTGAAGCATATATATCAAAGTCACTGGAAATATGAACAATCAATATATCACCAAATATATGTTGTAAGAGGCTGTAGGGAATGGCAGGGTGGGTCATGGACTCTCCACCAAACCATGGAAATGTTGAAAATCTGGCCAAATATGTATTGTATACAAAGCATGCACGCAGTGTTCGCGCTAAGGCGCGGGATGCGGGATTCCCGCATACGCAGTCAGAATCCCGGAGAGAAATAAATTGTGTGCGGGAATTCCCGCACAGATTTCTAAACCAGGGATTGCAAAAATAGTGGTAAGTAGGTGCACGCGTTCCATATCGATCGATACCTGAGAAGAAAGAATTCATGACAACTACGTAGGGCAAACCCAGCACCTGCATGTGAGCTGTAGTACCGTAGTACTAGTGCGCAGGCAGAAATAAATGTATACCTACTGCATTCTTCCATACGTACGGACGTATATATGTGGACAGGCCCCCCCGGCCCCACGAAACAGGTCGCTAGTGCAATTACCATAATCCCTAACGTACGTAAATGTGAATATTTTAGCAAGGAACGGCAACCGATTTAAAATTAGTCATAAAAACCACCAAATCAATGTTAACCTTCATGTATTTTTTATCAACACAATGTCTAATTGATCATGTTCGTTCATTCAAAGAATTGTAGGCTAACGCAAATTATATGCAGTATCGCTGATAGACGATTGTAAATAAATCCACTCCTTAATCTTAGCGTCTATGGAAAATCCCATTGAAGTTAAGTGTGTGTGAGAGGTTTGTTGCCATCGGTCCGAAAACTTGGTATCATTGTGTAGCGTGCATGGGAATTGGGAGCACATTGTATCTCGTGAACAGCATGGTAGGACACGTGTCCAGCCGGGGCCACGAAGTGTGCACAGCATTGCGCGATTGAGCTAGCAACAAGCTTTGTATGTTAGGTATAGTAATAAGGGTGAAGTTGCGATGTCCGCATCGACTGAGATATTTCGCGAATTAATGCAAATACACAGTTTGCAACACACACGTGGGAACCAGTTTTATGAATTTGAACAGATCGCAGATAAAGTTGCGATGTACGCGGCGGCGGCTAGGGTCAGCAAAAAATACAGCACTGGATTTTGGTAATTTCAATTAGTACCGGATTTGGTAGCCAATAACGGTAATTTCCGCCAGTACCCGTAATAGTAATTGTGCATTTGACCGTCGAGCTGCGAGTACTAACAGTGTGCGAGTACCAGTACTAATCTAATGATACCGGTATCTGCGCACCCCATTGTATGTCCCATAATATAATTGTTGATGTTGATCGCGATCTTAGCACATGCAAGATGTTTTGCATGCCAAACATCGTTCAACGTTGCATGCAGGACATGGGAGAAAAAACTGTTTACTAGCAGTCAAGACAGCATGCACACAGCATGTGGGTATCATGATTGAACAACTAGTGCTTCTCGTTGACATTTCACATAACTGGCACGGTACAAATTTTATTATGACCATGTGCTATAGTGGCAAATCACAGTAAAATAACATAGTAAACAACTGCAATATGATCCCCCCACCCCCAAACTAACCTCACAGGGTGGAACAAGACATGTGAATGGGTTAATATTAATACTTTTCACCAAAGTCTGAAGCAATTATTCATGAAGGGTGTCTTCCGCGGTGGTTGGTGCTTTAGGCTGAACTGGGCTCATGTACAAAGTGATAGCAATTCAACAGCGAAGTCCCTACCCTCTGGAATTAATGGTAATATTTATTTAGATTTTGTACATTTTTCCTGCAAAATACAATATTACCCCCAGTGGAGACAGTAAAAAATCTTGAATTGTTATTTTAATTTTTAAAAAATAATTTTGATGAAATTGTTCCCTTTTGGTGGGATATGGTACCTTTTTTGGCGCTGTAGGATTTGCAAATAGTCTCAGATACCAGGGTATTTAGGTCTCATGACTAAACACCGTATCTGCTTTATTAAGGGTGCATGATTGTTTAAGTGTAAGGGACGACAGTTTAATGTTGTTCCCACAGGGCATTCATGAGTTTTAGTTAATAAAGTTATTTTTTGTCGCCGCCCGAACTTTGTGAAAAATGGCCGGAAGATGAGGTCCCTCCTAGATTTTGAAAATCCCTACCTCAAAAAAAATTCTTGGGAGGGAATTCCCTCCCAAAAATTATTCCTTAGCGCTAACACTGCATGCATGTCAACATTTCCTCTCGCATCATCGTTGCCAGCTGCAGGAGTATTTATGAGAAGGAAATACCTTTGGCCTATCGTCTGCAACCAGGAACTCACTGGAGAGCCCCGAGGCCTCATATCCAGGATAGTTTGAACTATTATTGGCATCCTCAAAGTTTTAAAATACAAGTTTCACATCCGGAAGCATAACAGCCTCATGTGACACAGGGGTACCAGACTTTGAAGGGCAGTGGACAGTCTTTGAAGAGAAACATTTTTAGGAGAAATTTATTGTGACCCTTTGATACTTTACTTCTTTTTTTTCAGAAAGAGTAGGGCACCATGCTGCCCCCTGGCAAAGGGCAGCTGCCTCAGTTCAACTGCCCTACCTGTTGAACCAGTGTTCGACTGTGTTCGTCATGTATCAGCTTCATTCCAAGTCGTGTGCAGGTGACGTATTTACCCAATTCGTGATTCGCCTAAACAAATGTATACCAATATATCAAAGAGCGATAGCCCCTCTATTTTAAAGGAGCGTTCCCTCATAACCATCTGCTTTAGCACACTACTACTGCTCCTATGGGTAAAACTATGATGCCCCTAAACTGGACATCATCCATTTTTGTTAGGAGAGGTCCAGAGGGGCATATCAAACCAAATATATTACAAGCACAGGTATTGGCAGATGAGCCATCGCTTCACACATTGAACACGTACCGCATGCAGTACTGACGAGATGTCACAGACTAACTAGACACCACAACAGGGAATCAAATAAGGGATCAGAGTCCAGGGGTAAAAACCCTGGTTCGTGTAATCTGGCATGGGACCAGTGGTTATTTTGGTAGGGCATGTGGCTCTGATCACTTTCTTGACCTCTGCATTGAGGAGGACCAGGGCATTCAATGAAAAATTCAACCCCAGAGCTCACATGCATTACTACATACCCTGAAGTGTCAGTCTGCCAACAAACATTGAAATAGTGCTTGCTGCATTTATCAGTCAGGCCTACCTAAATGTGACCAAGTGAGACCCCAGGAGCTATTTGCCTCCCCCCCCAAAAAAATAGGTTTTACAATTTCAAAATGGTTTATACAATTTCATCAGGACCTAGGGTAATTGATGTATTTTAGGAGGCCAATAGCTCCTGGCCCCCACTCATTGTGAACCCTGCACCACAATGTAGCATTGTGACCCAACTGGTCAAAGCATCGAGGTTGTGGGTGACTTAGGTCCTGTTGTGGCCCTTGACCACGTCAAGTCAGGGGGTTGATTATTCAGGGGTAGGCAGACAATTGACAAGCTGCATGTTAGTTATGACGATTTCATGTTCTTAGACCAGGTGACAGATTTGTTGACTATTGTGGTGAAAGTTACCTGGAATTAATGTTACAAAAACTAGGGAGATGGCTATCGATTTTCGGACAAAGTACCATTATTCGTTTGATCCAATCACTATCAAAGGCAGTATAAGGGAGTAATTAAAAAAAAAAAAATTACTCCGTGTGGTAATTGATGATAATTTGAATTGGAAAGACCACGTTCAATCTGTTGAGAAGCGCTTAAGACCACGTCTGTATTATCTTCGTAAATTACATTCCTTTGATGTTAGCCATGAAATCCTTGCATTTTTAAAATGCCGTAATCTGCTCTGTATGGACCTACTGTATGATATGCTGGTTGGCACCACTGAATAAAACACATTTGAAAATTATTGATGATATCATTAGAAGGGCGGGGAAGATTGTTTCTGACATTCTGATACTGTTACTTCGGTATATGAGTCCCGTGTTCGGAACAAGCTGAGGTCAATATGGAAAGACCCAAAACATCCGCTCCATAGCGCTGTGCCGATCGTCGTATCCCTCGCAGCGGTAGACTAAGACCCGTTGTTTCTCATACTAACCGTTATTGATTTTCCTTCCTAGGCAAGTGCAATCAGGCTTTTTAACTCAGAATTTACAAGATAGTTCTCTTTTCATTCATATATCTTCTGCTTTTTGATGAGTCCCTATGTATATATCATTTCTATGCATTTTTTTTATAGTCTTATTCAACTCTATGGTTTTTTTTTCTAACCACATGTGATTTTATGTACCGTCTAATGTGATTCCTATTTATCGTCTCATTCCTATGACTCTGCTGCCCATATGTTGATGTTTGCAGACATTCAATTTCCTCTCTGAGGAGGCAATAGTTTTATCTATCTATCTATCTATCTATCTATCTATCTATCTTTTTCATGTTACGGTCGGGTCACATGTCCTGGTTGTAAGTGGATAGGCTTAGTCACATCAACGCATCCTCATCATCCCGTTTCACATCTGAATTAGACCACATCAGTGGTTGAGACCGTTAATTGCAGTTTCCGCAGAAGGCTAGGATTCCATAGATGCGTATGCGTATGTGAAAATTCCGATTCGTGAACAGAGAGGAGGCTTTGTTTTGAATATGTTCTATTTAGTTTGCAAAGATAGATATTGGTTCCACAGAAGCCAAAAATTCATAAATGAAGAAACCAACTGCTGATAGCGAAAATATCCCATGTACCAATGCGTATGCATATGCTATCACCGATCCCCGCGAATGAATTCTAATGGAATATCTTCCTTGAAAAGCCAAGCAACGCCAATATGCATGGGCTGCTGCCTTTTTATGGTCTTTTCGCATACACTCATAGTGTTCTCTCTTCTGAACCGAAATTCGTTTCCGTAAATATGCATGATTTTCACATTCATTCCGGATACGCTACGCATCTATGGAATCCCCGCTGAAGTCCTTTCCACTGGGCCTGTTCCTCGTAGCAGCAAGGATAACAAGGTTCCAGTCCTCAAGAACTTGACGAAAGAAGTACCAGATCAGCAAACAAAATGAACGTACTGAGGCAGCCCCACAACAGTAACGTGCACGTTGTCAAGCACGCAATTGCAAACACCACCTACTGTACACCTTTAGAAAGAGCTCCAGATTGGGAAGTATATGATGACAAAAACAGGGCAAAGATTACACTGATAGCCAAAAAACCTTGTTAA
This sequence comes from Sclerodactyla briareus, assembly GCA_026419785.1. Taxonomy (NCBI): domain Eukaryota; kingdom Metazoa; phylum Echinodermata; class Holothuroidea; order Dendrochirotida; family Sclerodactylidae; genus Sclerodactyla; species Sclerodactyla briareus. The sequence continues at coordinate 26,367 of JAODTK010005595.1, read as the reverse complement.
ATGCCTGCAGTCACATCACATGAATGCTGTGTGTATTCAGTTGCTCATGGCAAACACCAATCTGTTATATATATAAAGCTTGATGACCTCAATTTTAATGCTCCATGCGGACAGCTGCAGGCTTGAATACAATAGAGGTTACATTGTGGGGAATGGAAAACTGCAACTACAGGTCCAAACCCATTTCAATCGGATTGGTGGGGTACCTGTCCAAAAAATTTGGTCCAATGAGATAAATTAGGGGGATTCCCTATTGTGCAATCACTCATGACTCAAAGTTGAACAACACAGTTAATTATGTTATGTATTCCATTGTTTTTATATTGTGTTAGTTACACAACATTCCACGAAATATTTTATGTCTGTCTCACATTAAATAAAAATACATCAACACCAACCAACCCGCTACAGCAATCCTCTACCATATACTAAATGCTTTTCAAAGTGAATTAATGTGTCATTTTTTTTTTAAAAAACAATGAATATTTGTACACGTATGACATCCTTTAAATTTTTGCATGTTGGATGCTTGCATGCCCAGATTTTCCAAATGCATTAGCCCTCCATTCAGAGAGTTATATCAACGTCAGGTTTGGAATAGCACATGTAGTTTCTCTCCACCTATATATTAGCTTCTTTATACTTTATCCTGGCAGGGCCTTGAAAGGATCATAGCTTAGATTTCCTATTTTACCTAATTTTACTAATCTTCTGGCTTTTGTGGCAAAGTTACACATCAATAGCGGCAAACATCAAATGGTATAACCCACTGATAAGCCTCCTGTGTGTGAATCGCTATTTGCTGTTTGTTACTGCTGCAGTTTACCATTGTGTGTTTCAGACTTGCGGCAGTAGAGTGGCAGGGCATAATAACCATCATGTGTTCTTCAGACACACCAAAATAGGTAACAACAGAAATGTTTTTTTGTTTTGTCTAGGCTACTATGTCTGTGGGTGAGGGTTCCAAAATCGGTCACCGGGCCAGGGGCAGTAGACAAAAGATGATTCGTGTAGCATGCCGAATAGGTCTTGTGCATTCTTAGGCTTTTTGGGCATGTCACTTTTTCAATTCAACTGGCCCCTTCCACCACACTGGCCCTCTCATCCCCCCACTGGCCCCTCCCACAGCTGCCACTGGCCCCTCCACCACAGCTGCTTCTCCCTCCCAACTGCCCCTCCCCACAGCTGTCCTCTCACCCTCCCAACGGCCCCTCCACCACAGCTGCTTCTCACCCTCCCAACTGGCCCCTCCACCACAGCTGCCCCTCATCACCTCCCAACGGCCCCTCCACCACAGCAGCCCCTCTCTGACTCCAACTGGCCCCTCCACCACGCAGCCTCTCAAACCCTCACCCTCCCAACTGACCCCTCACACCACAAGCTGTCTCTCACCCTCCCAACTGGCCCGCCACCACAGCTGCCCCTCTCACCTCTCCCAACTGTCCCCTCCACCACCGCTGCTCGCACCCTCCCAACTGTCCCCCTCCACCACAGCTGCCTCTCACACCCTCAGCCCTCCAAACTGGCCCTCCACCACAGCTGCTGCCTCTCACCCTCCCCACTGGCCCCGCCCCCCTCCACGCTTCCTCCCCGTTCCCGCCCTCCCACTGGGGGGGCCCCTCCATCACAGCTGCTCTCACCCTCCAACTGGCCCCGGTCCACCACAGCAGCCTCGTCACTCACCCTCCAACGAACGACCCCTCCACCACAAGCTGTCTTCTCGACCCAACTGGCCCCTCCACCACGCTGCTTCTCACCCCCCCCCCACTGGCCCCTCCACCACAGCTCCCCTTCACCGCCCAACTTGCCCCTCCCCACAGCTGTTCTCTTCCTCGTCTGTCTTCGCCCTCCCTCCCAACGCCCCTTCACCCCAGCTGTCTCTTCCCTCACCCCTCCCAACTGGCCCCTCCCCACAGTGCTCTCACTCACCCTCCCAACTGTCCCCCCTCCACCACAGCAGCCTCTCACCCTCCCACTGCCCCCCCTCCACGCACAGCTGCCTCTCAACCCTCACTAGGCCCCTCCACCCCAGCTGCCTCCCTCCCTCTGCTTCCACTCATTCTCCTCATCGCTAATCCTCACCATGGTTTTTTTCCAGACTCTTCTGCTGTATTTCTTTCTTTAAAACAACCACCTCTGCTTCCTCTTGTGCTCTCCCTCTCCCTACTTCTCAACATCTCTCTCCTACCCTCCTTTTCTTGACCTCAAAAACTTACTTGCACAACTCCTGCTCCGCCTGGGTGCTCCCCCCCCCTCCAGTCCTTTGCACCACTCTCACTTGCACGATTCCCATTAGTCTTGTACCAAGCCTTTTCATTTCAGGTATTTGTACTACTGAAGCCCTAGTTTCATTTCTCTGCCGATTCATAATATTCCATGCATGAAGACAGCTGCAATTATTCCTTTGTCCCTAAAACAATATGCCACTGAATGCCCTTCGCTCCTTTCACTCTGAAGTATGTCTTCAATGATCTTGATACCGCCAGCTACAGTCGTCTGCAGCATTCGAATAGGTGCTGACACTTGGTAGTAGCAATTAGGGAGGAATTGTTAGGAACCCTGTCACAACCTTGTCCTACAGTTCATGTACAAACTGACTGCTATGAACTTCCAGAAGTGTGTAGCAATTCTGCCCATTTTTGAGGAGCATCTGTGATGCTAAAACCAGCTATTCCGAACTCTGTTGTCCTGGCCATCAACCGGACCTCACTCCAACATTGAGGCAGTCAGGACTACACGTGGACAAATTTACTCACGTAATCAGCCAGGGGGGCCTTCATTCCCCGAGGGGAACCGTTTTGCATCCGGGTTCAGTTGCCATCTTCATCATCTCTGGTGGTGGTTTGACCACAGTCGTCATGTTAACGTACACTTAGCCGGCCTCTGTAGCCGTCCTGGACCATCCTGGTCAGCCATAGACCTGTAGCGCTTCTCGCTGGAATGGAATAAATTCGGACCATGAAAGGAAATCAACAAGTATATGATAGCCTTTTCGCAAATAGCCTCTCGCAATGGCATTGTGGTCTCGCTCAGGGGACAATAGGCAATCGATGGAAGGTCAAACAGGAATTTCAAGCGGATAAAATTGATTTTTCCTGCAAAAATAGAACATTTTAGTCAGATTTGTCACGATGAAAATTATCGGGACAACTACTTAATTTTGAGAGAATATGCAACAGACATATAAAGATAATCATCTAACACAAACCCCCCCTGAAGTATAGCGCATGCATCAAAACTATCCATTGTGCACCGAACATGCGATTTGCAAAAAGGTCTAGGAGGCACCATCTATACCTGGCAAGGAAAGTCCCAGCACTCAACAAATAAGAAGAGAACTCATTAACTATAGCATCCATTGAGAATTTGTATGTCTTTGATGAAGTATGATTCTACATTCTAGATAGTTAAACCATATTCATGTTTGTGTTTTTCCAAACGAATTGCTTTACCTCTCTCCTCCCCCTTCTTACTCTGAGGCTACTACAACCTTAACTGATTTTTTTTTATCTTCCTCTTATTGTTGTTCATGTTATATTTGCCGAGCAGGGGTTCGATCCTATTCAAGGGCCAGCAGGAATGCACCTAGGATCTCTGCACCTTTGTCAGCTGCGAAATCCCTCACCATTATCAACACGTAATAAGGCACTGCCTCTTTTTGGCTGTACCTTAATTTGGGCGTGGGGGGAACCACCACAGACTGCAACTTGCAAAAGGCCATACACCTCGCTTGTTCCCTGCTCCAATCCTTTGTGCTTAGCGTCCAGGAGAAGGCAACAGGTACCATTTTTAAAAGTCCTTGGTATGAACCTTAACACCAGATATAGACGCGACGCTCTACCAACTGTGCCACCACTCAGTTGAATTATGTTTGAAAACCTGCTAAATCTGGCCACTGAGTCAGTCAAATCCTCATTCCCTCAGATGTAGATGTTGCGAGGTGAGAGATATGAAAGACGCTTGCAGTGGCGCACTGTGAGATTTGTCTGGGGAGGGGGGGGGGGGTTCAAGGGCACGCCGGATCCAAGGGAAGTGCACCCCATCATTAGCCCAACCTCCCTAATCGCAATAATGAAAATTTATTGATACCCTAGTCACATGCTGTGCAATATGTGATAAACACAGAAGCTGCAAAGAGTCTACTGAACAGTGCAAAAAATGGTTCCGGGTTAAAAGTGATTGGTCAGAAGGATCATGGGGGTTTTCGACACCCAACCCCCCCCCCCCTCATTTCCGTACGCCGCTGGACTGGACACTGAAAATACAGCAGATGACAGCTAAAGAAAGTGGCCGACCCATACACACATCTAGAACCTACCTGATACAATTCTTTGGATCATTACACAGTCTGTGTTGCATCTGAACCTCTGCCATGACAACCAACCCATTGGAGGTGTACGGGCCAAACCATTCTGGAGACCGCTGACGAGGACCGCCGAACTGACAATGCAAGGAGTAGTTGTAGCAGCTTCATGTTTGTCCTGGAAAATAAAACATTGACGAAACTGTCTCGGTAACTTTGTCCTACTAAACTTGAAGCGCTCACAAACATGTCATGTCTTTGCTAAGGTACCAAACTCAGTAATGTCTGTAATAAGGATGCATTCCGCAAGCATTGATTAGGCACATCCCAGCACTATTCCGGTGGAATACCTCGCATATCTTGTACAAATATCGCACAGCCGCTTCCATGCCTTTGGATGACTGTCGGCAGAAACTATCCAACCATTTCTGGTCAGTTACTGTAGCACACCAGTATTGCCCAATCATACCACTCTTTGTTAGGTGGAATTAGGAGTGTGCAAAGCAAACTAACAAAGTTAACTAGCAGTGGGCGTGGATAGCCCAGCTTTGAAAAAAACAGTCTGCTTACGTGCCCCTTCAAATCCTCAGTTAACAAAAATTTGGTTGGAATAATAAAATGCAGCTTAAATGTGGATAAACTCATCAACAAGCCGATCATCCAATGCCCCAAAATACACCTACAACTAGGACAATTGCATGTGGTACGTGAATGCAATAACACGTAATGGGAGCGTAGGAAAAAGCAAGCATGACAATATTCATTTTCATTTCCATTCATTCAATGTTTTCTGAGATCAACTGTTTGCCAGTCTTGCATGCTTCAGCCGAAACAACCTAAACTTTCATGAATGTGCATTGAATTTTACATATTCCATTTGGATGTTAATCAACTTCTTTGGCATGCTGAATGATTTTCAAATTCCATGATTTTCAGTGAAATGGAGGGATTTGGTTATCATCAGTGGTCATCTCTAAGTTAAAGGGCAACTGCAGGCTCAGATACAACAGAGGTTCTTTTGTGGAGAATGAAAAACTGTATATCTATAGGTCCAAACCCCATTTCAATACGATGTTCCTAAGTGGAGTTATTGGCCTTGTTTGGGCCATTGAGCCCAGAGAACTAAGTTGGGACGAATCCCAATTGCATCAATATGCATGATGCACACATGGACAACACAGGAACTCATGTTAGGGATTTGAGTGTTTCATTTGTTGAATAGGTCAACATTTGCAGAAGTTCTGTTGTCTTTCTCTCACTAAAATAACCATCAACACCGACCAAACCACTACAGCAATCCTCTCCCATTGACTAAGTGCTTTTCAAAGTGAAATTAATGTTTGAATTCCAATAGAAACAAAGAAGTTTGAAGGGTTGTGCAAGTAGGACCATCATTTATATTGGCTGATGGGATGCATTTTGATTTATTGGTGCAATACACCGTTCCCCCCCCGCTTCACAATACAAAACTCCTCCCCAAAGACGATAGATCCATAACGGAAAGTCCTCTGAAACTTATGAGTTGGGACTGACGCATTTCAGTTTTTATCCATGCTTATTATATGAGCCACTATATAAACCATCCTGCAGTTGTCCAGTTCAAGTTTATAGGTAAGTGATGTAGCTAGACAATTATGTTAATCCAGCTGGCAATAATTATATTCCCGCAACACTGGAAGTGTCTGAAGATGTTATGGGTTTGGGTGTGTTGGCCCAGCCGCTGCCACTGCATCGTCCCAGTGGCTCTGCCGCCGGAAACGTTAGGCGGTAGCAACAAAAAACTCTTCAACGCCTCAACGGTTTGATCTGAACAACTTGGTACACATTTATGTACGGCCTCTAGTGAAATCTCGTGTGAGTTCGAAGTGAGCATCACTGCAATGCTAGGGGCCGCTGATTTGCATAATCTACGCAAAATTAGTCGGATTCGAACGAATCTGGGTGGTAGGGACTATAGTTGAGCCCGAAAAGTGGAGGTCACTTTCAAGGTCTCGAAGGTCAAAATTGCATATGATATGGATTTTACACATTTTGTCAGATTTGAGAACAAAAACGTGGGGGATTTTTTTTTTTTTTTTTTTTTTTCATGACCAAGTTAAAGATCATTTCCAAAGCATCGGGCGTCAAATTTGCATAACTTATGTGACTTTTAAGTAACTTAACATAAATACACAAAAACTTGTGGATGAAGGCTATCATGATTTCAGACCAAAATGGCGGTCTCCATGGGGTGTTTTATACTTTTTCCTAATGAGTGCTCAAAAGCGGGTATATACATGGGGCGGTTGACCGCCTACACATCCTAGTTGACATTGGTGATGCCGTGGGCATTATCCTCACTTTTCCTCAGTTTAGTTGATCATGACTACACTGCATTCCAAACCACCACAAACTTTGTCACAATGCCGTAGACCAACAACAAGGCTTATATTAAGCGGGCCGGGCGATTTTTACCCCCCGGTTACCAACGTTTCGCGCCGGCTCCAACGGAATGGCTACCGCCGGGCGATAGTGATATTCAGCATTCAGCGCCCGGCCGCGGGACCGATATGCCTCAACTTTATAGTGTTCACAGAGCAGTGATAATCATATATCTGCTTACGAGACAGCCCGCGACCAAAATCTTACACGCAATGCAATGCAATTACCACGTACGTGGCAGGTTGGATTGAAAAGCCTCTACTTCGCGGAACTGGTATAGGTTTGTACCCACTGTGATGCTAGTAATTTGATGCCTACTAATCAGAGCACTGTAGATTCATCACATGTTTAAACAACCAACGACACCTCACGCTAACTGCCCAACATCCGATCGCGTCAATGTCGCTAAACGTTGATGTATATCTGCAGAAAATTCCATGTGAGTGGATTGGAGAAACAGGTGTTTGTTTGCCTCAAATTTTTTTTTTTTTTGGGAAAATATTTACAGCATCTTGAATTGATTTGGCGATATCCTCAGGACTGGTGAGGGGGGAATCCCACGCAAGCTTTTTGTTCGTCATCAATTTCCCAGTGTTAATGGTAAGAGAAAATTATTTTTTATTTGAAATGGATACTTCTGTAATTGAAAACAACCACGTAATAAAGTTGGGTCGGTTGGGCCCACAATATTGAATTAACGGAATGATCAGGTACGCGGAAACGGTGTGTTGAGTGTTCTAAACAACGGGGCAGCCACCGGCCACAATAGCCGGGTGTGTCCTTATACTGTCCATGGTAAACAAAACTTTTTTGAAACTTTTTTTATTTATGATTATTAGATACTGATCCATGATACAAAGATGTAAATAATATGGTTCGAAGGTAAACTGTACTCTCTTGAATATGCATTTGCGCACAAACAAGTCTTTGGGGCGCTAGTTACGGCGAGTCCAAAACGTTTTGCATTTTTTGGAGGAAATGGCCAAGAACGTGATAATTACTTGCCTATATTAGTAAAGTGCGCGAGTATTACACGGCCCTGATGTGAACGCACCTGTGTTTGACATTATTTGGTGAAAAGCAGAAAAGACAAATTGGTTTGTGTACTATAATTCTCATCACGATTATGGAATTGATTAAGCGTTTGGAGCCTAGATAGTACAATTTTTTGCAGAGACTAGGATAATTGTTGATAAATATTCCTTCAATATATCCCAGCACAATGTAAGTGGCGGGGATATTATGGTTTTGTGGGGTGTAGGACCGTCTCTGCCGCCGCCCCGCCACCGCCGCCGCCACCGCCGCCGCCGCCTCCCCCTCGCCGCCTCTGGAATGTTAGGCGTTAGCGCAATAAACTCTTGAACGCTTCAGCCGATCGATCTGAAAATTGGTACACATGTCCGCCTTGGCAAAACTCGGATGAGTTCGAAAGTGGGCATCCGGCATTTGTGCCCTCTATTTTGCAGGTTTTGACAAAAAAACAGGTTGGTCCGAGTTACATGAAACTTGGTGGGTGGGGACAACAAATGGTCCCGAAAACATGACTATAATTTCAAGGTCAAGGGAGGTCAAAAATTTGTTGTTTTCTTGCGAAAAATACGAGTTTGTCGATTTACATGAAAACTGATGAGTGCGGAAAAAAGGTGGGTCCGAAAAACATGACAGTAATTTCAAGGTCACCAGAGGTCAAATTTGCGTTTTGATCGAGATTTTTCTAACTTAACAGATTCGAACGAAACTTGGGAATGTGAACTACAAGTTGGTCTTGAACAATAGGCAGGGCGTTTCAAAGTCACCAGAAGGTAAATGGACATAAAACTCCAATGTGCTTTCTTCAAACGAGGTCGACAAAAGGCCATTTCTGCGGGGATATACACGTCGCCGGTGTATCCGCCTGCACAGGTATAGTTGAAAAATTGTTATTAAATAAAAAGAGAAACTATCCCGAATTTGATAAATAACAGGATCCTTGAAATTCGGGGTTATCAGCCATCACGACTGATAAAACAAGTTCGCCATTCATTCTAAAAAATTGGCCGCTGGCACACCTTCTGGCAATAAACCTATCAATAAACAGAATTATTACTTGATATGATTGAGGGGTGTGGGGTGATGGATTGATGATTATACGGACCCTACGTTTTACGTTTTGCATGATATTAGTTGTTGCGGTATAAGGTCACATTTTGCAAGAGCAGTGATGTCATGCGGGATCCTTAAGGGTCATTAGACCTCCTATCCCAACTTTCGCCATTGTCTTCTAAAACTTCATGAAGTCTTGTTGGGGAGTGGCCATCCAGGAATCAGGTATTGCTATTTTATTATTTTCGGTAGTTGCTCCCGGTGTTGGAAAAATAGATCCGGTTCTCCTAGAAAAACCATTATACCGGGCTACTTTACTCACTTGGCAGCTCCTGGTCTTCGCTGCTTAATATAAGGCTTGCCAACAATAGACTGATTGATATCTCTTGGGCCATTACCCGATGAGTCGCATATTACAGAAAGATTTCAAAGAACAAGTACTGACAAGGAAGCCAAAGGGCCTCAGTGATTATTGAATCTTCTGAAAACTAAAGCCAGACACACGGACAAATGGGGGGATTGCACCAGCTCATTATGGGCCAGACATTAACGTCTGACAAATTTCCCATTTTTCAAACCAACCAATAGGGTTCCTGTATCCTTGATAAGAAAGCTACACACTTAATTTTAAGGTTTTAAGACTTTGACCTCTGGTGACCTCAGATGACCTCTGACCTGACCTCAAAAACAATAGGGTGCATGTACTCATCATGGGGAAACACATACAAATATGAGAGTCATCCATCAAGGGGTCGGTGAGTTGAGTTATCCACGAGTTACAATCCAAAATTGGCCGAAATATTACCTTTTCACTAATTCCTATTTTTTACCCGACATCACCAACCCGACCTAACGAAAAACAATAGGGTTCCTGTACTCCCCATAAGAAAGCTTTACATCGAATTTCAACCTGATCAGACCAACCATTCTGGATTTATCATGCTTACAGTTTTTCACGACTTTGACCTCTAGGGTACCTCTTCCTGACCTTCAAAACAATAGGGTGCATGTACTCATCATGGGGAACACACAACTAAGTTAGTAGCTTCATCCATCCTCCAGGTGGGGTCAAGTTATCGATCGTGTTTACAAGCCAAAATGGCTAAAACATCTTGACACATTCTGGCCTTAACATGTTTACAAGTTTTCCAGACTTCTGACAGTCCTGTGACTCTCAGATGACCTCTGACCTGACTTGAAAACAATAGGTTCATGTTCTCATTATGGGGAACCACACCTAATCAAGTTTGAGCTCCATCCATCCAGGTGGGGTCGAGTTATCGTGTTTACAAGCAAAAGTGCCCAAAATATCAATTTTAATAAATTTGCTATTTTTGATCAAACTTCACCCAGACCTAAACCCAAAAACAATAGGGTTCCTGTACTCCCCATAAGAAAGCTTTACATCGAATTTCAACCTGATCAGACCAACCATTCTAGACTAAATCTTGTTTACAAGGTTTTCATACTTTGACCTCTGGTGACCTCAGATGACCTCTGACCTGACTTGAAAACAATAGGTTCATGTTCTCATTATGGGGAACACACCTATCAAGTTTGAGCTCCAGCCATCCAGGTGGGGTCGAGTTATCGTGTTTACAAGCCAAAAGTGCCCAAAATATCAATTTTAATAAATTTGCTATTTTTGATCAAAATTCACCCAGACCTAAACCCAAAAACAATAGGGTTCCTGTACTCCCCATAAGAAAGCTTTACATCGAATTTCAACCTGATCAGACCAACCATTCTAGACTAAATCTTGTTTACAAGGTTTTCATACTTTGACCTCTGGTGACCTCAGATGACCTCTCACCTGACCCCAAAACCATAGGTTTCATGTAGTCACCATGAGGAACACACATACCAGTATGAGCTTACTTCACGGCTCCAGGTGGGGTCGAGTTATCGTGTTTACAAGCCAAAAGTGCCCAAAATATCAAATTTTAATAAATTTGCTATTTTTGATCAAAATTCACCCAGACCTAAACCCAAAAACAATAGGGTTCCTGTACTCCATAAAAAAGCTTTACATCGAATTTCAACCTGATCAGACCAACCATTCTAGACTAAATCTTGTTTACAAGGTTTTCATACTTTGACCTCTGGTGACCTCAGATGACCTCTCACCTGACCCCAAAACCATAGGTTTCATGTAGTCACCATGAGGAACACACATACCAAGTATGAGCTTCATTCATCCGGCATCCAGGTGGGGTCGAATTATCGTGTTTACAAGCCAAAAGTGCCCAAAATATCAAATTTTCATAAATTTGCTATTTTTGACCAAACTTCACCCAGACCTAAACCCAAAAACAATAGGGTTCCTGTACTCCCCATAAAGAAAGAAAGCTTTACATCGAATTTCAACCTGATCAGACCAACCATTCTAGACTAAATCTTGTTTACAAGGTTTTCATACTTTGACCTCTGGTGACCTCAGATGACCGCTTAACCTGACCCCAAAACCATAGGTTCATGTAGTCACCATGAGGAACACACATACCAAGTATGAGCTTCATTCATCCGGCATCCAGGTGGGGTTGAGTTATCATGTTACAAGCCAGTCATCACATACACACGTACATACAGCCGTAGGCCTAGTAGTCATACACGCACACAGGGTCGTATTAAAACGAATGACAGCTGAATGACAATACCTCACAGTGTTAATACCTGGAATGACAATTGATTTATCATTGGCCCTGTTGTGCGACATTTATTATACGGAGCTATTTAAGTGACATTTTCAATTTCAATGTTTTAGGCAAGGCCATTCGCCAGGTATTGGAATGACAATAGGGCCTACCTAACTAGGCACTTGTACTTGTAGTACCAGGCAGAAACATTAGTTTGGAGCGGCTTCACTAGTTCTGTTAGAGGAATGTCAGGTCTGTTAGAAGGAGTTGACAGGTCCATTAGAGCCTAGAGGAATGACAGTCTATAGAGGAATGACAGTCTATAGAGGAATGACAGTCTATTAGAGGAATGACAGTCTATTAGAGGAATGACAGTCTATTAGAGGAATGACAGTCTATTAGAGGAATGACAGTCTATTAGAGGAATGACAGTTTAACAGAGGAATGAAAGGTCTATAAAGGAATGACAGGTCTATCAGAGGAATGACAGGTCTATCAGAGGAATGACAGGTCTATTAGATGCATGGGAGGAATTATTCCTCCCATGCATTACAGCCTAGAAATGAAAGCTAGGTAGACCTACACATCTTAATGTTGTGGCCAATAGATATCTGTCATGGAATGACATGCCACGTAATGCATGAAAGGGAAACAGGTCTGAGTCTGAGCGAAAATTGACAAATTGTGTATTCGCCACAAATTTCAGCGCTTGAATAAACCTATCCATGACTCCAGTGTTCCCCACAAGTAAAAAATTTGTCCGGGTGGTGATCGCCGTCCTGGGGGAGGGGTCAAGGGGAGGGGGTGTCCCCCTCCCCTTTGCAAAATTTTGGCCCTCGAAAAGTGAGCTAGATGCCAAATGGTGCAATATTTGGTTCCAATTGGCTTTGCATGTATCTCCCAGAAATCTCCATTTACAGGCAGTTGTTTTCAGTTTTCCTACGATAGCAAAGTGAAAAAAAATCTTCAAAATTTGCGGCAAAAATAAGTTGAACGAAAACTGTCAGCACATATTCTGGGGGAGATGGTAGCCAATGTTTATTCAGTGAAGTGGAAGCTACAAAACTGAGGTAGTATTAGAAGCGATATGAAACATCGGCCTCTGCCCAGGATCCCACTAGACCCCCACTCTCGCCAACCTGAACCTTCCCCACCCTAACCCCTCCCTCCCCCTTCCCCCCCCCGACCCTCCCATCAGCGATCCGTTCTGGAGTGGGATGCACCCAACCTTTCATGAGTTCTCATACGCACGTACGACCAAATAAAGCGCATTGAACTTTTTGGATTTTACACTATACAAGCATCGTGTAATTATAATAAAATAATTTCGATCACAATCCTAGAGCATTTGTTTTCTACATTGAATCAACGTGTGACAGTTCCCAATAGCATGCCTACCAGATCGGCGCGATTTCATTTAATAGCTCAGTTGATTCAATATTGGTTACGCCACTCGAACCCTTGGCATTCGATTCTAGTGATTTTACAAATGTCCCAACCAGTGCTGGCTAATTGACCAATCAGGGCTCTTGACTTTCTGGTGCATTAACTCTTCCCTGTGTTCTCCAATCTCCAAATAAATCAGAGCCTATCCGCAAGTGACAGACCGGCGGACATTCAAGTCTCAGACATCGGCTGCTTTTCTGAATGCCTTTCTTTGCAAGTGATTTTTTCCTCTCAAAAAATTTGGAAACATTTAGACATCATTGTAGGCCTAGTGTTCAACCGATCACCGGTTTCGGTGTCAGTATTGGTCCGATTATAGCATGATGGAATCGGTATCGGTACATTGCCGATCGAAAAGTTCCGATCATAACATACAGATTATTGCAAAACCTTAGAGCAACCTAAACTGGAACAATTACTGCTCAAAATTGACTGACACGATCGCTAAATATCGTGTATGCTGATTGCTGAACAAATAATGTTGTGTAGTTTGCTACATGTTTTTCGGCACGTAGCCCCCCTCTCCCTTTCCGATAATTACAACTACCAACATGAACACATCATTCACTGCATGTACAAGTAGCCTACACAAGCCCAATTGAACTGCTGCTGCTAACGTAACGATTGCCTCAATTTAGCATAAATACCGAAGCAAATCACTACCTCAAAAGTTGTTGTAATGTGATAAAATCCATTGCTAAAGCTGTTAATTACAATTGTTGCTCCCATTATTTTAGTAAAATAAGTCCATTGATTGAAGGAGTCGTATGTAGGCCTACTCAAATAACAGCTGAATTTTACAACAAATCGGCGATCCCCTATCCCGTGTTTCGAGATTCGGTCCTAGCTATTATGTCAATACGAAAATCCCATTGTACTGTACGTGGAGAGAAATGATCTGATGTGAAGGCGCTGTCCCGCAGAGATGTACGACTGCATACCGTGTTGGTCTATATGAATCATGTGTATTTGACCTATGGTGTATGCACTCGTGATGAACGAGCAGGGGAGCGCTCGCACGTGGAGCCGGGGAATATTTCTTGCTTCTATAGACTGTAGCGCGCAAATCGGAACTTGGGGAGTCCAGTTTATGTCATGAGTATAGGTTTGGAGAATCGACAAACATGCAGGGATGATGTCCGCAGCAGAAACGAAACTTTTTTAATCATGTAAATCACTTTGAGTGACTTTTGAGTGACATTCGTACAGGTGTCTGGTTGTTTTTATGGTCCGGGCGGTCAGGTTTTTTGTCGGGCGGTAAGCTTTCTGTCCGAGCGCTTGTGACCCTTTTCAATTTTGTCCGGGCGGCGCGCCCGCACAAAACCCGTGGTGGAATAACACTGGCCTCCAAGATACATGGCGTTCCAAAGATCTATGTGGTTGAGCTCGACTCGGAGACTGCTCAAGATATTTCTCTGATCAGATGGAGAAGTATACGCCACTGTGTCATTCTCTGCCTCGCTCATACACTTGTATATTGTCATTCCGCTGTAATTTTTGTGGTAACACATTGAGGTATTGACAATCCGCGTGATTCCTTTCAGTTGTAGTAATGACCCGCACACAACCACACACACTGTCATGACTGCATAGGCTAGATTCCCCTGAGGCCCGACTTCCATCGAAGGACTCAAAAATAGGCTACAACTACAACTTAGTATGCGTAACTTAGCTATGCTAGGCCCTAACTAATTATTTTAATAGGCCTAGCCAAAGACCCCCCACATTCTTAGTAGCCCTACTAAATAGGCTTGGCCTAGCCTACATAGAATGTTGAGGGGGCCTGTGGGCCTAGCTAGGCCAGGCCTAGACTAACGCTAGAGGCTGGAGCCAAAGTTGGCCGATTACTCTTAGTACTGAGGGGGGGGACTGGACGAACCCACTGGAGAGCTTGTGCCTCTTGTCACGGTCAGCGAGTCTTCAAAGTTCAATCACAAGTAAGGAAACAGCTCGCTGCAACGGTCTTCGGAGTAGTGACTGCGCGCCTGTGCAAGTTAAGTGTGCATGGTATGTACCGCGCGGCACAGGTACATTTACATGTTCAATGGAACTTCCGTGATGCCGTTGTTTGTCACATCGATCACAACAGTGAACATCACATGACGAATTTACAAGCTTCTGACTTTGGCAGCCAAACTGTCAAAGAACAAGACAACAACAACTGTGGTCGGGATTCCCCTTGCCATAGCTGACAGGCTATATGGCTAATAAGGCCAAGCCAGAAAACCTTCCCTTATTAGCTATATCGCCACTTGATCCTCAAATAATTCCATTTCTTCTACTGCCCGTCCCTTCCTTTTACTACTTCTGTGAAGAGAGAGCAAATTACCTCCCCATTCATCAACTGAAGTAGTACAGTCCCAGCAAACCACGAAAACAACGTTTTAAAACGTTATATTAATGTTTTCACTAATGTTTTAATACCGTATTTGTGGCGTAATTTTTATGTTTCAACAAAAAAACGGTTTCTTCTAAACAACGGGCCAACGTTTTTGAAAACATTTATTTGAACATTATGATTTCCTATAACATAAAGCAAGCCTTCTTAAAACATGATAAAAATGTTTTGGCTCATGAAAACGTTTTCACGACGTTTGAATTACACCACATTTATGTTATAAAAACGTTTTTTGACGCTTTTTTAAAAACGTCGTGATAACGTTTTGTGTTAGCTGGAGTGGCGTAGCTACGGGGAGCGTGGGGGGCGCACGCCCCTCATGAAAGTGCCCCCCCAGTCGCCCCCCCCCCCCCCCACTGGAAATCTGGTTGAAAAAATATGAATAGGCCTAGCTTAGCTTTTGTGCATCAACGAGCAAGGTTATAACTTAGGGTATAAAATAAATTTACATTTTGTCTCAAAATGTGCAATTTTTTCGCGCGCTGGGCTCGCAGGATTACTGCGGTCGCTGGCCGCTAATGGCATAACCCGACATTTGGGAAGGCCTATAGGCCTTGTCAGATGTGCAGTGATGTCTATTACGTGACCCAATTGTCATATGAAACTTCTTTTCACGCGGACATGCACCATTCTATGTGGACCGCTGACCTCAATGAAACATTACATCGAAAAAAATTCGCGCCCTACGCGCGCGGTGGGTGCTACGTAATTGACACATTCATCTGGAGATATTTCTTTATAACCTTTCCAAATTGCGTAGTCTCAAATTGAAAGTAACATCATGACCCCCATCTGCAGTGCCACTGTGACCGCCCCACCTGAGTATCAGTGCTGGAGTCGAGTCCTCTTAATCCGAGTCCGAGTCCGAGTCCGAGTCATCAGTTCCGAGTCTGAGTCCGAGTCATTGGCTTCCGAGTCCGAGTCCGAGTCCGAGTCCGAGTCCGAGTCCGAGTCCGAGTCCGAGTCCTGAGTCCTTATGCAATTTGACCTGTACTATTTTACAAATTTAGGGCAAAACAAATATCGCTATATATCGGGCAATGTTTGAATGCAGCGGCTACTGATCGACAATATACTGACAATAACGAGAACTTTGAAAGAGTACTGGGACTGGTCATACCTCATGCCGAATATCAAAGGTCTAATGATTTTACTTTGATAGCTGAGATGTACAGGGCAATAATGACTATACTTTGGGTGCATTAGTTGTCTTGTAGGCCTGGACCCCCTGGAGCGTACAGGGCACATTCCAATGAAAAATATGGACCTTAGGAATTTTGAAAATCAAATTTGTAAAATATCGATTGCCATGCATTAACTATCATTGAAAAGCATAGAGAATGAAATTGCTCTCTTCCACATTCATCGTACTTTTTTTTTTCATTTTTGTTATTATGGGAAATTCCTTCACCATTGAACCCTTCCTCCCCTCCTAGCTGTGAATCACTCTCTTAATTCACATCTATTTTCATTATCTATTCACTACCGGTTACCTCACTATTGTGATAATGGCATGCCACATAAATAAAATGAGCAGACGCATATCGATCAAGAGATATGAAAAGTGTTAATGCAAATGGCTTGCGGAGGCAAAAGCAATTGGCCACCACAATGGGCATGATAGAGAATTAGACCGCCTGCCGGTACTTCCGTCATGATCTATTCACATTGAGTTACCATGTATGCAGAAAAGAAGAGAAACCCACTGTCATGTAGCAGTTACGATACAGAAGATGAGAAGCACATGGTAAAGAAAGTATCCTAACATATATACACTGGCACAGGTGAGGTATAAATCTTCCGAAAACAGTATTTCCAGGTTGTGGTAATGTTCGGGTTATGTATCATTATAAACAGGAATTAATGGCTGTAAACGTTCGGTCGGTTAGCAGGTATCGCATCATTTGATTCATTCAAAAAAAATTATGGAGATATTTTCCGAGCTGATTATAATACAAAAAGTTTTTTTAACTAGGAAAACCTTCTCCGGCACAATGTATAGCTTTTCGATAAGCAGGGTATCTGTTTATCTCATAATTGATAAGTGATCGTGAAATGCCAGCGTGTGCGAATGATGTAATTTCCCTCTGATTTAGACATCGGGCAGTCGGAAGTACGTGGGAACAGTTGGGCTACTTTGTGGTAGATCGTTGGCGATGATTTTGATTGTCTGAATTGTTACGATCGTAAAATCAAGTTCTGTCGTAAAAAAAAATAGAGGACGCGGACCAGGACTCGGACCGAGTCCAGAATGCCTTTGGGTCGAGTATATACGACCGTCGAGGTCATTGTAACTCGAGTCCAGAGTCCGAGTCGCTTGAAAAAAAGGGAACTCGAGGGACCCGGTCTCGAGACGGGACTCGAGTTCCTTCAGTCACTGTGAGAGTATGCAGCGGAGTCAAAGGAAGTCAGAGTTTTATTCCACCAAACTGCTAAAATGGCACATCCAGATGGTGACAACTAAGCTCCGAAGTGTATTCTGATGATTTAGGCGGTATGAAAAGTTGAAATGTCTCTCAATGAGAACTCGCCCCATACCTTCAAAACGGATTGACGCCCCTGTTTACAGTCTAGCCCATTCTAGACTGTACAACGTATACCAGCCATTGGGAAAAACTTTTCAAAAACTTGGAGAAATTTCAACTCCAAATTGGGGTCTAAGTATTAGCCCAGAGACTATAATGAGCAGATAAAAATACAGTCAGGTCAAAAACCGTTAGCTTAAGTCTTCCGGGTACCGCATATTCAAGGTTAGATTGAGGGGGGGGGGGAGCACCCTGCGCGCGAGGATTTTTTTTTTTTTTCAAGAAAAAAAATATCTTTGTAAAAAGAAAAAAAGACTGCCGGGCTTGAGGCAAATCAAATTAAAGCTGACATGGCCGCAGGCTAAATAACCCGGAAGGGTAATTTCGGCAATCTGGGGGCTCGTATAAGCCCAAGATTTTTTGGTACGCTCCGCACCAACCGATGGTGGCGCTCCGCGTTGATGATAATTTGGTCCCCCCACCCAACTTGTCGTGGCCATCTGTGACCCAGAATGAAAAGTATGGTGACGCCACTGCCCAAAGCACTAAATATTATCAAGGATTGGGCAAATGGACTGGTGCAGCATGCCCTTGAGCATGCATGGTGAATGGATGTTATGTAGATGAAATTGTCATTTATTACGATAGATCATAGAGGCATGACAGATAATTACAAAAAAAAATAAATTGTTTCTTCGTCCAGACTTAGATAGCAACCTTTCTCAGGGACACTCCCTAGAACATCCTGTGGTCTGTGGGCACATGTTGTACATTGAACACACAGGAAGTGCCTCGTTTCGGCCTCTGGAGGGTGGTGGAACGAAAACTTCCTTGTGTACGCTGGCGCCAACTCGTGGTGATCATATTCGGGGCAACGAATATGGAGAAATTCGAGCAGGGATGAGGCAAAATAAAAAGGATTACCCAAAATATTACCAAATAGTGCCCAAATTTTTTATGAATCCCCAAAAATGTTGAAAAAATTGCGCGATCTGCGCGCAATAGTCTGGTTTCGTGATCAGTAAGCTTTACTGTACATGATTTGCAATAAAATTTTGGCAAATTTGAAATTTGGGAAATTGTATTCTTATAACATGACAAGCTTTGATGTCAACGCCTCTACAAAAAGGTTGGCTATGCCACGCAGTGAAATCCTTAAAATAGGTCAGGGAAGTGCATTTTCCTGCCATCTAGGGGGCCTCATTTTCCAAAATTCCCTGTGCGCTTCGCGCCAACCAATGGTGGCGCTCCACTAAGATAGTCCCCATGGCGCTCCCCCCCCCCCAACGCCATTGAAGTAGTATTCATTTTTGACAAAATTTGGAATTAAAAAAAAGTAAGCAAATTTGACCTCTGGTGATTCAAAAGTAACCTTTGACTTTTGTCAGGGACAAATGAAGTTCCCATCAGGCAAGTTTCGTTCACATAGGACAAACCCTAAATTATCGCCGTAAAATATACATACAAAAGTCATATTGTGTCAACCAATAGATATTGCCAAAATTGCACCGTAGAATCCAATGACCCATGCTTGTTGGGTAGGTGTTGGTTGATAGCTATTTCAAGACATCGATCTCACTCTGTTGAACTCAGATAAGCTCTGACCTGGGGGGGGGTGACCACACAACAACAGGGGGGGGTGGGGGATGAGGCACACTCGAGGAGTCGGGCATTTTCAAGTATAGCGTAGTATAGCCAGTAATGGTCTGATTAGAGGTTTACACGATGACAGCCGTGTGTTTGTGTGTTGTGTGATGACCACCCCTTGTCCGCAGATATCTAAGACGCAAGCATGTGTGAAGTGCAAATTAGGTATGTGGGTTGGACATAAATATAAGATGATACCCCTATTTTTTTGGTGCCGTTCAAAGTCATTTCAAGGTCACGAGAGGGCAAACTTCTGAAAGCTTGTCAGCACGATATCTAAAGACGCAAGCATGTAGCAAGTTCAAATTAGTTCAAATTAAAAAAAAAATTGTGTTAGGTCCAGGTCATTTAAGGTCACCGTGGGAAAATTCTTATATATCTTGGCAACAAACATTTTAGAGGGATGTTGTAATGGAAAGTTTTGTTCGTCTGGGCGAACGGTATCTGGTGACCTACTTTTGCCCTCGGGTATTCGACCCCTTTGCCTCGTTTTGACTTTTCGGCTTTGTGACATTGAGTGCTAGTTTATTTTTTTGTATTAAAATCGTCTTTTTGAGGAAAACCATAAAGTGAATTGCACTAATGTAATACAACACTCCTATCACGAGCTAACTCGAGGACGCATATGTGTGAAAGGTCAAGACAGCCTAAAACACTGGAATGCTTGTGAAATTGACGTTTAACATTGACAACTTGGCAACAAAACGTTTTAGAGGGATGTTGTAATGGAAAGTTTTGTTCGTTCCAGGCGAACTGCATGTAGTTTCGCTATTCTGGAGCTACATGTCGTTGAGAGCTTATGATATCTTCTTGTGTAGCCACCTGCCACCAGCAAATTTAGGATGCTTGTGTCAGGATAAAAATAATATTTGACATAATTGTGCCCAGTGCCTCGATATACATGGGCGTCAATCCTGGGGGGACACGTCCCCCCACATTTCGATGGGTGGGGGACACAATATCAAATGCCCCCCCCCTCCCACGTTTTGGCGTATGAGGGACATGAGGTCGCATGACATTTCCTCTGGGTTTTGTGATATGCTCCATTTAGGCGCGGGAATTGAAGCATTTAGGCAATAGCAAGATGATGGGCCAATTAAAGTCCTAGAACGCTCAATTTTTCATCAATCGAATGTTTAGTTTGCCTGGATGTGCAATCAGGTTTCGACTTCGCAGTTCAACTATTTACAAGGCCCTGGATCACGATCACAACATTTTACAGTAGCAGAAATTGCATAGGACTACCCACAATTAGTTGGCCCATTGACTCAGATTTCCACGCTAAATTGACTTCCTTCGATGAGCTGCTGAGCCCAGGAGAAGTTCTCTTCCAATTCACTGCACCTTGACCGCTTAGAATTTCGCTATGGTCGCCTATGCTTTGGGCGCTTCGCGCGAGGGTTTTGTTGTTTTTTTTTCCTCGTTGCGGCAATGCCAAGTATGAAGCATGAGTTTTGTCACACCGTTTCATGTGTTGAAGAATAATGTATTCTTTCAAAAAGTTCAAAAACTGAAATCAATAACTGACTCAACAATCACGCAAGCAACCTCTGATTTAGATTGATGCATTATCTTCCGAACGATTCATCCCGTCAGTTTTTAAAGCCTACTCCCAGGGATGTAGTCGAGACAGAATAGCCCGAGACCACCTTACATTTTGAGTCTATACACTGTATTGTATAGCGGTCTCGGTCTCGAAAATCGAGACCGAGACCAGATATTCGAGAATAATTCAATACCGAGACCAGTCTCAATTAATCCCTCCTACTCCATCTGAATAGCTTTTCACTCACGTTTCCAAACTTGATTAACTATATAGCATTTACCGACATCCGTTCGAATTGAAGAAATAGGAGAAATAGAGTTACTGATACCCAACAAAACAATTCGCATGCGCCGAATCAATTAGGTGCGTCATTCTAGCCGTCCGGGCAACTGCAGAGCCTACAGATTAGTGGTCTTCATTCATCGTTTATTGACTGAAGATGTAAACTGCTCCAAAGTTTGGCCATACACAGTCCCGAATTCTAAAGAATATAGTTCCTTTATATTCACCAAAATACGTACCGTCCGTGTGCTTTGCCCTTAAACCAATTCAACAGACGACGTTTTGTTCAGACCAAGGGACGTAGGAATCGGGGTCCCCCCCCCAGTGATAAATGTGGGGCGGGGTGGTACAATTCAGCACACTCCCACCACTCCTTTGAGTGTGAAAACCCTTTTTTTCTTCAATGTTTTTAATGTGCACAAATTCCACAATAATAATACTTTTTTCTTCAATTCACACAATATTTACAACGACCGCCGTTGTGGGACTGTCGGAATTGTACAGCAAGGATTGTTGTCTTTGTTAGATTAGGATTAGGGCTTAGGAATAGATTCACGTACAATCAATGCGGAAATGCTTGTGTAAAAATCTGCAAATGACTCTCAAGCATTTTTTTACAATAGGCTAGTGCAATTTTATAATTTTGCAATGGACTAAAATATACAAATCGCGTCCCTGTTTAGTCACTGAAGGCGTGACTCGAGGATGAACGCTCTCGCCTCCCATCTTAGCACTCCAATTCGGACAAAAGACGTTTACCATGGTCCAAAATGAGACAGCCGGAATGGATATAAGAAAAACTGGAGAGAGAGAATATTTAGACAGGAATTGATCAAAATTTCAAACCGACAATACGAAATTCAGAAAAAAGATGAGACGAAGTTTTTTTTTGTTAATAAATGTAACAAAATTGTGCAAAGTTTTAGCGCGCTTCGCACGCAATATCCTAAAGTGTATTTCACGTAAAGGTTCACGTCATCTGTGAACTCAATGGAAAACTTTATAATTTTCGGGCGATCTTTTCCAAAGATTCGTCGGAAGGAACGGGAACGTGGCAAAAAAATCTTGACTGGGTCCTTGTCTGGACGACGGAGGCTTCTTGACGGTCCCTGAAAAGTGAGATTTCGACCAGCTCACAACGATGGGCACTTCCACTGCCCATATGCGCAAAACATTTTTGCAGAAAACATCACAAGATTCAGAGCAACCAATTGCATCTAAAGGACATGTGAAAAATGCAAAATTATTTTTTACGACGGGGGGGGAGGGGGGGGGGGGGGGGGTGCAGACTTGCAGTACAATGTTTATGAGATGATAAACGGGGCAAAAATGACAAACATTCGTGAAACATTTGGCAGCGAAAAGGCAAAAGTAAAAAAAACATGTCTGAATCTCTCTTGCTGACTGGCCAAATTATGATAAAATGCCCGAAAAACATGCAAAATTTTCCGCGCGCTACCGCGGTCCGCTGTCAGGTAAGAATCACAACAACTCCCAAAGAAGAGCCTATTCTGCGCATGGAGCTCAGTATAAATTGGCAGAAAAAAAATCAAGAGATCATTCTGAGTAGCAAGTCGCAAGAACGTGAAAATACAAAATTATTTCTGGAACAAAGAGAGCGTTTAGGAGTGTCCTAATGCATCAGATCAGACTGCATCTAAGGCCACCTGAAATGCAAACATTTACTAATGTGGGAGGAGGGGGATTCGGCGGTCTCTGAAAAGTGAGATTTAGACTCACTCAGTCTTACTGCCCTCGAATCGATTTGACAGAGGAAGGCACAAGATTCAGAGCAGCAAGTCGCATCTATAAGGACATGTGGAAATGCTAAATTATTTCTGGAATGAAGTGAGTGATTTGGAGCGCTATATTGCACTAAATTGCATCTATGGTCACCGGAAAATTTTGAAGGGGGGGGGGGGACTCCCCACCCAAAATTACGTTCCTACGCCCCTAGGTTCTACACCCCCCCCCCCCCCCACTTAAACAAATTCCTTCTGTTCCTCCGTCAAATCAGCCGGCCATATCGGCGGAATGCGTTCATATAGTCGGAAGTAACATTAACACGCTTTGCGATATTTAAAGTCCATTTTCTGTTGACGGCGGGCGGACGCCATATGGTATGAAGACTTTATAAAATCGTGTGACGATGTGCTTGACCCCAACGAGGTTTCTAGTCTAGTTGTGGCATTACACGGACTGTACATTTTCGCCCCTAATGGTACACCGCATACTTGCTATTCTGTAAACTTTTCACACAGCCTTGGAGTATCTGATTCAAGAAGGTAAATATTTTCCTGAAATCGGATTAACGTTCCTGCCCAATATAGTCAGACAGTACAGTCAGGTGGCATAGGAAACCACGTTCGGTCAACCATCATCACAGGCATCCGGGTCATTGCATAGGCCTAATCAAGTTGAGATCGACTCGAGAACCCTCGCGTAGTGCAGGGAACATAAATTCGGGCGAAGAATGAGAGGAATACGAGCAGGGTGAAGCGAAACTGAAATGTTCCCCTACATGGCCTACATGAACTTTTTTTAGATTCGGGTAATTAAATTGATAGTATGACAAGCCCACTAATACCCTGAGCCTCCAAAAAATATCCATTGGCCGCTGCCACGCCACTGCATTAAGTCCGTAAAAAGGGTCAAGAAGACCTCTATAAACTATTCCAGCCCCCCCCCCTTCCCGCGACGCTCACTGAGTATGTTCCAAGGGTACCCAAATTGTAAACCTGCCGTGGGTTCTTGGTATATTTGGTTTGTAGTCACTTGCTGACATTTTCTTTCACAAGCATATGAAGAGGTCGTAGATGCGTTGCAATTCTCAACATTCCCTTCACTAAAATTGCACACTTAGCTACTTGCAATTAGGCACGGCAAGTGCCACTTCCAGCGATTGGGAGGTTATAACAAGAAAAAAATTTCCTAGCTAGCTACGCGCCCAACAATGGTGGCGCTACGCTTAGATAGTGTATCGCAGTCCGCCTCGTCCCCCTCACGTTTCGGAATGGATTGACGCCCATGTCGATATATATCCCTCAGGCAGGGGTATGTGATACCCAATTTGAGAAAACCGGCACCTTTAGATGCCATCCACGTGAAAGTGTGTAGATATTACTGTAAATACACCTCTATGACTCCCAATTGTCCACCTTCATTACTTACACTCAATTTTCCTGGACAGACTGATTATGTCTTGTGTTAAGCTATCAGTGTAGCCATGCATACACTAACACAAAATCGAACCCAGCACAACCGGGAACACTACCACTACCTACCCATCCGCCCTCCATCAACACGGACAGAGGGACCCCTCCCTTACCAACACGATTCTAGGTCTCTGCACACAATTGCAAACAATTGGGTTTGAGCTGAGTTGGGATTACAAACAGTAGATGAAAACCTTTCTGAAGACCTCATTGAAATTTAGCATTTTAGATGTCTCCAAAACCTGTTTGCTGTTAAAGAAAAAATGAACATAAGAAGACAGAGAACAGATATCTTTCAAAATCTGGGTCAAGGACAGAATGACCCCGTATTTACCTAGCCCTGCCCTCGAAAAGAATACGGTTGTCATCGTGGAAACCTCTAATCAGACCAATACCAGCATAACTGGCTAAACTTGAAACTGCCGAATCCTCTACTTGTTGCCTCTATGCCCCCTCCCCTCTGTTGTTGTGTGGTCAACGGTCAAAGATTATCTGAGTTCAACAGAGTGAGATCGATTTGATGGAAATAGCCTATCAACCAATACCTACCCGACAAGCATGGGTCATGGGATTCTACGGTTTGCATTGGCGATATCATTGGTTGACTCCATATGATTTTTGTATGTACTGCTACATCCCAATAATTTGCATAATTTACGCGAAAATTTAAAGTTGTCCGATTGTGACACGAAACTTGCCAAATGGGTACCGTACTTCATTTGTCCCTGACAAAAGTCAGAGTCATTTTGGAGTCACAGGAGGTCAAATTTGCTTACTTTTTGTGATTTCCACCCTTGGTCAGAATGATTAACACTCAGTTGGTGAATGGGGAGGTAATTTGATCTTTCTCCACAAAAGTAATAGAAGGAAGAAAGAAAAGGGCAGTGAAGGGAATGATAATATTTGAAATCCAAGTGTGCGACTATATAGAATTTTGAGTAAACCGACTATATCTAGTAAGGGGTAATACAAGTTTCCTGGTTTGGCCTTATTAGCCACAGCCTGTCAGCTATGGCAAAGAATCACGACACAGTTTTGTGTCTTGTTTTAATTATATCTCCGCGACACTGGAAGTGTCGGGATATTATGGTTTTGGGTGTGGTAGCCCCCGCCCGCCGTCCCAGGCTTCGCCGCCGCCGCCGGAAACTTTAGGCGTAGCGCATAGCTCTTCAACGCTTTATCCGATTGATTTGAAAATTGGTACACATGTCCGCCCTAGTAAATCTCGGATGAGTTTCGAAAGTGGGCACTCACTGCAATGCTGGGGGCCGCTAATTTGCATAATTTACGCGAAAATTTAAAGTTTGTCCTATTTGAACGAAACTTGGGGGTAGAGACTATAGTTGATCCCGAAAAATGTGAAGGTCATTTCAAGGTCATCGGAGGTCAAATTTGCGGAATTTATGCGATTTTCCAAACGTTGTCAGATTTGAACGAAACTTGGGGGTAGAGACTATATTGATCCCAAAAATGTGGAGGTCATTTCAAGGTCATCGGAGGTCAAATTTGCGGAATTTATGCGATTTTCCAAACGTTGTCAGATTTGAACGGAACTTGGTGGATGGGGCCTGCATTTGTTCCTCATAAAATTAATATCAAAGCCATCGTGGGTCAAATTTGCATAATTCATGCTGCCTATAAAAACTTCCATGGATTACAACGAATCTTGGTGGATGAAGTTATTCTTGGTGACTGACCAAAATGGTGGTCTTTATGGGGTGTTAGATACTCTTTCCAATGATACTACTCAAAAGCGGGGATATACACGTGGGCGGGGTACCCGCCTACACATGTATAGTGTATTCATGGGCTGCGACTGCTTGTCGAAAGTTGGGTGCACGGGGCTGCATATGGCCTATTGTACTA